>OZ004655.1:0-600000 GCA_963924495.1 Nemapogon koenigi | reverse complement strand
TATGTTCACTTACTTCATAAGACACGATTTGAACGTGAAATTATGTGTTAAAATTCTAAGCTTTGTGCTGAAACACGCGATTGCGCTAATAGTTGATGATTCATTTTGCCGCCATTAGATGCGTGTGTTACCTAGGTCAAACGCATTTAAATGTAGTTGAAACGCCAGACTAGCATTGGATGAAAGGAATACTTTTGTACTAAACGCTTTACACTTACGTGTTGAAAGGCCATGTACTTATTGCAGATTATTTATAGTGAATACTTTTGTACTAAACGCTTTACACTTACGTGTTGAAAGGCCATGTACTTATTGCAGATTATTTATGGTGAATACTTTTGTACTAAACGCTTTACACTTACGTGTTGAAAGGCCATGTACTTATTGCAGATTATTTATGGTGAATACTTTTGTACTAAACGCTTTACACTTACGTGTTGAAAGGCCGTGTACTTATTGCAGATTATTTATGGTGAATACTTTTGTACCAAACGCTTTACACTTACGTGTTGAAAGGCCATGTACTTATTGCAGATTATTTATGGTGAATACTTTTGTACCAAACGCTTTACACTTACGTGTTGAAAGGCCATGTACTTATTGCAGATTATTTATGGTGAATACTTTTGTACTAAACGCTTTACACTTACGTGTTGAAAGGCCATGTACTTATTGCAGATTATTTATGGTGAATACTTTTGTACTAAACGCTTTACACTTACGTGTTGAAAGGCCGTGTACTTATTGCAGATTATTTATGGTGAATACTTTTGTACTAAACGCTTTACACTTACGTGTTGAAAGGCCGTGTACTTATTGCAGATTCTTTATGGTGAATACTTTTGTACTAAACGCTTTACACTTACGTGTTGAAAGGCCATGTACTTATTGCAGATTATTTATGGTGAATACTTTTGTACTAAACGCTTTACACTTACGTGTTGAAAGGCCGTGTACTTATTGCAGATTATTTATGGTGAATACTTTTGTACTAAACGCTTTACACTTACGTGTTGAAAGGCCGTGTACTTATTGCAGATTATTTATGGTGAATACTTTTGTACCAAACGCTTTACACTTACGTGTTGAAAGGCCATGTACTTATTGCAGATTATTTATGGTGAATACTTTTGTACCAAACGCTTTACACTTACGCGTTGAAAGGCCATGTACTTATTGCAGATTATTTATGGTGAATACTTTTGTACTAAACGCTTTACACTTACGTGTTGAAAGGCCGTGTACTTATTGCAGATTATTTATGGTGAATACTTTTGTACTAAACGCTTTACACTTACGTGTTGAAAGGCCATGTACTTATTGCAGATTATTTATGGTGAATACTTTTGTACTAAACGCTTTACACTTACGTGTTGAAAGGCCATGTACTTATTGCAGATTATTTATGGTGAATACTTTTGTACTAAACGCTTTACACTTACGTGTTGAAAGGCCGTGTACTTATTGCAGATTATTTATGGTGAATACTTTTGTACCAAGCGCTTTACACTTACGTGTTGAAAGGCCATGTACTTATTGCAGATTATTTATGGTGAATACTTTTGTACTAAACGCTTTACACTTACGTGTTGAAAGGCCGTGTACTTATTGCAGATTATTTATGGTGAATACTTTTGTACCAAACGCTTTACACTTACGTGTTGAAAGGCCATGTACTTATTGCAGATTATTTATGGTGAATACTTTTGTACCAAACGCTTTACACTTACGTGTTGAAAGGCCATGTACTTATTGCAGATTATTTATGGTGAATACTTTTGTACCAAACGCTTTACACTTACGTGTTGAAAGGCCAGGTAGTGATGTTAAAAGTGCAAATTGAATAATGATTTTGCGATGACATCGCGAGAACGCGATGCATGTCAGTATGGCCGTGTGGGCGCATTGTTTATTGTACTCTGAAAGGCGACACTATGCCTGTAGATCAATGGGAGGCGCAAATCTTACAGTCAGTGTTGATTTTGGTATCCGTGCGCGTAGACGATTGTCACCCATTGAACTACTATTAAACTATTGTTAAATTATAATTAACGAAAGCCAGTGTGCGATGATCCTCCGGATGTTCAGATTAACCATCATTATCAGCCATGCTACCAGCAATCTCCGACATATATATAGTGAACCAAGGCAAGATTGCAGGTAAAGTAATGTCTATATGTATGCATGGATGTAATTATCCAGTATTACATAGAGATACTTTCTCATGCTGCAAATATAGATTGTTTGAGTTCATGGTTTGAATCTTCGAAACAGTAAATCTCGAAGTGTGTTTTGTCGGATTATGAATATATAACTATTTAAATAAATAAAAAGTAAATAAAAAAAATAAATAATAAAAAGTATTTTAGGATTTCTCTATGAATATGATCTTTTTTACTTTATTGTTTTTAAATATTTAATTTACATTTACAGATACTGATATACCTCTGGTAACTGATCAAGCTGAGGTGTCTAACGACCAGGCCAATAATATAGGTCCAGGGTGCAGAGTTGAGTCTGATTTCACAATAGCAGGTAAAATTTACTATTCAACTTCAAGTAACTAAATATTGCACTCTACTAAAACCTCTCTCCTGGAACCGTGTTACAAGCACCAGGGTCCCCAAATGTACACTCTTCTAGCCAAGGCTATACCCAACGAGTGTCTGTTAAGGCGTATTTGGATGTAAAAACAGATATGGCGGGGATCTCACACACACACACACACACACACACACGCACACACACACACACACACACACCTTCACGGCCTTTTTATCTTGCCAGTTGTCCATATTGAACAGAACAGGTGGCAAGTCTGTCGCTGCACTTAATGGACTTAGATGTGTCACTTATTTAACAGAAGTAAATATCTGTTTATTTTAGAAGAAGTGTGTGCCCTCCGAAGCACGAGGTGTCGATTTAAGACGAGGAACGACTCAGAAATTCCTAATCGTAAGCCACGCCCTAAACTCGTGGTTCGGGCGCAACTGATCGCGTCATGCAAGACAACGACGGCGCTTTGTCCGTTCTTGCTGCAGAAGTGAGAAGGACATAATGTACCGCTTCTCGGAATAAATGACGTAAGCGGCACATTACAAATAAATCTTTTTTTTTTAAACGATCACATGCATGGAAACATCTTCTTAATCAAAACTAGGCACTGAAATTACCTACAGATTCGTATAAAATTTAAACGTAAATCCCTTCAGACTATGGTGGAATGTGTAACGTGCAAGCTTCTAGATGATTTCTCCAACGGGATTTGATAAAAATTTGAGGTTAGCGAGTATCCGCGAGATGTAAGGTAAAGGGATAAGAGTCTCTAATAGTAACCGAGGTCAGTTTTCGTGAATCCAAGCAAACCCTGAGGGAACCATCTTTCTTCTACACCATCACAAGAGGGCTTGACCACGAGAACTTGGATGGCTGTATGATGCCGTCGGTCAACATCTGGTCTATTTGTGTTGAGTCCCGATTTTACTAAGCCTTTTTTTACACTGCGACGCTAGCGGTGTGGGTGTTGGAATCGTGCTCATGCAGGAAGATGATGATGGCCAGCAGCACCCCATCGCGAACTTTTCCCGAATGTTGAGCAAAGCTGAACGAAATTATAGCGTCACGGAGCGCGAACTATTGGCTGTTTTATTGTCTATCGAACATTTTCGAGCATACATTGAAGGGATGACATTTACCGTCGTCACTGATCATGCTAGTCTCAAGTGGCTGATGAGTTTGTCGAATCCGTCTGGTCGACTCGCTCGTTGTCGTGACTCGTGTGACAAAACGTGTCACAATATCAATTTCAAATTATACATAAGAAGGGAAGCACCCACACAGTTCCGGACGCTCTGTCTCGGGTGGAGATTTCAGAAATAAACATACTTCCTCTTGAGGATGTACATGATCCGTGGTATTGCAATATGTATAGGAATTGTCAGAAGTATCCCCTAAAATTTAAGTTTTATAAAGTTACAGATAAGGTTTTATATAAGTATAGTAGGACTAGGAATATTTTAAACGAACATTTTGCATGGAAGATAGTAATTCCCAGGGAACAGGTGTTTTTGAAGAGGTGATTGTAACAGTACTCGCAGGCTCGCTTACTGTTACATTTTTATTTATGGAAGTCAGAAGTTAGTCATAGACGAACTCACAATAGGTTCTTGCAAACTATGTAAAGAAAGGTTTGTGGCGCCATCTCTTGGTATACGTACTAACTAACCCTAAATAAATAAATTATTTTTAATTCGGTCCAAGCAACGGAACGCAAGATATCAAGAGGTCAACCTACAAAACAGAGTTGAAGATGAACATCATGGAGATTAAAATGAAGAGACGTAAATACATAAAGAAGAAATTATAAAAGATAAATTGATTTGGTTGTGATGACAAATATTTGCAAGTTGGGACATATTTGCAATCCGGCAACACCACGCATGAAAATTATGCAAGTAACGGAACGAAGGAGCGAAGGTGGCTGAGTGATTGCCACGATGACTCCGGGCCTTTTCGTTGACAAGCTTCGGTCGAGCGCGGACGCCTTCACCATGTAGGGAGGCCTTTCGTTTAACAGCTGCCGAAGAGTGCGGACGCTTCCGCTAAGGGTTTTTGGTTGACAAGCTTCGGTCGAGCGCAGACGCCTCCACCATGTAAAGACGCCTTTCATTATCGTCGCCATCCATGGGACGCCGGGGCGTTGGTCATCGAGCTGCAGTCATAGCAGGACTGAAAGGAGACGAGACCTTGAACAACCAGCTGCGAGGAGCATCAGGAAGACCCGTCGGGAACGGGACGCTGTCCAGGTAGACTGCGGACTTACGCATCTACCTACACCTGCACTTCTACAATACTGGTACCATCGTTCCTTTTAATATGTCTCTCCTCAACTCTGTTACTGCCACACGACGTCAACGAAGCCTCCACAGCCTTACACGGACCGAACCAAATTCCACAAACTAACATAGCTCTTAACGATCGTGCCACCCCTGTAAATAATGTAAATATTGTATAGGTACCGGGACGGTTCTTGAGCGGTGGCCGTTAGATGCGCAGAACACAATTTTTGGGTCTGCTTGACGGTATGAGGTATTAATTTTAAGTTTACCAGCAGTAAAAAGCAATCGTAAAAACAAACACCAATAAATCAATTATAAAAAATATACAAGTTATATTGAACTCGAATTACATATGCGCAAACATCGAGCGCTCAAGAACCGTCCCGGTACCTGTATATATAGTTAAGTTAGTTAGGTCTTTAGATTGTAGGTAGTTAAGGTAGTTAATATTGTTTTTATTGTGTTTAGTTTAGTTAGTTAGATAGCCTAGATCCTAAGTTTAGTGTAATATATTTTATCATTGCAATGTTACCCGCATTGTTCTTATTTCTCTCCTTCAGAGAACCGCAGTCTACCCCACAGATTTAGGTTACCTATAGCCCTAGGTAGTAGTAGCGCACAGCCAGACACTGTACGACCCGAGATGCCTTTAGCCCTACCCATCTTCGTCTTCACCACTACAAGAGTCTCATCTCTCCGACTGGGCCATCCAGGCACTGTAACCGAAAACTACTGAACCGAGATTCTTTGTGACCCCAGCTGCCCCCCTATCTCGTTACATGATTTCAAAAATTTAAGTTATCGAGAAAATGTTCACCAATCATGTTTTCATCCTACACAATACTAGATAAAATCCTCTAGTTTTCAATGCCCAAATTGTATGTTCATAACATTCCTAAAATTCGGAAATTTCAGTTCAGAAATCAACCGAAATTCTTTGTTCCTCCCCTTAAGCACATATTCTTAAGAAAATTGGTGCTTAGCATTTTGGCAGCGAGTAGGATTCGAATTGGCGGGGATCAGCATAGATTATACTATTTTGTCATACGTAAATTTTGTTTACAGGTCCAAACACACCTAAGAGAGCTAGGATGGACTCTGAAACATGCGATGTCATAAAATTAGACCATAGGTATGAAACTACGCCTAAATCAGCTTTGAAAAAAATGCATAGAGTCAGAGGCTCTTTCAAAACATTGCAAAGATAAAGATTCGTGTTTCTTCATTAAAGAATGTAAATAATAATTTAAAGAAAAAAAAAATCGGCGATGACTGTGAAAATATGTTAAATCAATATGAAGATTTCAAACCACAGCTATTTAAAAGGATGTCTAAAAATATGAATAAGAATATTAGTCATCATGCTGTTTATCCTCCAGAACTAAGGTCATTTTCAATTACACTCCATTTCTACTCTCCAAAAGCATTCAGGAAAAAATTTAACTTTGCGTTACCACTGTAGTGTAGGCTGTGTACGTGTGGCATACCTTTGCCTCAACACACAGCATCTATTAACACATTATTATATGCGCACACTATGTGTCTCGCTTAGAGGCATCAACACGAAGAGCTCATAGAAGAGCTTCTAGAAAGATACAATAAAACAGTACTAATAATAATTTATTGACACAAAATTTAACAATGTCATTCGGCGAATTTCACATGCCGACGCCATTGGGCATGGAAAATAATGCAATAGTGGACAAAATTCAAACAACAGTTCAAAATATATATGTTAGTAGCAGGTTTTGACAAGGTCTCGGATAACCGAAAATATTGCTCCTCAACTCCATCGGGAACCAAGCTCAAGAAATCTATTTCAATATTCTGAAAAGAGATGGAGTTAAAAATATGAAGACATTCTACAGAGCTTTGATGAATATTTCCAGCCGAGACAGAATGAGGTGGTCAATGCATTCCTCTTTCAACAGACCTGCCAAACCGAAGAGGATGCATTTGAAGTTTTCTATTTAAAACTAAGAAAATTATCAAAACTATGTAATTATGGAAACCAAGAAGAAAGAATGAGTCGAGACAAACTGGTGGATGGAGTCAGAAACAAAAAGACAACAGAGATTATTAGAAATTGGAAATTTAACTTTAGAACGGGCTATTGAAATCTGCCGAGCATCAAAACTGTCAGCGGAGCACTTCAAGACTATTAGTCAACAAGAAAGTCAAGAAGTGAATGTTGTTAATTTAAGAAGTTGCAGGTATGCAGAGAAAAATTTTAATAAAGACAAGTATAGCAATAGTAAAAAGGGTAATAATAAATACACTAATTTTAATAAAGACTGGTATGAGTGTAAGAAGTGCAACACAAAACATGGCCCGCGAAATTGTCCAGCTTATGGGAAACTTTGTCACAATTGTCATAAATATAACCATTTTAAAGTAGGGTGTAGATCACAAAGTAAACTTCACTGCATTACTGAAGATAATGACAATAGCAGTAACTCAAATAACTTGTGACTAAAACTTTGTCATGGCATTCATAATAGGAAACGTTGCAATGAATGGCTAGTCAAGTTAAATATAGAAAGTAAAAACTTCATCTTTAAAATGTGACACAGGAGCACAGGCAAACGTATTGTCTTTAAGGGATCTTAAAATATTAGTCGATGATGAACATTCTAAATGGTCTGAGACTTTGGTAATATTAGAAGTGTACTAGTGGTCAGTTGGTGCTGGCAACACTACTGTCATGGCAGCACTGTGTGCGCTGTGACAGTAGGGCGGTGGGGCCACTCGACATTAAGAAAGGTACACGTGTACAATATAGTTTGGTAACATAAAATATATGAAAGTAAGAAGTAAACAGTGGTTTAATTTATCATCTAAAATAAACAACATTACAAGAAGTGCTTGGTGGAAATCATATTGTCCCTTTAGGCAAGATATCAGAATTTATCATTGTAAAAGAGAATGTACGGCGAATATTGGGTTTAAGTACCTTAATAAAACTTAAGTTATTAAATAATGTTAAGGGGCTGATAATCGTCAGCGTCCTTGACGATTTGATGTTTTAAGTCACGCCCTTTTTCCGACCTAGCCTGCGAGAGACTATCATAGTTAGAGAGACCACGCTTTTAGTTGCCGTCTGGCGTCTAATACAAGACAAGAAGTAATTGTCGTCTCACACAGGACTGCATATGATTATTTGTCTCCTAATACCATACATACTGTATGGGATTAGTTGTCGTTTAGTAATCTGTCAAAAAATATTTTATAAGATGTTGCTCCGTATTGACGTTAAAAAGGACAAATCAACAAACAAACAATCACTCTTACACGCTTGATGATAAAATGATGCTTTTTGCCCCGGGTTTGCTCGTGGAAATGTTTGAAATGTGACAAGCGAGATCTAATATTTTATTAAAATTCAACATTATACTAGAATTCGACTAATTTTAGGGTTCTGAATTCGAATTTGATATCGATTTCGCAATTCAATATGACGACATCTGTCAATTTCGTAAAATTCGACATTATACTAGATTTCGACTAATTTTAGGGTTGTGAATTCGAATTTGACATCAATTTCAAAATCGAATATGACGACATCTGTCAATTTCTTTAAATTTGACATTATACTACATTTCGACTAATTTTAGGGTTCTGAATTCGAATTTGAATTTGATATCGATTTTACAATTAAATATAACGACATCTGTAAATTTCTTTAAATTCGACATTGTACTAGATCTCGACTAGTTTTAGGGTTCTGAATTCGAATTTGATATCGATTTCACAATTAAATATGACGACATCTGTCAATTTCTTAAAATTCGACATTATACTAGATTTTGACTATTTTTAGGGTTCTGAATTCGAATATGATATCGATTTCACAATTAAATATGACATTTTCTTTAGTTTCTGCTAGTGACACATTATTTAACCTGTAATAAAGTTTACAGTTATATGTAAAATTTCAAATTTTTTATAAACATTACACGACAAGTACAGGATGTAAAAGAATAACTCCAAAAACAAGTGTGTTGTAAATCTATTAATTCTCAATTTTATGTATCGTACGAAGAAACTTACTCTGTCAATGAAAAATCTGACGTTTCAGTTGTTTCACACGTAGTATTTTCGTCCAACTGTTGTTTCTTCCTGATATAATAAAAACATGTTTAATCACATACACTATACTTACTGTCTAGAACTCTAAAATTTGTCGAAATCTAGTATAATGTCGAATTTTAAGAAAATGACAGATGTAGATATATTGAATTTTGAAATCGATGTCAAATGCGAATTCAGAACCCTAAAATTAGTCGAAATCTAGTATAATGTTGAATTTTAAGAAATTGACAGATGTCGTCATATTGAATTTTGAAATCGATATCAAATTCGAATTCAGAACCCTAAAATTAGTCGTAATCTAGTATAATGTCAAATTATAAGAAATTGACAGATGTCGTCATATTGAATTTTGAAATCGATATCAAATTCGAATTCAGAACCCTAAAATTAGTCTAAATCTAGTATAATGTCGAATTTTAAGAAATTGACAGATGTCGTCATATTTAATTTTGAAATCGATATCAAATTCGAATTCAGAACCCTAAAATTAGTCGAAATCTAGTATAATGTCGAATTAAAGAAATTGACAGATGACGTCATATTGAATTTTGAAATAGATATCAAATTCGAATTCAGAACCCTAAAATTAGTCGAAATCTAGTATAATGTCGAATTTTAAGAAATTGACAGATGTCGTCATATTGAATTTTGAAATCGATATCAAATTCGAATTCAGAACCCTAAAATTAGTCGAAATCTAGTATAATGTCGAATTTTAAGAAATTGACAGATGACGTCATATTGAATTTTGAAATCGATATCAAATTCGAATTCAGAACCCTAAAATTAGTCGAAATCTAGTATAATGTCGAATTTTAAGAAATTGACAGATGTCGTGATATTGAATTTTGAAATCGATATCAAATTCGAATTCAGAACCCTAAAATTAGTCGAAATCTAGTATAATGTCGAATTTTAAGAAATTGACAGATGTCGTCATATTGAATTTTGAAATCGATATCAAATTCGAATTCAGAACCCTAAAATTAGTCGAAATCTAGTATAATGTCGAATTTTAAGAAATTGACAGATGTCGTCATATTGAATTTTGAAATCGATATCAAATTCGAATTCAGAACCCTAAAATTAGTCGAAATCTAGTATAATGTCGAATTTTAAGAAATTGACAGATGTCGTGATATTGAATTTTGAAATCGATATCAAATTCGAATTCAGAACCCTAAAATTAGTCGAAATCTAGTATGTCGAATTAAAAATTTTGGCTGACCAGCGGCGTTGCGGCGTTGTCCAACCATGTAGAAGAGGTTCTATAATTCTACTTCTTTTACTTTTTTCACGTTTTGTGGAACAAGGGATTGACGTGATTTTTTGCACAGAGATAGTTGGAGATATAGATAATGACATAGGCTACTTTATATCACAAAAATTCTTCGGGCTTGCCACTCTTTAAATATTTCCACGGCGAAGCCGGGGCGAATAGCTAGTATATCGTAATTTTATCATCAAGCTTGGATAATAGGTAGGTATTGTAACTTCCTTACTAATATTACAAATGCGAAAGAGTGTTTGTTTGTTTTTTCAAATTAATACGGAGCAACGGTTTGACTCGATTTTTTGCACAGAGATAGTTGGAGATATAGATAATGACATGGGCTACTTTATATCCCAAAAATTCTTCGGGCTTGCCACTCTTTAAATATTTCCACGGCGGATCCGGGGCGAATAGCTAGTAGGAGGGTCTATGTAAAACCAATACGTATGTAACATTGTTTATCGTAATTTTATCATCAAGCTTGGATAAAGGGTAGGTATTTAAACTTCCTTATTAGGTAATGTTTCAAATGCAAAAGAGTGTTTATTTGTCCTTTTTTTAATTAATCTACGGATTGACTTGATTTTAATGACATATCCCACAAATCCTTCGGGCTTGTCACTTTTCAAATACTTCCACGCGCGAAGCCGGGGCGAAAAGCTAGTCTATCATAAGTTTTCCATCAAGCGTGCGTGGATAAAATATTACAAACGCGGAAGAGTGTTTGTTTGTCCTTTTTTTTCAAATCAATACGGAGCAACATGGGAGCAACGGATTGACGTGATATTTGCACAGAGATAATGACATGAGCTAATTTATATTTCGGAAGTCCTTGGGGCTGGCACATTTTAAATTTTTCTACGGGGGAAAAGCTAGTATATCATAATTTTATTTGCCTTGCAATGACTTCTGCAATATGTTTCCCGTACGCATTTTCTATGTATACCTACCTACCTACTTTGCTGTTTATTAACTTATTTCCAATACTGGAGTTAATTATTTAATATAATTACGCTCACAAAAAGCAACGCTGACTCCTAGACTAAAGTATACAAATAGCAACTTCCTTATGAAAATATTGCCTAATCGCTACGGTAATGTCATATATTAATAAAGTTTACCATTAATAAATTAAATTTGAGCCAAAAAATACACAAATAATACAAAAACTTGTGAGCGATCGAGTGGCCGCGACCGTCTAGCATCACGATTCAGCCGTCACTGCCGACAAGGCGAGTGTGAATAAAGAAGAGCTAAAGCGTTTCCGCTCAGAGTAGAAATCGTAAGCGCCATTTGACATAATCATTATTTTTTAAATAACTATACAATTTATTTGAATATACAAATGACAATTATATGGGTAATTGAATATTACAAAAACAAATTAAATGTCATAGTACTAAAATCACTAGTACCGCCGTTTTCTTTTTTTGAAAACTTTCAGAGACCACATTTTGGGATTATTTTCTATCGAGCGAAAATTGTGTAATCGCGTTTTCAGAATGACAATTATATCAATTATATCCTGTAGAATAATATTTTTTTTTTTCAATCTTGGAAATTGTCTTGTTTTTGCTAAAAGATTCTTTAAATAATCGTATATAGGTGTTATCTGCCCCTTAATATGGATAGATGATTTGTGTCAACAAAGCGAGTTATCTAAACAAAAAGTTATCTAAACCAATTTGCGCTTTAATGTTGGACGAGAATTGACGAGATGAGCCTTAAAAAAAGCTGTACTCGCAGTCGTGATGGAGTAACGCGTGGTCATGTTGATTTAGGCATCGATACAGAGTGCCATGATTTACCTGATTGTAAAGACGCTTTAGTTTTTATGGTTGTTCCTCTTAAAGGTAATTGGAAAATACCAATAGCCTATTTTTTTAATTAACAGCTTATCTGCCGAAACAGAGAGTACCTTATTAAGCAGGCTTTAATACACTTGCACGATATTTCGGTGGAAATATGCTCCCTAACTTTTGATGGACCACCTGAGCATTTTTCAGCAGTGACTAAGCTAGGTGCAGTTATACAGACAGGAAATACTACAAAACCTTTTTTATCACCCTGCGGATAAACATCTCAAGGTTCATGTAGTATTTGACCCTTGTCATATGCATATGCTTAAAAATATAAGAAAATGTTTAGGAGATTTGAAAATAATTAAAGATCGAGAATGGAATTTAATAAAGTGGGAGTATTTTGAATGTTTAGCTACTTTGCAGGAGACAGATGGCCTAAGGTTAGGGAATAAATTATGAAACCTATATATTAATTATAAAAAAATGATCATGAAAGTTTATCTTGCAGCACAAACACTCAGTAGCAGTGTAAAGGATGCAGGAGCTTTGTGATAAAATTGTACAACTACCCGAATTCAAAGACTCTGGTCCAACAGTAAAATTTATAAGCGCAGTTGACCGCATTTTTGATTTTATAAATGTGAGAAATCCATAGGGTAGAGGCTATAAAAGTCCACTCAGGACCACAAATGAAAAAAGATGGAGATCCAAAATAATAGACGAAATAGAATATATTAGCCAACTAAAATTATATAATGACAAATTATTCGAACGTCGAAAGGCAGGGTTTTTGGGCTTTTATAATGCCGTTATGTCAGTGCTAAATATTTACGACACTTATCTTAAATCTGATAAACCAGACCTTAAATACATATTAACATATAAATTAAGCCAGGATCACATCCAACTAAGCAATCGTCACATTAAATTTTCTTTCGAATACTCCGAATAATATATCTGTGAATATAGCCGACGCATTGCTTTGACGTCTCATTAACGTTAGAGTCCGGTATTGCCCAAAATAAATATAAATATTCCCGTAATTCATCTTGCAAAGAGCGCGATTCCATTTCATCAATACGATATTTTTTATTGTACGTATATTTTCGGCATTGCTATACACGTCTCACTAAATTTATCAATTTTTGCTACTTTTGAACCAGATGGTGCAGTTAATATTGGTATGTCGTTACCCTGGACGTTGCCAGTAGAATTGCTAATTTCGTGGTGATTTAGTGGCTGTTTATATGCATTTACAAACTGAGCAGCCGTTTGATTTGGACACCAACCACCTCGACTACGAACGGCACAAAATTAATACCTTTGTAGAGGTTTAGACGGACCAGCTTCCGAATTTATGAGGTCAGTAAATCACACTGTTACTGAGTCAAGACGTTCTCGTTCATCTATATCAAATATAGAAAATTATGTGGTTCCAAGCACACAAGACACTCCTGATACTGTTGAAGCACCAATTGTCAATGAGGAGTGGACTGCTACCACAGAAGCAATACCACTCGACTTTGACTTTGCCTCTGTGGGAATTCGAGTAGGAATTACTGACAATCCTTCTGCACTAGATGTATTCATGTTGGTTTTCTCGGAAGAATTGAGACTTTCTCATATCTAGGGCAAACGGATATGGTACACAATTGACGAACTCAAACAGGCCACCTACGAGGCATAGTCGAAAGCAAAATTTTCGCAATATAACGAAGGAAGAGATGTTGGATTTCTTGGGTTTATGTTTGCTACAAGGCCAAATAAAACACCGAAAAGCAGGTCTGTGTTTTCATATTCCGATGATTTAAATACTATCACCCTTATTTTTCTTTTGTAATGTCCTCTAGAATGTTTGTATTTACGTAGCTGGTACTGCTGCGAAATGGGAGAAAAAAATTACAAACTTCATTGCAGCATTATCTGAAAATTCCGAAGAATTTATAGCCCGGGCAAGGAACTTTCGATAGACAAATCATTAATATTATTTAGAGGCCGGTTACACTTCCGCCAATACATTAAGTCAAAGAAAGCCCGTTATGGAATAAAATTCTATGAATTAACCACTTCTGACGGCTATGTATTAAATATAATCATGTATTGTGGTAAGGATGAGTGAGATGAGTCTGCAGACGAATCTGTAAAGAAAACCGAGAAAATAGTAATGGATCTTTTAAAACTTTATTTGATGAAAGGTCACCATGTATTTATGGATAACTTTTATAAAGACGTCGAGCTGAGCCAAAAGTTATTGGAATTAAGGACTCACACGAACGGCACTCTTCGAAAAAACAGGAAAACGAATCCCCGTTTTATAACCAATATGAAGGTAAAGAAAGGGGACCATTTTTGGTATCGTAAAAAGCAGGTATATGTCTCAGTGTGGAAAGACAAACGACCCGTGAAATATGTACAAAACAGGTTTGGAAAGTTCTCCAAAAAGCTAGAAGTTTCGGAATACAATAAGTACATGGGAGGAATTGACCGGAAAGATCAAATGGTTTCATATTATTCCTCACCAACGAAAACAATTCGTTGGTATAAAAAGGGCTTCTTTTACATGCTGGATATTTGTGTCTGGAAATTCTGGAATGCCTATTATCTAAATAAAAAGTATTATAAGGAAAACGTCAAAGGTTACGACTTTTTGGATTATCGAGATGAACTAATTAAACTTATGACAAAAGTCGATAACAACGTCAAGGGAAGAGACACAGTTAGAAAAGGGAGTATTTATTCTGGTAGACGTGGTGATGTTGAAACTATTCGAGAACCAACCCCCTCACAACAGGAAATACAAGGTCATTGGCCTGAAGATATCCCTGTCTCCCAGAATTCCAAAAGAAATGCGAAGTATTTAAATTGTACTATGTGCACACGGAATAAGAAACGCAAAGAAACGAAGTATAGGTGTAAGGGATGTCTAAATAAAACTCCTCTTTGCCCATCATGTTTCGAAGAATGGCATTCTATTATAAATCAATAATAATAAGTAATAAAAAATAAATAATAAAACATTTACACAAGGTTGTATTATTCATTTTTTTTCACTGATAATACCGTAGTGTTATAATAAAATATATCTGTCCTTTTACATGGTGGCACTACGGTCATAACCGTATTACGGTTCTTCCCGTATAATTATATTCACATATTTACTAATATTGGGACAGTACGACCATAACCGCACCACGGCGATGACGGTAACTGCTTTACGGTTGTAATTTGATTTTGTCGGATGAGATAGTACGGCTATAATCGTAGTCAAAAAATTTATATAAATATAGTGCCATTGGGAGCTATCAGTACCGCGCGCGAACGTGTTAATTAGTTGTTTAATTTATTAGTAGTTAATTAATTAATTAAAAAAAGTGACTGGTCACAAAAAATATTATCAAATAATATTTAATCTTAATATGTATACATAAAACGAAATTAAAAAGTATACGTAGGTACCCTGCATACCCTACGAGCTTTGATCTGTGCCTACGAGTCCTACGACACGTGCGTAGTACACCTGTACACGCCGAAGAGTAACCATCCCAGTATCCCACACGGCCTGGCCTGGCCCGGCTGCCGCCACAGCCGTAAGATATCCTATACTTGTACGACGTACGTACACCACGACCAACACGTCCAGTTAAAATGCAGTACATCGAAAATGGACAATACGAAATTTAAGGCAAATTTCTATAATGAATCTGTCAGAGTTTAACACATGAAGAAAATATGTGATAGTGTAATATTATTAGTGGTTTTTTAATTTTTTATTAGGTATTGAATTATCCACAAACAATTATTATAATTCTTACCCTTGTGTATTCCCACATACACCATCAGGTGAACCAGCAATTATGGGTTGGTCTTTAGAAATAAAGAGGCCACATTTATTCAACTTTTGTCCAAGTTTCTCCTTAACAAGTTTTAAAACAATATCTCTCCACCAAAAAAAATTAAAGATATAAATGTGGATACTTTTTTGGTTGATGGGCCTAAAACGTGCACCTTTAGATAATAAAAACATCACTGGAAGAGTAATTGAAAAGAAGAATGACTTGTATCAAGTGAGAACTTCCGTCGGAATAATCAAAGGCTGGCTACCAAGAAATACAATACAATACAAATATCTCCTGGGTCTCAGTTTAATAACTACGTGCCTGAAATAGTGTTACCCATCCGGGTAATTTCTTACTATCTAACTACATATCTCCATTCGGTGGTCAAGGATTTAAACAGTGCCACTGCAAGAAATCAAATGTGCAATGTCCTTCAAACAAGTGCGCGTGTAAAAAGCATGGTCTTCTTTGCAATTCTGTGTTTTTATTGTTATTTTGTTCTTATTATTTTGGAGGGTATTTTATTTGTAATGTTTCTGAAAACAATTGTTTTTATGTTCCTGATTTTATGTTTTGTTGGTTTTTTATTGTGGTGCTTACTTTGTAACGTTTGTATTCTGAACCAATATTGATAGGTCAAATTTCCCACAGCGAACAATTTTTTTTCCACTTTCCATACAATTTGCATGAACTCATCGAGTCAGTTTGTATCAACAGTGGAAAAATATTGGTTAGCTGTGGGAAATGTTATTTATGAATATTGGTCAAAGTAGGATTCTGACTGCAGTTCTAGCGATTTTAACTAGCATTTTTTGTAACAACTTATATTAATGTGTTCCTTAATGCCTTTTGTATTTCGTATTTACTTAACTTTATTTTTAACTTTAGGCTACATTATCGATAGTATCATAAGGTTGAATGTCTAAAAACTAACCAGCAGTTACCGCCGTATTAAACCGATTTGTTTTTTAGATATTATGTTTTTGTCAATGGTACTAACAAAGTATAGAAGTTTCTCTTAGTACATTTATTTGAAATTCGAATAAAAATGAATATACAATGGTTAAGACGTCTGGTATTAAATAGGCAGACCCCGGGTTAGATCCCGGATCCCAATGTACCAATGGGTTTCTTAATTAAAAACTTATGTACATAATCTGACAAACCACATTTAGAGGCTTTTCCATCTAAATATATCTCAACAGAACTAGCCACTCGTTAGGTATAGTCTCACAAATACCATCGGCTAAACGAGGGAGACTTAGTCTTCCGCTGGGTACCCTGGAACGGTTTCAGGAGCTGTAAGGCAACCCGTGAAGAAAGAAAAAAAAATGAATATACAAAACGATTGTATGGCATAAGTCAATATGAATCTAATCGCATTCAGATAAGGCTCACTTAGCGTTGAGTTTTAAGTTACATACTAAGAATGTATCTTTCTCTTATTCTAACTGAGCTAAGTAACAAGCAGGCTACTACCGGTGAGGGCCCTGGCAATGTCACGCTAAAATAAAGTTGTCAGTTTTTTTTTTCAGCTTTGTGTGGGTGTTATAATCGACGACAATAAAATCTGAATAAAGTGATAATAAGTTAAAACTAATTAATAAACTCTTGTTAAATTTAACAATTACTTATGGCTTTTATTCTGTGTGTCTACGCATGTGTCGAATTAATTTTCCTTTTTCTGAAGATTTATAAAGACAATAGCTGCAACTATATGGTTTTTCCCCTGTATGAGTACGCATGTGAACTTTCAAGCTTTCCTTAACCGCACATTTATATTGGCAAACATTACAACTATGTGGTTTTTCTCCGGTGTGTGTACGCAAATGTACTTTCAAATTTATATTTGTGCTGAATTTATATTGACATACATTGCAACTATATGGTTTTTCCCCTGTATGAGTACGCATGTGAACTTTCAAACTTTCCTTAACCGTACATTTATATTGGCAAATATTACAACTATATGGTTTTTCTCCTGTGTGTGTACGCAAATGTACTTTCAAATTTATCTTAGAGATAGATTTATATTGGCAAATATTACAACTATAAGGTTTTTCTCCCGTGTGTGTACGCATGTGTCGAATTAATTTTCCTTGTTGTGCAAATTTATATTTACAAACATTACAATTATATGGTTTTTCTCCTGTGTGTGTACGCATGTGACGAGATAAACTTCCATTATTTGTACACTTGTATTGACATACATTGCAACTATATGGTTTTTCTCCTGTGTGAGTACGCGTGTGTACTTTCAAACTTTCCTTAACCGTACATTTATATTGGCATATATTACAACTGTACAGTTTTTCTCCCCTGTGTGTACGCATGTGTACTTTGAAATTTTTCTTAGTGCTACATTTATGTTGGCAAACATTACAGCTATATGCTTTTTCTTCTGTGTGTGTACGCATGTGACGAGATAAACTTCCTTTTCTCGTATATTTATATTGGCAAACATTACAAGTATATAGTTTTTCTTCTGTTTTCATGGGTACTTTTAATTGTCCAATATTTGTTGTTTTATTTTCACAAATATTATAACAATGTATATAATTAGTGTGTGCTAACAAATGAGACTTTGTTGATGTATTGGTTTGACAAACCTGTACTTCTATTGGTTTCCTCGTCAATAAATGTCTAGCAGGATTGTTTCTAGGATTCTCATTATAACCAGATGCTGTCTTACCTGAAATAAATACATTAATAACAATAATATTTACTTGTCTGTTTTATATACTTTGAAAACATAAACGCAATCTACATTCTTTGGAACTACAGAACAGATTTTACCATGTGTAAAAATGTGCCGCCAGCGGACTTTTGTACACAAATCCGTTAGATAGGTAATATGTATGTTTATTAAAATGTTTATATTAGTAAACACCAATAAATTTCACTTTAGCCACATTTATTATTTTAAACGTTAACAAAATCATTAATAAATACATTTTTATGTCCATTAAAGCACTCAAAGCTTTAAAATTCTTGTTTACGAAAGTAAAAAGTTACCTTTTTGGCTGTCGTAAAATCGGCGGCAAATCAGAAATTTCATGGTAGACTTTCACATTACATTTGGTGGTACGAATTGGCAGCAATTTCGAAAATATATTATGGTTGGCTTAGTGATTCGAACAACTACGAACATTTAAAAAAAACTATAAAAACGGCAAAATATCTATTTTATTCTGTTTTTTTAGTAATTGTTGTTATACTGTCTAACTATCACGGTTCATGGGTACGGAATCCTAAAAAGGACCTTTTATCAAGGATCACCTTTAATGAACCACAGTGTATAGTAACTCACCATCAGAGTGTGTAGACTCGTACTTGACTGTGTGCAACAATCTGTAACAGACAGACAGAATTCACTAATAGGAATTAATTCTTCTACTTCTTTCATTATGGCTTCACCAATGTTCATCAGTGATTTGCCAATGTCAAGTATTATAGTGTTTATAGCCGATTAATCGGTATTTAAGATAATCCCGCCGACCGAGATATGTCTTATTAGTCTTCGACTAATCACAACCATCACAGTATGCACAAGATTAAACTGGATTCCCCATCACGTGTTGGCGGGCGCGTGCGTTACTCACAAAGGCGTGGCGTGGAATCTAGGAATTAAGAGGCTACCTTCATATTAAATCATATTTTTCAAATCGTTTTGAGTGAAACCTAAAGCTCTTAGAAATATAGAAAAAATTACATGTTATAATTAATCATATTTCATAATAATCTGTTAATCATAAAACATGTTTTAAGAAACTTTGCTCAAAAAAATTGCAAAGTAGCCTCTGAAAATAGTCTCCTTTCCAAATTTCTCAGTAGTACATGAAGTATTGTTTATTAAATTAAGTACAAATTTATATCATCTATTACTAAAGTAAGATGTTAATTTAGATTTTCAATAAAGCTACTCCTTCAATTTAAATAAATTATTTTTGATTTGTCACTTAGGACGTTTGTTCCAAGCTCCTTCCGTGCGCCTCTTCTCTTTTGTTTCTATTCAATGCGACAGAGAGAGATTCAGTGGGGAGACCAATCGATCACGTAGCGCTGGGTAGCGCTAGAGTATCGTATGCAGCTAGGCTACGCCCCTCAAACTATGATTTTATTTGAATGTATTGTCTTAATTGAGGTAGTCACATTGGCCAGTTTATAATCCATATTGGCACTAGTATTTTTTTTTACAGTAATTATATAAAAATGTCATACTACTATTATAAATTCAAAAGTTACTCTTTCTGTTTCGCTTTCACGGCTAAATCACTGAACTGATTTTGATGAAATTTGATACGCAGTCAGCTTGAACCCTAGAGAAGGACATTTATTAATCCATATAATAGGGGATGGAAGGTAGTATGAGCTACATAGGCGAAGCCCGGGGTGGAAAGTATTAGTATAAAGCCCACTTGAGGAGTAAATTACAGTGGTATTACTTTTTGAGCAGTGATTGAATGGGCAGACATAAACAGTTGGCTAGTTTTCGGTAAAAGAGAAAAAAATCCCCGAAACTTCTGAGGAGTCTAAGAAACAGTTATATAGTAAATGGAAGGTTAGATTGCCAATAAATAAACAGTCACAGTCAAAAGAGAATGCCCACCTACATCCATATTGTGCCAGTTAAATCTATCTACCTATCATCACGCCTTTCATCCCAAGAGGGGTAGGCAGAGACAATTGAATGTCATTTGTTACGATCCTGACATATACAATTGTGTGTAAGTACTTTTAATATTTCCATTGATCAAAATATTTTTAAATGTTTAATAAAAGTCAATCTTTCATCCTTCATTCTTTCAAAATGTCCAAACCAGCGTAAACTACTTTCCTTCATTCATTCCTTCACAACATCATTTTTAACTCCGCATTCTTCTCTAATGACATCGCTCAGGATGCGGTCAATTTATATCTCACATTCTACGTAGAGATCGCATTTCCACTGCATTTATTTTACTTTCATGCTTATTATTCCATACCAATTTCATAAATAAGTGATGGAACTAAAATGCCAGTTAAAATCATATCATATTATAAATAAAAGAGATTTTACTGTACCAAGTGCTTATACAAGCTTTTTCCTTTATGTTAGAGCAGCCATTCTCAAAGTATGCTCCGCAGAGCCCTAAGGCTCCGCAAAGCCTCAAAAATAATATAAGGTTGCAAAGGAAAATAAAATCTATCTAAATATTCCAACAAAAATTAAAAAAATTAACTAAAAGAGTAGTAGTGGAGAGAGAGCGCCCATTAGATATTTGATAATTAATAAAGAATACACATAAACCAGTTTTTTATTATTTTAGGGCTCCATCAAATATTTTGCTTTCCAAAAGGGTTCTGTCGCCAAAAAAGTTTGAGAACCAATATAAGTATTATTTATTGTAGGGATAGGATATAAGTTAAAATACTCATGAAATTAACTTCCTAATTGCTCAACATTCTTCAGAATGTTTGTATGATCATGTTATTGGACTGTCTATGTCAAATAGTTTGAAGTGCACAGTCCCCCTGTTGAAGCAAAAAATATTCCCCTCAGTCAAGAAAAGGGGCACAACTAAGGCAAAGCCCTTTCTTATTATACAATTTAGGACAATAACTCTGCAGTTCTTCTAAAAATAACAGATATTTATGTCAATGTTCAATACAGACAGCTGGTAAAAAATGTTACTGTTACTGGGCTGAAGGTGTGTCTTGTTATATAATAAATATTTATTGAACTTAACCCAATTTTTTTAGCGGACTGATTCTGATTTAGTATCTGCTCACATGCCCAATTTTAATTTATCTCTGCAATAGTCCAGTTGATCGTGGTAAGGCAAAGCAAAAATTATAGGTCTAAGAATAATCTACAATTTGGTTGTGTTTTCCCTCTTTTGTCAATATTTCATTTAGTCAGTTAAAATTTAATGTGTATGAAATATTATTGTATTTGTGTATTATGTGTATAGTTTTGATATGTAATTGGTAGATCGCACAGAGTCTGGTCAGTCAATAGTAGATCTTGGGTGTTACAAAGTTAGCCACCTCTGCTCTAAAGGACTTGTACATGTTGGAAATATATACCCATGCAAGCCTTACATAGGACCAGGCATTTTGTCCAGCCCTGTTTTCCAATCGACCTGTGACTTTAATAATTCTGATAATATTAATTAAATGGTTTTTAATTTCTTGAGACTTAGAAAGAAAGAAAGAAAGAAAGAAAGAAAGAAAGAAAGAAAGATATTTATTTGCAGAAAGCCTAGGGACTTTCACCAGATTCCTGGTATGCAAAATACAGTAAGTGGCACATTATTACTTCCATATTACATGACACCAAATTAAATAAAAAATATATTATTAAGTATACCTAAATATTTTTTTATGAAAAAAAGTTTTTCAGAGTAATTGGTCAGGTTAGGGTTGTGCATAAATAACAACCTAAACCTACCTAAAAATATTTCTGGCTTTGAGGTTATGTTTTTCAATATTGATTTTTCACAAATAATGGATTTCTATGACTTGCCATCTTCACTAAGGGGCCTTGGGTGAGTTAGGGGTAGGAGCATTAACACAATTTGTGATATATTTCTATATAAGACAGTGGTTATATTGAGATTTTTTATCAATACTATGTTTCTGCAATTTTCCGTCTTTACTATGAAGTTTTAAGAAGGTTGAGAGGTTAAGCGGTCGTAACTTGACGATTGGACGCTTTGATTTTAAAGTCCTTCGTTTTGTCCGTTGAATTTAGAGTCACATTTTAATATAGCTATCACTCCCAATCAAATCATTCAAAAGTTTTATGTCAATATTGATTTATTACGTCTATATAAATACCTATTTAGATTGGTTTTTGGAAGGACTTTCCAATTTAAGAGTTTTCTAAACGATTTCAAGAGGACCTCATGTAATGAACAGAGTGTATTTATTGTACTTACTGTGGGGCTGGAATAATTTCTGGTTTGTACAATTCTATAGGAACTATTTCTACTTCAATTTCTTGTTTAATGAAGTCATCTGTGTTTGGCACAAGTTCGACTGGCAGTAGCAGTCCCTGCGGACCGGTGTCCACTTGCTGAGTCTCGGGGCTGTCTAACGAAGGTACATCCTCTTGAAGCTCGGGCTCCTGCTTCACAACAACGGGCTCTGCTGTACTGTCCGACATCTCTTCTACAATGTTCTAAGTAAGGTAGCTCTTAAATTATTTACAGACAGTTATTGTACTTCGATTATAACACAGAATTTATTGCAATAAATCTGTAATTTTTTGTATTTTATTTCGTAAATTCGATATAAACATTTCTACTTCATTTTTTAGGTTGTCAACACAGAGTAGAAGATATCAAATGATATATAAAAAAAAAAATGATTTGTCTGAATGATTGAAACTTCGTTGCGAGCAACAGGACACAAAGATTATACAGTCAATTTGAATTGTAGTAATGTCGAGTTCGTACAATACTATTTACCAGCTCCTTTCCCCGTATGTATCTCGGTTACTCATAGAGTACTAAGCCTATGGAAGAGCCTTAGACGGACTTCCCCTTTCGCCAATTTTTTGCTCTTTGACCAGTTATACCAGAGGTTCTCAAACTTATATTGTCTACCGCCCACTTTTAAAATAAATTATTTTTCAGCGCCCCCCAATTTTTTTTTTACTTACCACATCTTAAAAATGACAAAGACATTCATTATTTCTGGGCCCCTTACCGCCCCCCTCTAAGCCTCCAGCGCCCACAAGGGGGCGTTATCGCCCACTTTGAGAAAGACTGAGTTATACTGATATCAGGTGCGCAGTAATAAGTTATGTCGGGTGTGGGGTAGCCAGGATGGGTCGATGGGTATTGCAGGAAAACTCGTAGTAAACTTTCACCATTCGTTTATTGGTCGAATTAACAAGGAAGAACAAGCAGCAAAAGAACAACCAGTAAAAGCATCCGTAAGGAGCCAAGGAGAAGGAGCAAGGAGCAAGGAGCAAGGAGCAAGGAGCGCAAATACTTATTTGCGCTCCTTTTATATTAACATAGATATTAGTTCTTGAATATTGATTCAATACATTTTATATAGTTATTTACTTAGTTGATAAAATAGAAATATAATAAATTTTACAATTGGCAGAGTACTGCCTAAGTCAACAGTTTGTGAAGGAATGAGTAAAATTTTAATTTAGGTTCCACACATCGAATATTTGAAAATAACATACAATGTTCTATTGAATTAAAATGAACAATATCGTGTTCTAAAATCAAAATAAATGCTATTTATGATGGCCAGCTTGTAAGCGGCCAGGAAAATAAGGTCGTATCATCACAATACCGGGGTTCTCCCGAAAAAATCCTGACCTTAATGAAGGATTTTATTCAAAGAATTAATAAAATAAAGTTTGATGATGAGACTTATATAAAAATACTAATGAATGAAATGAAAAGATAAATTTACAAGTTTTATTATAAATAAAACTAATTATTTTACAAGAGAAACGATTTCCACAATCACACAAATCACAAACATTCATCTTCATTTAATCTGTTTAATCTGTTATTAGTAAGTACAGTAAACTCATTTATAATATAGAGTAATTCCCATTTAATAAGGAATGACTCAAAAACGTTCTCAAATTTAGTAAGGGCTTAGTTATACAGTTACCATCCGCTGTTTTAAGTTTATTTATATATAATACAATAGACGAAGGCTTGTTTAAAGAGTCGCAATCCGCTCATACGAACACCCATGGGAAATACATCCACAGATATAATAAGTAGTAATAATAGACGAAGGCTTTTTTAACGAGTCGCAATCCGCTCTAAAAGACAACCATGAATACCCTGATATTCATAGATATAATAATAATAAACAAATGTTTATTTAAAGAGCCGTAATTTGCTCTAATAAACACCCATGGAAATACATCCACAGATATTAGGTATAATATTTATAATAGACGAAGGCTTTTTTAAAGAGTCGCAATCCGCTCTAAATAATTACAAGTATTTACAATAAATGAAATGATGAGAATGAAATAAGGAAAATAGAATTATTAATCATGGTTATATATTTAACCTGTAATTTGTAAATAAGTAAAAGTTTTAGTTACTTAGATGTTTACAACCAAATTGTGAAATTGAAATAAATTTAACCTCCCTTGTAACCATAAGGTTATAAATACAATTTAATAAATTGTAAATAAAATAAAGAAAAATGTAAAATAATACAGATATAAAAAATTCCTTGGTTTAAGTAAGTGTAACTCCTCCATATTTAAAGAGAAAAAAAAATTATGAAATAAAATCAACGCATGCTTTAAGGTATGCGCTAAGTCAAACTATCCACGAGCAAAGCCAGTGAAAAGCTAATAATATAAGTATATGAAATAAAATAATATTTAAATTGCAATCAACATGACTACCCCTAGTTGTAATAAGAGCGTAATCATATGTCTATGAAATAGACTTCATAGTAAATAACAATTGAAAATTAAAAGAAAATCGAACGTCGTCGATTCAAAATTTAAAAACTTGTCAATGACAAAGAAATTATATAGGATACATTTGAAAATCGAATATTCCAATGCAATATTGCCGAGCAAAACAAATTGTATAAAACAAAGAAAAATCAAATGAGTTTAAATTCTGATATCGAGGTGCTTTTATATGTATCATTATTTGAAAAGTATTAATTTAATATATTAAATTTATTCTCGGAAATATTTTAATATGTTAATTGAGTTACTTATGTAAACTGTAGGTATGATATTAGAAATCATTAAAATAAGAATGGACAAATTGTTTTGTATATTTTAAAAATGTATTAAAAAAAAATCGCAATTAATAAAATTTTTGAATTAAATAATATTTATTTATGTATTATTTTCTGGAATCACGATAGACTTTTAGGATAAAAATAGATATTTTAGCAATTATAAGATAAATTAATATATATTATTTATCTTGAAAAAGTTACGACTATAAAAAGAACCTTTTTCTATTAAGAAATATTGAATTGACGGGATAATATAACGGAAATTAAATTAATTATTAATAAATTTAAGTTATGGGAAGTAATCTATAGATTTCAGATATATATATAATGAAAATCTCACATACAACCATACATTCAATGTGAATATATAATCTGAATTTACGAAATTAATAAGTGAATTTAATGTAAAATGATTCAAGAATACTGCCTTTGTATAGAAAAAAAAATATCCTCTTCAATAATGGAATCTGACCAAGATCATCAGACTTGTCAACCTCGAAGGTTTGCCGACATAACCTTGATTCAGAACCATCATCTCCAAGAAATATTCTACTGAATTTAAATAGAATTACGTTATATATTGAGACTATATAGACATTACATATCCTGAAATAAAAGTTTGTATTAAGATAAATATTATGTTCTCTTACTTCGTTATTCTTTCTTCTTTATTCTTTATTCCTTCTTCCTGCATCATTTTAATCACGTTTGGGCGCCATTGTCGGGTGTGGGGTAGCCAGGATGGGTAGGTATTGCAGGAAAACTCGTAGTAAACTTTCACCATTCGTTTATTGGTCGAATTAACAAGGAAGAACAAGCAGCAAAAGAACAACCAGTAAAAGCATCCGTAAGGAGCCAAGGAGAAGGAGCAAGGAGCAAGGAGCAAGGAGCAAGGAGCGCAAATACTTATTTGCGCTCCTTTTATATTAACATAGATATTAGTTCTTGAATATTGATTCAATACATTTTATATAGTTATTTACTTAGTTGATAAAATAGAAATATAATAAATTTTACAATTGGCAGAGTACTGCCTAAGTCAACAGTTTGTGAAGGAATGAGTAAAATTTTAATTTAGGTTCCACACATCGAATATTTGAAAATAACATACAATGTTCTATTGAATTAAAATGAACAATATCGTGTTCTAAAATCAAAATAAATGCTATTTATGATGGCCAGCTTGTAAGCGGCCAGGAAAATAAGGTCGTATCATCACAATTATAGCTTAGATTTCGTTGGTATCGGTTTGTGTCGCGAGACAGAGCTCTAGGAAAATAGTTAATTGTGATGTTTTAAATGTGAAAGGCGATCTAGGACGTCAAACTTGCGGGAACATAGTGTTTCCAATCATTAATTATAATTATTATGATTGTATTTTAACATAATCATCATATAACGTAAAATCCGTTGCGACAATAAAACGACAGAAAAATACAGTGGTACAGGGGCTAGTACTAGGCGTTTACCTCATCACCTTGATCGGTAATATGCGAAATATCGGTCAAAAAATAGGTTTTTTTTTTCCCAAAAACATAATTTATCTTTAATTTTATTTTTATTCATTATAGATACATACAATAATAATTAATTACATAAAAAAAGAATATAATATAAAAACCTTAAAATAGACTTAATACAATTATAAAATCTAAAACTAAATTTATAAATAAAAAATTTGTCCCAGGTCTAGAGCTGGTCGTTTTTTTGACTAACCGTTTCAAGAAACAGATTTTTGCCATGTAACGAGCGAACGCTTTTATGCCAGAAGAAAAATCAGTTTAAAAAAAAAACAGTTTCGGCGAATCAACTATACGTACAGTACGTATAGTTGATTCGCCGAAACATGTTTTTTTTTAAAACTGATTTTTCTTCTGGTGTTGTACGGTACAACCAAATATTTTTTTAAATCGATTCTGTAGTTTCAGAGATTACCCCTACATCAAATCTTATATACTGTACCTCTTTATAATATTAGTATAGATTAGATACATGCACGCATAACACATACTTTGGGGTTCCGTGTTATAATATTTAGAACCGCGACATCTTTCGTTTCGACTCGAAGGCCAAACCGACGAATCCATACAGGGCCAGCCAGGGAAGGAATGCACGGCCCGAGTGTGTCCAACAGCATAATGGCCGACCCAGCAGTTCTAGTGTTGGACATTCTCGGGCCATGCATTCCTTTTGATGACAGTAGTTTCTATGCAAACAATAAATAGCTAAAATAATTTATTGTTCCAAGTTTCCTCATTCTGGTCAAAATAAAAGATGTAGCGGGGGGGTCCTATGTATGCTAACCATAAAAATTCTACCAAAAATATATCCGAGGCGGTTTTGAAAAAGAAACTGGTTTGCTGTTCTTTTAAAATGAACCATAACGCTGTATCAATCAACGGGTTTTTTGAATGAATGAATATAGTATGTACGATTTATGCCTTAGGAATAAAAACCGTTTCTTTTAGCACTGCTTTTCGAAGCAGTTTGTCGATTTATAAAACGGGTTACGTTCCGTTTCACGTAAAATACGAAACGACCCAGCTCTACCCAGGTCCCCAGACATTGGAAGTGTACCCAGAAGGCTGGCTGCATTTCCTCGTTGAATTGCAAGGCTAATGCGTTGTGCGAAATACGTACCAGCCTTCTGGTCATTTGTAGATCTAATTAGGCGTTTTGAAATTTCTTTACAAATTGAATGAGCGCTTGGTCCCCAAGGCCCAAGTGTTTCAAATCCAAGTGGCGCAAATATATAGTCGTCGCTGAGGCCGACATATCTGCGCCGCTTTGCGTTTTCTGCTATGGCTGCTGCTGATCCTGCCTTAGAGGAAGTAAATGAAAGATGGGACTGGGCGAGGGTATCGACGCAAGTTGCATCCCAAACTAGTGATCGTCCCATCTTCCAAGGTGCCAGCGTCATGCCGTCGGGCCTCTTTCCGTCGTCTCGTGATAAGCCGTTGGGTTCGAGTATAGCAGGTGCGTCTGCGGTTACAAGGGCTCGACGGATGACGTCGTTGAGGTCAGCATGTCTAGGGAGGCGTCCGGCACTCTTACAGCAGGACAGCCCATGGTGGCCGAGTTGATCCACAGGTCGGCCACATCGGCATTGATGTGTCTCGTTACATGGTGCGCCTAGGCGCAGAGATGTGGCTAACCTGAAAGAGGTACGATCAAGTAGCGTTCCAATATGGGCTGACGGTAGTGCATGAAGCCATAACCCTGACTCCCATTCGCTGACAGCTAGGAGACGAGCACGATCTGCAGAATTGGTAGCCGCGTTTAAAAGATTATTTCGCGCCAATCTGCAAAGGGGTTCGTCCCACATCTTCTGCGAGGAGGAAATTGTCGGAGGTTCTGTATCTTGTGGGCAGATTGTAATCCAAAGTTTTTTGGCCTCAGTAGAATATGAAATGTCATCGGAAATCGAAAGGATTTTTTCTGTGAGGGGTTTTGTACTGTGCACCGAGGCCAGGAAAGCTGGCAGGGAGACACTAGATATTTTGCGGATGCCTAAACCTCCGTGCTTAATAGGCAGAGAGGCTTGAGACCAGATGTGATTATTGAAACGAATATTTAAAATTGATGATAAAGTGAATAGGATAGTGTCGTCAAGGCGTAAGAGCAGATCAGGATGTCTCCATAGTTGACAGCATCGAAGAACATAAGTAAATTTTGGAACGAAAAGGCAGTATCGAAGAATAAAGTATGCCATGTGGGTATTTATACGACTGAGGCGGTCTATAACAGGTGTAAAGTTTTGAATTTTGTTGTTGACGAAACTTTCGAATGATTCATCGAATATGGGAGAACCTAGGAGGTGAAGCGAGGTTTTGTCAACGACGGTAATGTTCAGAGCTAGTTTGTTAAATTGTGATAAAATTGAGTGTTGTTCTGTACAGGTCTCGGAGATAAATAACTCACACTTTGAGAAATTTAGGTCTAAACCAATAGCCCCAAATTCTCGAATTATTACCTGCAAATCTTCTAAGACTGTATTCGCATCGCCTCCTAGAGTTCCGTCATCTAAGTACCAGACGTTGAATTTTGAATTTAACTTTTCGATAATGGGGTGAATCGCGAGGCTGAAGATAGCTGGTCCGAGTGGATCACCCTGCTGGCATCCGACTGCTGAGTGTAGTAGGTTTCCTTTATAGATTAAATTAGAGGACTTTTCGTAGCACTGCCATATGAATTTATAGATAGTAGGCAGCTTCGAGAGAACTTGATTTAGCAGGGTACCTCTGTCTATGGAATTGAAAGCGTTTTTAATGTCAACCTTTAAGAGGACTTCACCTTGATCATGCTGCAGGAAAGTTCTAAGAGCGTGGACGGCGGCCTCACAGCCGCCCTTAGATCCAAAACCGAGCTGGGTAGGTTGAAAATACTCTGCAAGGCTTGGGGCTGCGGTCTTGCAGCAGATTTTTGCTACTAAGCGGCGGTAGGTGGTACCAACAGCAATAGGCCTGATACCTCCATCTTTTTTCTTTAGGGCTATAAGGTTGGCGCCGTAAAGATTGTCTGTAATGGAATCACTAACCGCTCCTGAAAGCATAAGATTTGCGAGACTTGTTAAAGCGTCCAGCAGCATTGAGCTAGCTTCGCCGTCATGACTTAAGAGATCCTTTAAATGTTGGGGTGTCAGGCCATCGATGCCTCCCGCGGAGCCTGATGGGAAAGAAAATATAGCTTGTCTGACGGCGTCGGAGGAGGTTTGGAGTGTGGCGTCTGTACTGTTGGGGGCATCAGGGAGTTGGAGGCCGGCTATAGGTTGTGGGTGTTTGCTATAGAGGGCAGCGAGCGTCTCAGGTGAGTCAGGGGCGATGGAGTCGTTAGAAAAAAGGATCCGAGCTGCTCCTCTAATGTCACCATTGCTTATTTTGTTCTCTACATATTTAAATATATTATTTTTTGGTAGTATGGGGAGGTGGTTTAATGATGTGGGCTCATTTTTGGAGCAGTTTTGTTTTATTCTAGATGTAAGCGACTTTTTAGAGCCGATGTCTTCTGAAACATATAGAACACGATAAGCAAAGGTGAACAGATACTCCCAGTTATCTTTGTTATTATCTCTAACCACTTTATTTAGTTCCTCTGTTAGTTTTTTGGCTACAGAGACTCTTGCACCGCGAGGGATACGTTTTAGGACTGGTGTGGATCCTTTGAGGCAGCTGATTCTTTCCCAAAAAGGTTTTGAGTCAACTGAGGACAGTTTACTGGCTGGTACTGATAGGGGCGTATATGCAGGAAGGTCGCCTTTCTTAGAATGTGTCTTACCTATATGTATATTAAGGCCTCTGCGCCCCTTGAAAAAACCGGCCTGGGGACAGTTTGGGCATTGAATCCAGTTGACTAAATTGTTTGATTGGCTGGAAGACATTTGGTCCTGAGACGGCATACTTAAATATACTGTACATAATATTAAATATAAAATAAATTAATATAAAAATATTATACAAAATGATATAGATCAGGTATTTATAAATAAAATCTGACAGCTGTGGTGGCGATGTTTCAATTCTTCTGTCGTTCTTGAAAGGTTGTGTCATAGACGCTGGTTGCGTGCGCCGGGATGTTTGGGTAGAAAATGCGTATTATTTGTCACTAGTGTCAACTAGTTGTGCTAGGTGACTAGAATCAACGTCGTTTCCAAGGAGACAGCGTTTTAAACGTCTGTTAAAATTATTTACAATTATGTTTCAATTTCCAATTTAAGAAAATTAAGTCTATTGTTTCTTTTAATTACACTCTGTTACACTTTTTTTAAATCACTTTACCTAATTAGGTAGTTTTTGTTTATAACATATTTATTGGATTATTTACAAAGCTGAACCTTGCACCACTGTGTAGACTGCGTCAGGGCGCTGTTCTGGTGAATGTTTCGCGTCACCCACACTTCCTCTTGTTGTCTTGGACTTGCTCTTTAATTCAATATTAAATTTGTTATAATTAAACCTCGATAACTATTTTTAGACAAATTTAATAGAAATTTTGCATTTATCTTTGCAAGCTGTCAGTGTCATTTATCTTTAATAGTTACAATTTTATAAAATTTATGTTTAAGCCATTATACTGGTATAGCTGGTATTTTTCTGCAAATTTTAAAATTATTTTTTTTCCTTCCGGGACATAATGTTGAATTCTCATAATGATGATATCTCAAAATGTTGAATTCCCAAAATGTTGAATCTCAAAATGTTGAATCTCAAAATGTTGAATTCTAATGTTGTTCTTATACGAAAAAAGAGCTTCAAAACAAAACAAAAATTTCTTCTGTTTGGTTCTTATTCTTATAAAATTACCAGTGATTTGCTTAAGAAGTAAGTCGATTTGCTTTAGAAGTTCTACGCCAATCATGCTATGATGATCAGGTATTGGTGTTTATCATCAAACAATAATCTGTATTGATGTGCGAAGGTAACAATTTTGACAAAGATATTTTCAAAGCAGTGTCAACAGTTATCCCATCTATTGCTGCAGCTGCTTTTCCTATTGATGCATAAGTTATACAGGCATTACAGCAGCGGCGAGGTGCCTATACCTTTCGGCTTCCCTTTTAGGAATTTGTCAACCTATGGATCAACGACATTTCATACTATTTTATTTTAACAATCCAAACATACCTACTCCAGAAGACCACTTTCTTTGAACCACAAAGTACCTTTTTTATAGGGAAACTAACTTAACTAAACAAACGCATACTGATTGTCAATATATATACACAGAGCAATAGAAAAAGAGCCGGTCGCTCATCGGCTTTTTTTTCCATACAAAAATATTTCATACTAAGCATGTGTCTCTTTCATTTGTATTAAAAAAGTTCACTTTCCATCTGTCGATTGAAAGCCGCTTTTGTCCGGCTTTTGACCAACGAACACGAACTCAAAAATTCTGACAGAGTAAGATAATCGAAATGTAAACGAGTTGAAACGAGACAGTAGATCGGTATAATGCTTGTTATGTGAAGAGTCTTGTCGCTGGAAAGACAACAGCGAGTTTGTTACATCTTTTATTTTGAAGGACAATAAGTCTTTATTTATGATAGCGGACAGGTGCATGCTTTCGTATTTGTTTTATTTTTGTTGTAAATATTATGATTGATGTATAATATAGCTATTACTTATTAGGTAATTAATTAGGCATTGATGAATTTTAGTTGTTTGGGTTTTCTATTTTTTGTTAAGACAAGATTTCATTTTTGATTAGATATTGTTGTTTGACCGATTTCTTAATTCGCATTGATACTTCTTTTTCCAAACTTGTTTTTTTTTTTTAATTTGGTGTCGATTATAGTTACCAAGCAAGTATGGATTCCGCACACGACTGAAGCATAAATAAAAAACTTTTCAAAGCGAGAAAAATTTGCATCGGGCGCAAGCAATCAATACCTACTTAAATGGGTGACCGCCTGAGAACATTGCGTGACGTTGGCTTTTTGTTACAATTTAAAAGATTTTTTAAATCTTGTTATTGTAAAATAGTTCTGTTGCACTCATTGCAAATATACCTATTACTGCTTTGTTGCCAACATCCATACCATAGGTACCATGTTGAAGTTAAGCAACATCGGTCGCCGTCAGTACTTGGATGGGTGACCGCCTGAGAATTGCAGCATTTTGTTGAGTGACCTCACTCAACAAAATGCTGCAATTCAGTATCCATCGCTATCAGATAACCGACTATATATTTCCATTTGAATCATCAGTTTTCTAACAAAAGGATTATTATAATTAGATAATAATTTATTGATTGCATGCGTTAGTAGCGCTCCTTGGTTTAGTATTCGCCATCCTCATAGCTGCACAGAAATCAGCATTAAACATATTTTCTTTTTTTAGCAATAGCACCAGATTTATGAAGGTCACTATTTATTTCAGTTTTAGGATTATTATATAATTGCTCAAAATGATTTAGAGTTCGCGATATAGTTCTCTACAAAATTTGTATTGTTTTATTTGTCTATATTTGACTCAAATTCTTTTCTCCGTTGCAGAATAATATCCTCCTGATTATCATATATAGAAATAAATTTCATTTCTGCCAGTACTTCTTCTTCTTCGTTTCGGAATGGTAGGTGCAATGTCACCATCTCTCGTTTGTATTCCTGAAAGTCAGTGGCCATATCATAATTACGGTACCGAATTATTTTCGATTCACGCCTGTCAACAAATTCTCCTTTTTTATTTACTGTGTATTTAGATACAAATTGAGCTAATGTAATTTCTTCTAAGTATTCAGGCCTTTTCTCGTACTTATCGAACCAGTTTTCCTTCCACACATCAGTACAATCATCATCTAATTCATTTAACTCTTTCATAGTTTTTCTTATTCGTTGACGTTCAATTGGCCATACTGTTGGAATATATACGATGATAGGTGAACTTTTTGACATGGGCTCACGTAATAAATACCAAGCAGCTTCTTGACTTGTAATTTCGGTATGATTTAGTATATTCACACTGATGTTTTTGGTTACGTCAATGATATCAAACTCCGGGTGATCATTCATTGTTTCGATTATTTTCCTTTGTAAGTGACTTACACCTCTATTTGTTTTATTAACATATTCTAATACATAAGCTGCACATGAAGATTCTTCTGTGAGAAATTGGAAGTCGGTATTGGACTGAACAACATTCAGGATGAATGGATTGAAAGGATTATGCCATTTTTCAGAAGGTTCACGCTTTACAAACACTTTTGGTCTATTTATTCCTGCTCTTATAATATTGCAATAATGTTCATCCGAATGAATACCATTACGTTTATAAAAATCGTCCATGTCCACAAAATCTTCATTCTCTAATAGAATTCGTATTTCAGCATAGCGTTTTCTATAATTACTGAACTCTTCCTCTGTATTTTTCATCGGAGTTAAAGTCATGGTCTTTTTGCAGGGCATGAATGGTGCTTCAAATATACATTTTCCTGATTTGTTTGCAGATTTTTTTTTATAGCATGTAAATGTATGCTTATGCGTTTGAAGTTTAATATTCCCCGAGGCTTCAGCTGCAGAAACCGATATTAAACTATCTATCAGTTCAATGGCTTTATCATAATCATTATTAAGAGCATCGTTTGGAGAATTATCAAGCCAAGCTAAGATGCGCGCATGAGGACTGCCCTGATGCTGAAATTCAATGCGTTTAAAGTAGTGCAGGATTCTGTACTTTCGAAAAGGACTGCATTTCTTAGATTGAAGAATATTCATTACTACATTAACTAATTTATTGAAATATATAGAACAAGTAACAGCGTCTTCATTGACAAGAGTACTTTTCACCATGAAATGTAATTGCGATACTGCATCTTTGGTCATATGATCACGTTTATTAAGTTTGTACAACAATTGTAGTAAATCTAACCACCCGACTTCATTAGCACTTATGGTGAAAAGTACAGTCGGTTTTCCTAATTGCCTAATCATAGCGAATAGATTCTTCTTCTGTTCGGACCAATACCAAGTAGAATTTGGAATAGAACGTAAACAAGCGAGATTACTTTCGATGCAATTATGAATGTAGTCTTCCGATTGTATTTCTTCTTTGGTAATATTGTTTTTTTTCTCTACATCCTTAAATGCCACAGTAAGAGAATCCTTTACTCTTATTCTCATTATTTTCATTGCCATATATAATAAATGATGAGGCGTTACTCCACGTCTATCTGATCGTCTTAATTCACTATTTGCCATTATAAAAGGAGTCACGATAACCCCTTCTCGAAACTGACGGAACTGACCCAAATAAATAGACGGAAATGACAATTCTTCAGCATGTTCATCAAATAATAAACTTATGGGCAAGTTATTTTCGCCTGGAGCTATTCTTAAATACAAATCGTCATTCCACATGACTGTTTGTTGCTGAGCTAGTAAACTCTCTTCAATCGGTATAATTTCACCTAGCTGATTTCCATCAAGTCCATCGTTCCTATTTCCGACATCTATTCCACTAGAACCATCGGGTGGAACTTCTTCACTATGTTCAATATCAAAAAACTTTTCATCTATAGTAATATTATATGTCTCATAAAGTGGAGTATTCACCAAGTATTGCAACCACTCTTTAATAGTTTGTTTCTCAACTAGGCCGTACACATAACTCGATTTGTGTATTTCATTTCGTTTGATATGTACGTAAATACAATGGTCATCTTTGATATTTCTTGGTAATTTATTGACCATTGTATTGGCTTCCACAGGAACATTAATGACTTGTCCATAAATCCCGTCATGGCCGTGAACACGTCGAAGTCTTCTTATTTGTATAAAAGGAATTCTGGGCGAAATCAATCTTCCTGACACTAAATCTAATGGACAATGCAGCAAATTATCAGGAATGGCAGGATATTTAAAACCGTTGTGTACAGCCATGTTAGGTATAGATTGTATCTGGATGCTGGCTCGACAAGTAGAACAAACTGCAATAGGATTTTCGTTGATATTCGAAAGAAATGTCCTTACGAACTCCATACTTTGATCATTTAAGTTCTTCAAGTCATTTTTAAACCACAATCTATCGCAAATTTTGCAAGCATGTCCAAATCCATTCTGAATAAACTGTTTATGAAATTGCATATGAGCACTGCTGTCTCGTGCATAAGAACTGTAAGTTGCTGATGATCTGTTGCATTGTGAGAATTCTGCGGGATATTCGTCATTACGATTCTCATTTTGTGAATCATGATCCATAATAAGAGGAATATCCATATTTGTGGATTTTACGGCAATCTGGGAATCATTAAACGTAGTACTATGATTCCTTGCTACAAATGGTGGATTAGCATGCGATGGCCCGGGAATTTGTGAGTCGCCAATCAAACTGTCAACAGTTTTCAGAGCATTGATACGTTTCTTCTCACGATATCTTCTTGAACGTTCCTTGGATAATTCTTTCCGTTGTTGGGCTTTTTCTTCTTCAATTTGTTTTTTTCTTACTTTCTTGATTTCATCCGTTGCAGGGTTACCCAATTGTTTAGATGTATTCTGTTTTCTTTTGCCATATTTTCTTATTTTTTTGATTTCATCAGTCGCAGGATCATTCTGGGTCATGGAATCCAATTGCTTAGATGTACTCTGTTTTCTTTTACGATATTTTCTCATGCGTGCATTGGCCAGCTGCCTTTTTCGTGTCCATTCATCGGTGGACTTGTTTGTTTCATCAATTTTCTGTAAAGGGCAATGTTTAAATAATTATATATTCTAAATTTCTAATCACTTCACTACATATTATCACACAATGCCCCCCGCCACGTCTATCCGTGATCTTTTCACGCAAAAACTGCTGAACCGATTTTGTTGCGGTTTTCACTATTAGATAGGTTGATTCACAGGGAAGGTTTACGAGTATTTAACATAGACTTATCATGTTTTGGAGCTTTAACAGTATAAGTGAATCAAATCGGAAAAGATTAGCCCTATCGAGTTTTCATGGCGTATGCAGTCTAATCCGTCAGAGATATAACAAAATGATGTAAGAAAGAATTGTGTAGAATAAAATTATCTAATAATAATACCTTTAACTAATAGATAAGTAGTAATAAGCGTGTTTGTGTGGGTATTACAATTTTTATAAACCGAATTGTAATTTTCAATACAGATATTATGTAAATGTTTTCCAAGTGTCGCTTCTTAAATAAACTACTAATAATAATGTCATTTTTTTTTATTAACATTTATCAAAAAAAAGAGGCCGTATCTTGTTCATGGTAGTTTCCTCTATAGTCTTTAATAATCTAATAGCATTTACATTTTTTATTTATATATTATTAATTATATACATTTTAACATTATTTTTTAGCATGTTTGTTTAATTTGATGTTTATAGGGATAAAAATTTAGCAATATTCAGTCATTTATATTATTAATATTCATTTCCATTTATAAACTATTGGTATATGTGGTGGTTATATATACATCGGTGGTCGAGTGGGTAAGACGTCGATCGCAACTGAAAAGTCGCGGGTTCGATTCCTACATTCGACCATGTACCAATGGGTTTTTAATAATAAAAAATCTATGTACATTATCTGACAAACCGTATAAAGAGGTTATTCCATCTATATACCTCAACAGAGCTGGCCACTCGTTAGGTATAGCCTCAAAAAAAATCATTGGCTAAATGAGGAAGACTTTGTCTCCCACTGGGTACCTTGGGGCCGGCAACGGTTCCCAGGAGCTGTAAGGCAACATGTGAAGAATATGCTTTTTGTGGCACAAAGTTTCCTAACCTTACTGTGAAAAGCTTATGATGCGAGTGAATTTACTTTATAAAAGGATATTTACTTTAAAAAAACAGCCATGTTCTTCTTTAATTACTATTATTTTAAAATTAGTAAATCATATAAGTTTTCACTTCTTTCGTGTGATCAAGCACAGACTAATTTTTTAGAAGTTTTCTTTCGTAATAGTTGTTTTGATTATACTCTAATAATTATTATTTTAACTTTCCTAAATAATAATAAATGATTTCCATTTATTGACATTTAGATTTTATGAATACAAGTTTTTAAATGTAGGTAAGCTTTTTTTTTTATTCTTCACGGGTTGTGCCTTACAGCGGTTGCCGGCCCTAGGGTACCCAGTAGAAGACAATGTCTTCGTCATTTAGCCAATGATTTTTTGAGTCTATACCTAACGAGTGGCCAGCTCTGTTGAGGTATATAGGTAGATAGAAAAGCTTCCACATCCACATCAATTTTATAAGTTAGACCTGACAGTACATGAACTAACTAGCAATATTGCCACTTAAAATAAATGAAACATATATTAAAAAAATATTTAATTGACAAAAATAATACAAAAAAAAAGGAAATTAAATTACAATATTATACTTATTAAATTTAATAATGAAGATATCGAGAAAATAGGGTAGATGTATTACGGGAGTCGCACCAAGAGCGTGCGGTCGACTGAATCAACTGTCAGCACTGCGGCGGCCGTGTATTACAGCGAGTATTTAAAGTCTCACCGCGGTATGATTCCGGGCGAATAGTAACTTAAAAGGTAATACACACACATATGTCGTTTATATATATATATAAACATCACAACACAGCTATATTATTATGGTTTATCACTAGTGTTGTGTGCTGTGTGTATGAACATATGTCGAGCTAATTTTGCTTTTTCTGTAAATTTATATTTACAAACATTACAAGTATATGGTTTATCACCTGTGTGTATATACATGTGACGTTTTAAACTTGCTTTCAACGTAAAGTTACATTGACAAACATTACAACTATATGATTTATCACCTGTATGTGTATTCATGTGTTGTTTTAAACGTGATGCATTCGTACATGTATATTGGCAAATATCACAACTATATGGGTTTTCTCCTGTGTGTGTATGCATGTGTAATTTTAAACTTCTTGAAGTCGTACATTTATATTCACAAACATTACAGCTATATGGCTTTTCTCCAGTGTGTGTAAACATGTGTCTTTTCAAACCTCCTTTAGTAATACATTTATATTGGCAAACATTACAAAAATGTGGTTTTTCTCCTGTGTGTCTAATAATGTGTCTATTCAAATTTCTCTTAGTGCTAAATTCATATTGGCAAACATCACACATATATGGTTTTTCTCCTGTGTGTTTACGTATATGTGCAATTAAACTATACTTAGACCTGTATGTACATTGGCAAACATCACAAGTATATCGATTTCCTCCTGTGTGTGTAAACATGTGTATTTTCAAACTTCTCTTAGTCCTATATTTAAATTGGCAAACATTACAAATATATGGTAATTCTCCTGTGTGTGTACGCATATGTACTATTAAACTTTCCTTAAACCTATATTTATATTGGCAAACATTACACCTATATGGTTTTTCTCCTGTGTGTGTACGCATGTGTAGCCTTAAACTATCCTTAAGCATGAATTTATATTGGCAAATATTACAACTATATGGTTTATCACCTGTGTGTATACGCATAATATGTCGAGTTAATTTTCCCTTTTCTGTACATTTATATTGGCAAACATCGCAACTATATGGTTTTTTACCTGTGTGTGTATACATATGTATTTTTAAACTTTCCGTATTAGTAAATTCATTTTGACAAATATTACAAGTATATGGTTTACCACCTGCGTGTATACGCATGTGTTGAACTAACTTTCCTTTTTCTATACATTTATATTTACAAACATTACAACTATATGGTTTTTCACCTGTGTGTACATACATGTGACGTTTTAAACTTGCTTTCGTCTTAAATTTATATTGACAAATATTACAAATATATGGTTTTTCACCTGTGTGTGCATACATATGTAGTTTCAAACTTACCTTAAACCTACATTTATATTCACAAACTTTACAACTATATGGTTTATCACCTGTGTGTGTATACATGTGTGGTATCAAACTAGCCTTGACCCTACATTTATATTCACAATCATTACAACTATATGGTTTATCACCTGTGTGTGTACGCATGTGTACTTTCAAACTTTTCTTAGTCGCACATTTATATTGGCAAACATTACAACTATTACTTTTATTATTTTTATTTGTCATGTGTGCCTCAGACTTTATTGATATCTTGGTCTGACAAACCTGTACTTCTATTGCTTTCCTCACTAATAAATGTTCAGCTGTGTCTTTAGGATTCTCATTATCACTAGGTGCAGCTGGATCTGAAATAAATAGAACAATACAAAGAATTAGAATATAATGAAACAAAGATCACATTCTCTGATATGATAATGGTGTACAAATACAGCCCACAAAAGTAGACTTCGGAATGAAGCACAGTTGCTCAGTCGGCTTCCTGGGAGAGCTGGGAAGTGATGGTAATTCACTGCCTAATCCTCCCGTCTCAAGCAACAAAATAGACGCACCAGACGTCGATTTGTGGGGAAATGCCCCGTCCTCATAGTCATGATACAGATGTATAACAGCTACTGATGTACGCGCTGTCAACGAAGCCAGCATTGGTTCTTCGTCAATTGACGATGACGGGTCCAGCGTCGGAATGTCGTTTGTGTACCGGGAGTAGAGCAGCGGCGACGGACATCTTGAAGGTGAACTAAGGATTGTGGAAGGAAGGGAAGGAAGGCTTGTGGCGAGATCGGAAATTAGAGCAGTTTGAACAAAAGACCAGTGTCCAACACTCTATCTAACGTTTCTATCAAGAAAGACACTTCTTGAGCAGCGTCCCCTATTCCACTCGAATGTCAGGTGGTGGAGTATGGTGAAATGTGCTTCTCGGAACCCGGAAATGTTTCTGTCCTGAATTCCATTTATTCAGTGAACCTTGTTACTACTAAGGCCTAGGCTAAGCAAACAAAATGGTAGGTAGGGATGGTCAGTGTAGAGTACGAAACATTGGAAATGGTAATAGCTTCTCTTCAGCTCCTTGCATTGGAGTTGTATCGGCACACTATTATAGGGTATCGAAAAAAAATCCGGGCTAGTGGCGGTCTGGGGGAGGGCCTAGGGGGCAAACAAAGCCATGTCAATGGTTTATCAACTTTTAATGATTGTTCGTCTTTCCGAAAAACATTTCGAATCGTCAATGATCTTGTCCGCCGGTTTGTTCCCGAGCGGGCACCGGTGCACCCCCGGCCACACGCACACTTAGCTGTACATGTAGTAGTGTACATGCGCGCGCGGCGTTGCTGTTCCTTATTTATTCATGTGCTAGTACCATCGTATAATGAACAGAATCTAATGAGTGTAATTGTATAGAATATTATTTATAATATATATTTATGACTTTATATAGAGGGTGATATAATATCTAATCCACAGTTCATACAATAAAGTAACAATATAAGAGTCTTAGGAGCCTTGAGGTTGGCGGTTGGGTCAAGAGCCAGATCCAGAAGATAGTACTCCTCAGCACGGCACGTATTGTGAGGAGGTTCCCGTCTCTGCAGCCCTAACCACTTATAAATATTGAGAATAATATAATATATAAATAGCGCTTGCATTGACGTGTCCCAAACAAGAAATCCATTTTTAAGTAAATTCCTGTATATGCTCATGGTTATTCAGACCTTGATGCTATTATGGAAATGTGGAGAAATTAGCCACTTGTAAGACCTGATGTAAAACAGAAGTCAGATTGTCATGGTTGGCGGATATCGATCAGAGTTCACATCTGTGCCATTGGGAACTATACATAGCGTTTATCTATGACATCTCAAGGTGCTTTCATCATGCAACATTTTTACATGCTGATGATATTTTTTTATCGACATACAAAGGCCATGGACTGCGTTTTGCTACAACAAGACTTGGACATACTCTGTCAGTACTATTCGGACAAAAGGATATCTGCAAATATCTCCAAGTGCAACATCATAAGCTTAACCAGAAGTAGAAATCATACCCCTACAACCTGAATGGTGCTGTGGTTGTTAAAACGGATTGTGTCAGAGATCTTGAAGTACTTCTTGACTCAAAGCTGATCACATTGAGCATATAGATAGTGGATAGGGCATACCGGAACTTGAGCTTCGTTTTGCGTTCATGTCAGCCCAAAATTGTATATTGTGCATATGTTCGTAGCAGCCTGGAGTATTGTAGTCAAATATGGAGCCCACAGTACATCATATACCAGGAAGCAGTTGGATTCCTTGAGACTGTTGGCAGTCAATAGATGAACTAGTCACACCACGCTTTTCTGTGTTCCGCGTATGATATCTAACTACAGTAAAAACTCAGTAATTTCCAGAATGATATGCAATTATAACAAAAATTTCAATGACAACAGATATCTTCCATAAGCCTAAATAAAAAACCAGGGCTATTGTCTCACAAGCATTAAATGTGCGTATTGTATGTACCTAAAAAATCAGTTTTCGACTCATGGTCTCACTAATTTGACCTACTATAGGTAAACCACTGAGAAATAGCACTCCCATGGTCCGCGCGGGTGAGAGGGGCGGGCGTTATTCTGCCATACACGATACAAAGTTTCACGCGATATATTTACCACAAAAATTTCAGGAAGCTACCTCATACCAAATTTCATCAAAATCAAAAGCACGAGGTAAATCGCGTCGACAACAGACACATCGCGCGAAACCTCGCATCGTGTATAGCAGAATCACGCCCGCCCCTCACCCCTCATGGATATGGGAGTGCTACTTTCTCAGCGGTTCACCTATAGTGGGACAATACCTTTTCTTAGTCCCACTATTATCTCGTCTCTGAAAACTTATATATAAGTTAAAAATAGGTTAGCGACGAGCGTGGTTCGGATAGTATGATAACGATACCAGTGTGACAAAAACGGTGACCACGATTAAGACGAGGAACGACTCAGAAATTTCTAATCGTAAGCCACGCCCTAAACTCGTGGTTCGGGCGCAACGATCACGTCATGCAAGACAATGACGGCGCTTTGTCCGTTCTTGCTGCAGAAGTGAGAAGGGCATAATGTACCGCTTCTCGGAATAAATGACGTAAGCGGCACATTATAAATAATTTATTAAAAAACGATCACATGCAGGGAAACATCTTCTTAATCAATACTAGGTACTGAAATTACCTACAGATTCGTATAACATTTAAACGTAAATCCCTTCAAAGTATGGCCGTATGACTAAAAAGGTGTTTTTGAAGAGGTGATTTCAAAAAATTAAGTTATCGAAAAAATTTTCACCAATCATGTTTTCATCCTGCACAAACAATACTAGATAAAATCCTCTAGTTTTCGATGCCCAAATTGTATGTTCATAGCATTCGTAATATTCGAGAATTTCAGTTCAGAAATCAACCGAAATTATTTGTTCCTCCCCTTAATAAAAATGGGACCATGAGTACTAGTGGGTGATAATGGGTAGGATCACGAGTCGGACATCAAAGAATCATGTAGAAGTTCATACATTATTTTTTGTATGTGTTTCAAGTCAGTTTTTTTGCCACTGCCTATTGCACAATATGTTATCCTAGTTGTAGCTAGTATGTTTAGTGATATTTCAACGGGTGCAGCTGGAGGAAAAACTCACTCCTACAAATCTGCTCCTTTCTTTCAAAATCAGGGTATAATATAAAAAAAAACAATTTGATGCACATGGTTATATTAATGGTATCTTAATTAATAAAACTACATAAGTTATAAATTTTCTCGTTAATCTGTAGTACTAAATGCTAAATTCGCCATATCTGGTCGTACCTCACCACCATCTGAAACAATAAGTATATTTGTAAATATCAGAGGGTTGCCTTACCTACAGCTCCCGAAATAGTGTTACGGTCCCAGGGTACCCAGCGGAAGACCAGGTCTCCCTCGTTTAGCCGATGCTATTGGTAAGGCTATACCTAACGAGTGGCCAGTTCTGTTGAGGTATATTTAGATGGAAAGTCTCAAGTGTGGTTTGTCGGTCTCAAGTGTGGTTTGTCGGATTATGTACATACATTTTTAATTAAAAAACGCATTGGTATAGGTACCGGGACGGTTTTTGAGCGGTGGTCGTTAGATGCGCAGAACACAATTTTTGGGTCTGCTTGACGGTATGAAGTATTTATTTTAATTTTACCAGCAGTAAAAAGCAATCGTAAAAACAAACACCAATAAATCAATTATAATAAATATACAAGTTATATTGCACTCGAATTACATATGCGCAAACATTCCCCCACTTTTTCGTCGAGCGCTCAAGAACCGTCCCGGTACCTATACATGGCCGCGATCCGAGGTCTCTGCCTACTTAATACCAGACGTCTTAACCACTCGGCCACCGACGCACCTTATCTGATGCCATAAACAGATGCTGAACAAAGGTATAATGCCTGTCATATAAAGATTAGAAACACAGTGGAGAGGCAATATAGCATTATCAAACGCAGATTTCCGGCTTTGGCTTTAAACTTGAAACTACAATTAAAATGTCGTGTCATTATATCTTGTGGCAGATGGCAGCTGGAGGCGAAAGATTGTGGACTGGAGACCGAGACAGGGCCGAAGGAACGTGGGACGACAGCCAGCGAGGTGGTCAGACGATATAGCCAGAGGGGTGGGAAGAAACTGGACGCAGAAGGCTCAGGGCAGATAGAAATCGCGTGCATATGAGGAGACCTAACACTCAACAGTGGGTGATTAAGATATCTTGTTGCATATTACATAACATTATGTAAAGATTACAGAGAAGAAATGCCACCAAATGAATTTCAAAATATTGAGGAACTTCATCTACAATGGTCACGAATATCTTCACGGGTTGCCTTACAGCTCCCAGGAACCGTTGCTGGCCCCAGGGTACCCAGCGGAAGACAAAGTCTTCCTCATTTAGCCGAAGATTTTTTGAGGCTATACCTAACAAGTGGCCAGCTCTGTTGAGGTATGTAGATGGAAGCCTCTTGTAAGGTTTGTCGGATAATGTACATAGATTTTTTATTATAAAAACCTATTGGTACATGGTCGGATGTGGGGATCGAACCCGCGACTTCTCAGTTGTGAGCCGACGTGCTACCTACTCGACCACCGACGCCCCTTTTTACTTAAGGACCGTTGCTCTCATTCATCTTGTAGGTTTCTAAATAGCTTTCAAAACTCAAAAATGATCGTTTTAAAAACTACGGCGAATTAGAACCCTAAATAATAAAAATATGGCTTAATCCAACTTAAAATAATAACTAGCAACTGTGTGGTAAGGAAATGTTGTATAAATAAACTCAACTTTTCCAGTATTAACTGAGATTTGCCATATTTTTGACCTTGACCAACGGCCCTTAATAAAGATGTAATGATAAATAATAATTACAGTTATGTAATAATATTACCTCGTAGCTTTTTTAAAATTTCTTTTAATATTGTCTCCTTCAAGGCATGAAGTTTTTTTTTGTTTTCATTTCTTAACTTGTGTAAGTCTAGCTCATACTTCCGCCGTGACTCCATCAATTCCAACTTAATTTTTTCAGTATTAAGTCGCATAGCCGCTGTAGCATTGCTCATATGTGCCAGTTGAAGCCGTCTCCTCTTACATGGTGTACTGAATGGGACTGCTTCAACCTAAAATAATTAAAGCAATTATTAGATAGTTACCCCTTAAAAAAATGAAGCAGCTACACACGCCCCTAAAATCGGTGGCAATATTGGGTCAGTGGTGGTGGGGATGAAATCGGTATCCTCTCAAATGCTCTAAAAAAATATATATAATTTCAGAAGCTATAATTTTATTTGCTATAAATATTCATTTTCTATAAATTTAGATCCTGTAATTTTAAAAATCTATAAATGTGTTTGATATAATTTTTTAAATCTATAATATTAATTCCTATAACGTATTGTTTTCTATAATTGCAGTTCCCATAATTTTCAAAATCTATAATTTCAAGTTCTATAATTTTTATAATGTCTATTTTCAATTGCACTAATGGCTACTTTTCTATAATTGCAGTTACTATAATTTTGAAAATATATAATCTCAAGTCTTATAATTTTTATAATCTCTAATTTCAATTGAACTAATGGCTACTTTTCTCTAATTGCAGTTATTATAATTTTCTAAATATATAAATTCATTTTCTATAAATTTATTAATCTATAATATCAGTTGCTCTAATGGATTGATAAAATAATTGTACTCACTATATTTTTTAAAGTATAACTTCATTCTATATACATTTACAAATATATAAGCATAAAAAATAATTTTCTATATTGAAATCAGTTTAAATAAGTACTATTACATATTAAAATTTACAGTAGTTTTTGTTAATCTTAACCTGTTGCAGTAATTTTCGATTCCTATTCCCCTAATTTGCAAATAAAAATAGGTTAGCGAGGAGCGAAGCGACGAGCGTGGTTCGAATAGTGCTAAAATAGAGCGCAAGCCGAGCGAGCGAAGCGAGCGTTCCGCGGTAGCGGACGGCGAAGCGCCAGAAGCTCAAAACTAGCTAAACAACCTTGCGTTGTACCTTTTGATTATTTAGATATCTTCAAAATTATAGAAAACAATTTTAGATAAAACGAAAATTATAGCAAATTATATATTAGATCATTTAATGTTATATATTTTGATAATAGTGATTTTAAAAATTTCAGAAATCGATTTTAGGGTAAAAAAAAATTATAGCAAATGAATAATTATATAATTTAATTTTATATATTTTGATAATAGTGATTTTGAAAATTACAGAAATCGATTTTAGGTTTAAAAAAAATTATAGCAAATGAATAATTATATAATTTAATTTTATATATTTTGATAATAGTGATTTTGAAAATTACAGAAATCGATTTTAGGTTTAAAAAAAATTATAGCAAATGAATAATTATAGAACGTAATTTTATATCTTATGTACATATATATTCTAAAATTATATCGAAACATTTTAGAGATTATGTAGGAGACCCGATGAAATCGGGTGCTACTCTACACACGTCCCTACCGATTAGCATAGAGTAAGTAGCAATCACTGTTCTTTAATAAGAATCGGGACTGCCATACATTGAAATGAAATCAAACTTGGGGCGGAAAGGTACTGCCAACCTAACAACATTAAGGATTACTTGACTGTGGATTGGTACAGAAATATTTGCTATCTCTGTCATCTGTATATGGAGTAAAAGAGATGGCGATACGACGCCATTAGTATTGGCTCATTTTTCTTAGCCCTAATTTTTCCGAACTGTTATTAAATAACACAGTGATTGCTACTTACTCTATGATAGGTACCTCAACAGAAACGCCCACTCATTAGGTATAGCTTCACAAATATTAAAGCAATCAGTAAAAAACAGGAATTTACTAAGTACTTGTTTGAGGTTTATAACAAGTACCGACAATTTTAACATACCATTTCTACTTCCATGTTGAGAGCGCAGGCTGGCATAATGTTTTGAGAGCATTCATCTAAAATGTAAAAAAAAATATAAAATAAGTATGAAATCCACATTTGTACTTGTCTAGCAGCTAAAGACATGTAATGTAGAAAATGACAGTGTGTAACATTGTGCTCATTTAGTTAATAAATGAGACCACTTTGTTATAATGCTGGTTGAATAGTTGTAAACCTCCTTACAGAATAAATTACTGACCACATATAATTTAGGAATTATTCAAATTAATCTGAAATTGGAACAGTGTCTGCAATTTGTTCATTTTTCTTAAATTTCAGTCAATTCCGTTGTAGCATTCAAAGGTATCACACCTATTTAAAAAATGTTAATAATTGAATACAGTGAACACATTGCAAACAAGCTGATTGATAAATATACTATAAAGGAGCATGATATGTTTAGATCATATCCTGGAAATCATTACTTATTTATGTCATTTTCTTTATACGGCATGCTCCTATTATTGATCTGAATCATGTCCTAATTCTTATCCTTTATCTTAATATTTTCCATTCTAAAATTCATCATTTATTATTACAAAAATAAATAAAACAATATAAAGTAAAGTATATTTTTATTAATATTGTGGCTAGTTCCCTTAATCCTTATATTTCCCATAAGGAGGAAATATGTTAGGATTATGGGATACCAGAACAAAAAGGCTGAGCGGATTTAATTATTAATATATTTAGTTACAACAAGTAATCTTACTACGAGGACATTTTGAATCACCGAGTTCACAGACTATTTGACAACTACTGCAATTTGATCAGTAGGTCACTCGATACAAGTTTGTTCTCTATGACACATACATATTTCAATAAAAGAGCTAGGCGACAAGTGTCCTCATTTGATATTAAACAGAATAGCGGGGTGAGCATATATTTGACGTGACATCTTTCGTGTCGACCAAAAGGCCAAAAACGTTTATGTCCGTACATTTCATCCCAAGTTGTTACGATCCTGACATATCTCTTTCGCTTCTTTTATATTCATCATACCTTTCATACATGCTCGTCGATTGTGTGTACTTTTAATATTTCCGATAAATATATTTTTATATGCAATAAAAGTACACGCAGGTCGTCCTCTGCCAGCATTTCCTTTCGTGTCGACCAAAAGGCCAAAAACGTTTATGTCCGTACATTTCATCCCAAGTTGTTACGATCCTGACATATCTCTTTCGCTTCTTTTATATTCATCATACCTTTCATACATGCTCGTCGATTGTGTGTACTTTTAATATTTCCGATAAATATATTTTTATATGCAATAAAAGTACACGCAGGTCGTCCTCTGCCAGCATTTCCTTTCACTTCAGCCATATAAACCTTTTTAGTCAATCTTTCATCCTTCATTCTTTCAACGTGTCCAAACCAGCGTAAACTACTTTTCTTCATTTTAGTCACAACAGTATCTTTCACTCCGCATTCCTGTCTAATGACATCGTCAGTACAATACAATACAAATAAAGAATTATCATTTTCTACAAATACTTACATGTGTCATTGTTTTCCTCATTATCAGGATAGGATATCCCAGGCAATGTGCTGTTAAGATCTGCAAGTAAAGGATTTCACTTTAATTTACAGTTAATGAACTATCACTAATCAGTATTAAGTACCACATTAAACTTAATGAGACCAAATGAGAAATACTTATTTTCCTTCTGCTGTATCCTGGTGCAGGGCCTGATGAACATGATTGTCAGCCTGTAGGCATAATTATGGTGGGGGTCTGCCATGCAGGGATTTTTGAAAAAATCAACCTTGAACATTTATTCTTTTTTTAATCTGGGGTGCAAATAATCGAGATATTTATTTATCAATAGTTTTATGTTTATGATTTTCTGTAATAGCAGGATAACGCACTTTGATCTCTGACTTGAGTCGCAAATATGACTGAAATTTGCCATGTTTTTGACAGTTATAAGATGACCTTGACCAAAGGCCCTTAAGAGTTCTAAATAGCCATAGTTTTCAAAAGAAGCATTGCTTTTGCGTTTTGAAAACTATGGCCATTTAGAACTTTTAATAATGATTATGTAATATTGTAAATAATAACTATCAATGGTGTGGGAAGGAAATGTTGTATAAACTCGACTTCCAGGATCAACTGAAATTTGCCATATTTTTGACAGTTATAAGATGACCTTGACCAACACACCTTAAGCAATTGGTGATTAGCTCTCATGCTTCATCTTTTAATTGTGTTGTGTGATGTCACCTTGCCTAGGTACTATTATATCGACTTTAGCTTGTAAAAGCCTCAATAATTTTACCTTCTCGTCCTTAGTGTAGTTGGCACAACGTTTGCGCTTATCCGAAGACACGGTTTTTTTGACAACAATAATATCTTCTTCTTATTATTTTATAATGGCTCCATCAATGTCAATCGATGATTTGCCAATGTCAACTATTATAGACGTTACAGTAACAATAGCCGATTAATCGGTAGCTAAGATGTTCCCGCCGACCGTGATATGTCTTATTAATCACTTTATTAAAATTAAGATTAAACCGGATTCGCCACCATGTAACGATGTGGCGCGCGTGTGTTGTCATGGCCGCTATGACATGACGTAGAAACAACAATAATATGAAATACATAGAATACGAGTGCTGTCAATCACGCAGGTCAGCCAACCGTAAAAGTAAAAGACACGTTGCATCCAAGAAACTTTTAAACCAAATCTACATAATGCCGGCTCAATCTGTACTGACCTATGGCATCCCGGTGTGGGGAGGAGCTACAAAAACTAAACTTCTGGAATTGGAAAGAGTACAGAGAGCACTGCTAAAGGTGATACTTTAAACCTTACAGATTTCCCACAAACCTGATGTACTCTCAATCAGAAAACTTTACATTTTACATGGTATCCTAAGACTCCACAAGACCATAACTTATAATCCAAAGAAACAAAGAAAAAGAAGAAAGGATATAGTACTCCCCATTGTAGCTGTAAAAACAACATTTGCTAGCAGACAATACATTAAACAGATAAACTATCTTTATAACAATATTTAAACATTTACCCAATGAAAAGCTATGAATGCAAAAAAGTTCTAACTGAATGGCTAAAAACAAAAGGTTATGAAGAAACAGAGTTGCTTTTACATGTGGACATTTAAGGGTTATTCAAACAACATAGTACCTACAAAGTAAATAATACTGGACCAATTGTGATTGAGATGAGATATGAGATTATATATGTTGATACACATACATACACCCCCCCCATACACAACATACACACTGACACATCACACACACCAACACATCACACACACCAACACATCACACACACAAACATTTGAACAGTACCTAATTTGTAATTTTGACTCCTAACACAAGTAAATTAATTACTTAAAAGGAGGCATCAGCATATAATATTGTATCTGTTGTTTTGGTTACTGAATAAATATTTTTGTATTTATATTGATCAATCACTTAGTAAGGAAGCTTCTATTGTAGGACGATCCTGGCATTATTAGGTTGGTACTTAGGACAGTCCTAACTAGGAATATCTAAATTCTCCATGTGTACAAGTTTAGGTAGGTATTGAGGTACCAACAGATTTAGGCTAATTAAGTATTTAATCATCATCAATGGTATGTATAAGAGAGTGGCTTACATTTTGTGACACACATAGACAGCCTATATTATTATTGTAAGTTATAATAGTAACTCACCATGAGACTGTATAGACTCGTACTTCACTGTGTCCAACAATCTGTAACAAACATCCATAAATTATGTCTTATTTTCACCATGATTTTGATCCAACACATATGTATTTATAAATCTCTTTGAATGAATTATGAAATTAATAAAAACTTTTTGGCTGACTAATTTAGTTTAAAGTAGAAATTTATATAATAATCCTGTATTGTTTTTTTTTAAATAAAAGGTATATAGATTAGTTTCAACAAACAAGCGCAACTTTCAATACAGCAAAAGTACCTAATAGAACAAAATCTACACAAAAAAGACCAGGGAGAATGTATTGTATATGTATTAAAAAATTCGAAATATGTAAATATAATATGGACTGAAAAAACTAAAATATGGAAAAAATATGTAGGTACAATAAAAAGTAACATTTCAAATAAAACTTGTTTATTGCAAAAAAATCTAAAATTACAATTTTAAATAACAATTTCAATTGCAGTAAATAATGAAACTTTTTCTATTTGGCTGAAATAATGCTTTGTACTGGCTGAATGATCTTTCAACATCACAGGATGTGATTGGAGCATATTTGAATTTGCATTAACTCTGCAAGTGAGTAGGCATTCTAATCTTCCACACAGCATGCGTATCCTTTTGGCAGAATTTTTAGGAAAGATGAAAATATGGATTAATTGATTGATATTTTGTGGAATATGGATTTATATTTAAAACTAGCGGACTCGGCAGACGTTGTCCTGCCCAAACGTTGGCTTGCCTGCTATTTACTTTCCTTTGTCCGTGGAAAACAACTACTCCTACCCCTACCTCTACCCCTACCCCTACCCTACCCCTACCCCTACCTTTACCACTACCACTACCCCTACCTCTACTCCTACAATTCTACTCCTGCGATTTCCATACAAAATTACCTATTTATTATTTTTTATTTTTCAGCTGAACTTTAAGGTTTTTCAAATTTTTTTTTCTTCTAAACCACCCCTGTGTTGTAACGAACAAAACAAAAAAAGAATTAGCCAAATCGGTCAAGCCGTTTTCATGTTATGTCGTGACAACGGAAAACGGGTTTCATTTTTATATATATAGATGGAAAAATATGGAAATTAAAACCTGAATTTTCATGATCTAAATAACATATTTTATATAGAAACCATAATTAAGAACGAAAACAATTTCAAATAAAGATTATAGATATTTAAGAAAAAGAATCAGTCCCAAAATGGGCTCCATCAGTAGTATTTTCAAGCGCATGCTCTCTAGTGTTGACTCAAGGGAAGACATTTCTGAAATGTCCACAAGCAAAGCCAGAACCGAAAACTACTTTGGCTATAATAGGTAGGTAATTTATCTAACCCACCTGCGTTTTGATAACTATATGGCTATTTAGAACTCTTAATAATGAAAATATGACTCAATCCAATTTAAAATAATAACTATCAACTGTGTGGTAAGGAAATGTTGTATATAAAACTCGCCTTTCCAGAATTAACTGAGATTTGCCATATTTTTTGACCTTGACCAACAGTGAATATTTCAATTAAATCACACCCTAATTTACATTTATTTTATTTATACCTTCACTGGTTGCCTTAATGCTCCCCCAGCCCCATAGTCTTTAGCCGATGATGTTATTTGTGAGACTATACCTAACGAGTGGCCAGACAACCATCATTATATTTATTAGTTACATTATTTTTGTAAACATAGGAATAATATTTTAATCTCCTATCATATAATGAACAGAGTATTTGTGATACTTACTGAGGTGCAGGAAATGAGAGTGGCTTGTAAAGTTTAGTAGGATTTATTTCTATTTCAATTTCTTGTTTGATGAGGTCATCTGTGTCTGGCTCAAGTTTGACTGGCAGTAGCAGTCCTGGAGGACCGGCGTCCACTTGCTGAGTCTCGGGGCTGTCTAACGAAGGTACATCCTCATGAAGCTCGCGTTCCTGCTTCACAACAACGGGTTCTGCTGTTTCGTCCGCCATTTTCTGTACATCCAATTATTGTACAACGATTTACGATTATAACACGGAAGCTCTACAAAACAAAGAAAACTTTACTGTAAAACTGTATATTGTCTGTGACAACAACAAATAACAATCAACACACCATTACACCAACCAAAGTAGTGTAGTATATTCCTTGTACGTGTGAGATCACCAAACTTGGCCCCCCGTGAAATTTTTTTTTTATTATTTTTGAATTTTTATTATTGCATATCGTTAGTTCATCGTTTGTTCTTAATTGTTCGCTATGAATAATCGTTTGTTCGTTAATTGTTTATTTAGAAAAAAATAATTAAAAAAGTACTGTTTGGTTAGCCCCCTCAATCAAAATTATTAATATTTAGTCTCATTATCAGTCTATAAATACATATTGACGTTTGTTCTTCAATAAATTACGTTTGTTCGAACATTTAATTGCCTTTTTATTGTTTAAATTAAAAAATAAAATAAAAAATCGACTGATCCATCTCTTGGGGCAACCCCCGTTGCGCCGACAATGTCTCAGGGAGCGACGACCCCCCGGTATCTTCTTTAGACGCCTATGGTTGGCGCCAAGGCGACCAGCGGCTGCCGTTTATCCTGGCGATCTCTTCTCTACACTGGGTCCATGTCTAGTCATCGTCTGACCAGACAAGAGGTTCCACCAGCTGCCGAGGGAGGTGGTGGCTGTTGAGTGGCCTTCCATGCGCAGGGGCGACGCCACGGAGATGTTCGTGTCGGCCGACCACAAACTCCTCGACGTAGTCGATCTGCAATTATTTTTAATCTTTAGATTTAATTAAAGGTTTTCATATCAATAAAAAAATTGTTTAAATTACAATTTTTAATTACGTGAATATTTATTTCGAAAATGTTGCATTGCGCCAAAGCATTGCGCATGCGCCATCTTTTCTTTTCGATCGCTCTCATAGAAACTAGTCTCGTAATGGCGTGAGAAGAAGTGGACTTGGTGGACTTGTAAACAAATGATTTCAATTTGTTGATTAAAAATTACTTGTCACATTTTAGTGAAATTATATTTGTTATTCTCCTCTTTTACTAATATTTTTTTGCAAACTCATATAAAAGCATCGATGTATAAAATACTTTAAAGTTGGCTACGAGCATAATGATTAATAATAAATAACAGTTGTAAAGAACAATCAATTTTGCGATGTACCTATCTATCTATTGAAAATGCGATAACGTAGTAGATTGTTCACGTAGTTTATTGGTTAAGGGTAAATTTAATTGGTCTAAGTAAAAAGATTTGTTCATTAATATATAGGCAGGGCATTAATACACATACAGATATTATTCATTAAGTATATAAATAAAATTATCAAAAAATGTTTTATTTTATATTTCACCTTTTTCTCAAAGTCTCTTTTTATACTCGATTATGTAATAATAAATATAAAATTATTTATATAAACAGTCTTTTTTTATCACTTTTTATAAAATTACCTTTCAGTTTTATGACTTAGTTTTTCATGTTTAAGAGTGTAGTGTACCGCGTCCATGTCCATACAAACGGAGAAAACGTTTTACTACCCCTAAATATCATTTAATTTTAACGATTTTGTAATATGTTACTGACATAATGAAAAACTACGTACGTATTTTTTCCTTTTTTCAAAATTCGTAATAGGTCAAAAGTTATAAGCCTCTCAAATCTCGGTTTTTTTTGGTTCATAACTTGCTCGTAATAAACCGTCTGTATTTGAGAAACAAAGCAAAATTTCAAAAAAAGCAAAACGTACGTACGTAGATTATAATCTGCTAAAACGTTTGACACCAAAATTATAAGGTTTCGTTATAGTTTAGTAGGTGTAAATCGTTTTCCCCCAAAACGCAATTTTCAACGAAGAACATACCTACGAACACTCACGAGCTGCAGTGTTCTCTGTCGCACTGATGCCCGTGGGAAGAGCGCGCTTGAGACAGAATATGATTTTCTAAATACCTAATTCGCTGCGTACGCCGAGCTACACGATCCTCTTAAACACGAGTAGTTACAACAAATACAAAATTATGCGTATAAACATACATACCTACTTATATTAATTACTTTTTTACATATCAAAATTTTTTTTTATAAAATTATCTTTCAGTTTTATGACTTAGTTTTTCATGTTTAAACACGAGTAGTTAACAACAAATACAAAATTATGCGTATAAACGAGGTATAAACATAATATTATACTTTCTATTCAATGAGAGCCAAAGAGTATATAACACTATTAGAGCAATCGAAAAGAAAAGATGGCGTATGCGCAATGCAACATTTTCGAAATAAATATTGTAATTTAAACAATAAAAAGGCAATTAAATGTTCGAACAAACGTAATTTATTGAAGAACAAACGTCAATATGTATTTATAGACTGATAATGAGACAAAATATTAATAATTTTGATTGAGGGGGCTAACCAAACAGTACTTTTTTAATTATTTTTTTCTAAATAAACAATTAACGAACAAACGATTATTCATAGCGAACAATTAAGAACAAACGATGAACTAACGATATGCAATAATAAAAATTCAAAAATAATAAAAAAAAATTTCGCGGGGGCCAAGTTTGGTGATCTGTACGTGTGACGTGTCAGCACCATTAGTTTTTTTTTTTTGGTTAATTTGTTCCTTTTCAGGATCAGGCAAAGGAACTGAGTCCATACAGCACAAGTCATCATTTTTTTTTCCTTCTTCAGTCTTTATTTAATCAAGGCCATAGGCCACGTCTTCATTTTATTATAAATTTTTTTTCCTTCTTCAGTCTTTATTTAATCAAGGCCATTGGCCACGTCTTCATTTTGTTATAATTATTTTTTCCTTCTTCAGTCTTTATTTAATCAAGGCCATAGGCCATGTCTTCGTTTTTAATCATTTTTATATGTATGTTGTCTCATCCGAGTGTATTTATTATAATATAGTCTTGTCCAAATAATATGTTGTCTCATCCGAGTAGGTATATAGAATAAATTCATCTACATCATATTTTACCAATAGTGGCTTTGATGTACGCAAAAAGGGCTATAAAGTTTGCTGAACATTTTAAAAGATCCTGAATCGAGCGCGGGATATTCAGGTCTTGATAATTTTCTTGTAACTTTTCCATTAGAATTATTCTTTGCAGATGAAATGAAGGACATTCAAAATAAATATGATTTAACGATTGAATATTTTGCATGGAGCAATAGGAGCAGAGCGGGCTAGGTTCGATATTCATTCTATGGAGGTGTTGGGCACCATAGAGTATAAGTTACTCTAGGTCAGCACCTCAGATGAATGACTGTCAGCACGCAACACCACAGAGCAAGAGGACAGTCTCGCGGCCTGTGCTCGCGGCTTCTCCTAAATCCTAAAAGTGCTGCTACACTGTCCGACAGCCGACTCAACCAAAGTGACGGTTCAGAAAACCACCCACCACGACCGACGACCACAACCGTTCAAGGCCAAGTTGAACCGACGTTTGTTGCGAGCAATGTTTCCCACTCCAAGAAAAAAAAAATCTTTATTATAAATATATATAATTTATTATTTTTATTTTTTTTAAGTCAAAAACCCCTAAAATCACCAAAATTACATTGAAATCCCACTTAACATTCTTCATTTATAAATTATTGAATATTTCATATATAATTTCGTTTCTTCTGGTTCTGACTTTTTAAAATTTTACATTTGAATATTAAATTATTTTAGTTATCCCAGGGCCTGTACTCGTAAATCAAAAAGCCCCTTAAAAATCCCATCACATTTATTTACCCCCCAAATTTGGGGAAAAACCCCGAAGTTGGGATCCCTGGTTGCGGTACGTCTCTATGGGCGCGTAGAGGGGATTGAAAAAGGCGTATGACGTATTTTAGTATGACGACATTTATACCGTCACTTTTATAGTTACATACTCTTTATATGAGGAATTATTAGGTTTGATACTTTCGTTGATTTTGGTAAATTCTATAATTGTGAAGAACCTGTATGTTTGTGTTGTAATTTGTTATGCAGATTTATGAAGTTTGTTCAGTCTGTCAGACAATTATACCGTTTACAGTTTTGAAACGAATTTAAATAAATTTGATACATAGTGTAGAGAAAGTATGATATGATAATATTCTTTTGTCAAAAAATAAACGTAAGTGTAGATATTATAGTCTATGGCAATTATATGATGGCAATAATTATTGCCTGTGGCCTGTGGTTGACTGGCAACCTAAGTTGTCTTTATAATATGGTCTCTATATTATTCTTATATTAATAAAACCTATTAAAAGTATTAGCTAAATAAAAGTATTTTAATCAAGTATCATCATAAAAATTGAAAGTATCAAGTCTAGCAATTCCGTGAAAGTCTAGTGTTTACAGCTAAAGATTTTTTAAATTTGCCGCTCTTTTGAAATGACACGATTCACTGGGCAGACTATAATAATATGGGATATTTTTTTAGTATGGCAATATTCATAAATATATTGCTGTTTCATGTGCGGCCACGCCATGGCTAAATCTCTCTAAATCTAGTAGTCATTCATCTGAGGTTCGAACCATTAAAAACTTTCGTAGCCACAGTAGAGGGGAAGACTTTCTATTGGTTAGGTCACGTCGTTGAGTCGGCTGTCCCATAGAGTAACTGTCCGACCGTGTGGAAGGCATTTTAATCTATGATTAGATCACAGACTAAAAATTTCGAAATTCCTTGCTTGCTCTGTGATTTCTGTGAAACAGAATCAGAATTGCAAAATAAAATAAAAATAATAATTGTTCTTTGATTAATTAGCAAATCTCTTTTACTTACTTGCTCTGTGAGCAAATCATCGTGTACATACACTGGTGGAGCCGTAATAAAAGGAGAAGAAGAAATTAGGAATAATTAATTTGTAGAAGAGATGTCGGACAGAACAGCAGAGCTCGTTGTTGTGAAGCATGAGCCCGAGCTTCAAGAGGATGTACCTTCGTTAGACAGCCCTAAGACTCAGCAAAGGGACGCCGATCCTCTGGATCTGCTACTGCCAGTCAAACTTGAGCCAGACACAGATGACTTCATCAAACAAGAAATTGGAATAGAAATAAGTCCTACAGAATTTTACAAGCCCCTCTCATTCCCAGCACGACAGTATGTGTTACTATTACTTTCTTAGTAATTGTCTCTGCCTATCTGTGTGATGATAGATAGTAATATACCTACAATAAAATAATAAAGTCAGGTTAGGTAATTGATAAATTTTTGAAACATCTATGCATTTGGGCAAATGGAAGGTCCAGTTTAAGCGTTTTGGTAAAGGTTCAGATTATCTAATCCTGAGCTTTTTGTGTTTTGACGACTTTATTAAATTGCTGCACTGTTTTATTACATACTTTAACCATTTTGAAGTCTCGGTAAGTCTCCACTTTTCGCCAGTGTTCACTAGTTTACTTATAAGAAGTAAATATATAAGAGTAGGGGTAGCTAAATAATTATAATTTATAATTGTGAATATGTGGCGTCATCTTGATTTTTACATTATGTACTAAAATGTATTTGCAAACGTCAATAGATGGCGCTGTATTATACTTTTCTTATCTCTATATATATAAAAGAAAGTCGTGTTAGTTACACCATTTATAACTAAAAAACGGATTTGGCTGAAAATTAGTGGGGAGGTAGCTTAGAGCCAGGAGACGGACATAGGATAGTAGCGGTAGTGGTAGGGGTTGGAGTAGGGGTAGTGGTAGTGGTAGGAGTAGTGGTAGGTGTAGAGATAGGTGTAGTGGTAGTGGTAGAAGTAGGGGTAGTGGTAGGGGTTGGAGTAGGGGTAGTGGTAGTAGTAGTGGTAGTGGTAGTTGTTTTCCACGGACGAAGGAAAGTAAATAGCAGGCAAGCCAACATTTGCTTTCAATATGATTTGCTTTCCACCCTGCCCATGGATTTTTTTGGAATGTTCCTTAAAAAAGTGGGTATGCCACTCTCCAGCCCTCAAACTATCCCTATGCAAAAAATATATTGAACCTTTGCTCTGTATTGACATGAAAGATGGTCAAACAGTCAAACAAACAAACACATCTTCGCATTTGAAAGTTATTAATTTAAGTCCTGCAATTTGCCATCTTTACTAAGAAGTTTTGAGAGTGCAACTTCCTGGGTAAAAGGTCATAAACTTGATAAAAATGATAGTTCTATAGGTTAGCAAAGTTCTTTATGTGCTGTTGTTACAAATTGTAATGTTCAGTCTATATGTTCCGGGCTGCAGCTAATAAATATTGTAGTGAATTCTGTCTGTCTGTTACAGATTGTTGGACACAGTCAAGTACGAGTCTACACACTCTGAAGGTGAGTTACTATTATAACTTACCTACTAATCTGTAACATTATGTAATGTAGGTATGTTCTTAAAGACTGGCAGAAAATCTCAAATTGCTTCTGCTTTTAAGAGCAAACGGCATTTTGTGAAACTTTTTGGCACTGGGACTTTTTCCCGCTGAACACGAGTGCCATACCCCCCCCCCCCCACTCTGTTCTACCCCTACCCCCCAAAACGTGTCCTTAACCACGGATTTTGTAATTTTTTGGGTATTGCCTTCTAGGAACAACTGCCAAGCGGCTTCCTTTAATCACATTTTGCAAGGTTCATGTCAATAGGACCCCCACTAGAACATTAACCATGAGAGGAAATTATGTCAACATCAAAACTAAGGTTAACATTCTCATCAATACTAAATAGACATGACAGCGGATATTGTTAGTTGCTTGCTGTTTGTAGATATAATGCAACCGATGTGGACTAAATTTGTAAAGTAATTAATCTCCACTGTGGATCAGAGAATGCAATCTTTGTTCTAAACTACTTTTCTAATTCTTCATATTGTTGTATTTATTTCAGGTACAGCTTCATCTGGTAACAATGTGAATCCTGAAAACAGCACTACTGAACATTTATTAGTGAGGAAAGTAATGGAAGTACAGAATTATAATATTTATGAAAATAAAACAATAAATATTGGACATTTTAAAGAACATATTAAAACAGAAGAAAACCAAGATTGTTGTAATGTTTGCCAATATAAATGTGCGACTAAGAAAAGTTTGAAAGTACACATGTATACACACACAGGTGATAAACCATATAGTTGTAATGATTGCCAATATAAATGTACAGAAAAGAGAAAATTAGCTCGTCACATGCGTACACACACGGTTGATAAACCATATAGTTGTAATGATTGCCAATATAAATGTACAGAAAAGAGAAAATTAGCTCGTCACATGCGTACACACACGGTTGATAAACCATATAGTTGTAATGATTGCCAATATAAATGTACAGAAAAGAGAAAATTAGCTCGTCACATGCGTACACACACGGTTGATAAACCAAATAGTTGTAATTTTTGTGAATATAAATGTACAGATAAGGGAAAATTAGCTCGTCACATGCGTACACACACGGGTGATAAACCATATAGTTGTAATATTTGTGAATATAAATCTACAGAAATGGGAAATTTAGCTCGTCACATGCGTACCCATACAGGTGATAAACCATATAGTTGTAATGTTTGTGAATATAAATGTACGACTAAGAGAAATTTAGTTCAACACGTGCGTACACACACAGGTGATAAACCATATAGTTGTAATGTTTGTGAATATAAATGTACAGATAAGGGAAATTTAACTCGTCACTTGCGTACTCACACAGGTGATAAACCAAATAGTTGTAATTTCTGTGAATATAAATGTACAGATAAGGGAAATTTAGCTCGTCACATGCGTACACACACAGGTGATAAACCATATAGTTGTAATATTTGTGAATATAAATCTACAGAAATGGGAAATTTAGCTCGTCACATGCGTACCCATACAGGTGATAAACCATATAGTTGTAATGTTTGTGAATATAAATGTACGACTAAGGGAAATTTAGTTCAACATGTGCGTACACACACAGGTGATAAACCATATAGTTGTAATGTTTGTGAATATAAATCTACAGAAAAGGTAAATTTAGCTCGTCACATGCATAAACACACAGGTGAAAAACCATATAGTTGTAATGTTTGCCAATATAAATGTTCACAAAAGGGAAATTTAGTTCAACACAAACGAACGCACACAAGTTTTTTTTCCAAGTAGTTATATTCTTTAGAAATTTTATTTTAATGCTTTTTTTCTCCAATTACCTAGTTAAAGTAGCTACTTCTCGTACTTAACTGAAAACCTCTTTAGTGATGAAATGTACTGGCCACTTTTACGTGATAATGACGTCAATGAAGATATTCAAAGTAATGTCATAATTTTAGTTGGTCTATAGAGGACCGACTTTATGCATGTTCCCCTGTTCTCTACCTACTGTTACTGAGCCCAGCCCTCGTAAATATATTATTAAAATACATACAAGAAACTTTAAATTTTAATTACGGCAATAACATAACAATACAGTTTTTAACGAACGATAATCTACGCGGACCACCGCAGCACGTGCAACGAACGCTTTAGGGTTGGTGTTGGTTACATTATTATTAGGAGATTTATGACATCGCCCGCCTCACTCCACTCCGTAATGGTGGTCTCTACATTGCGCGGCTCTTGTGTGGGACATAGAGCATTGTGGACGTGTTGAGCAGTGTGCAGATTGTTGTGTATTGGCACTCTTATTAATAAACTCGAAGTAGCGACGTAGTAACTAAACTGTGTTTCGTCTCCGTCTATCATAATGAATTGTAGATTTGTTATACGGAGACGAAATACAGTTTAGTTAGTACGTCGCTACTACGAGTTTATTAATAAGAGTGTTAGTGATTGTATACGGTCGATTAAGTACATAGGTCTAGACTAGGATATAGGTATCAGATAATTAGTGACGTGCGTGTCTGTAAGTTACTTTTAGGGTCTAGTTAAGAACCTATCTGTGTTTGTAGATATGTAAGTAAAATGTGATTAGCCCATACTTGATCATTGTTTTATTTTAATCTTTTTGCCATCTATAATATTATTGTAAGTTTATTAATATTATTAGTACATTACTGCCGCGGTCTATAATGACTACTTTGCTGGTCGCGTTGATGATGGCCTAGAGTGTAGCGTAGCGCAGCTCCAGGCCGACACAGCGCGGTCAGCGTGCAGCACTTGATGGACGAGCTAAGATAAACGTCCTCCTTTACAGCGAGGACAGCAAGGGCTGCAATGATGGCCAAGCTGGAAGGCCTAGAGTGTAGCTAGGCTAGCTCGAGGCAATCATAGCGTGACCAGTGGGCCAAGGCTTGTATAGTGCTTTACTCAAAAATGCAAGTACCTAATCTAAATAAAACCAGCAAGTAATTTAAAATATATATTAATTAACTAGAAATTTAATTAAAATGACAATTATGAAAATTACAGTTACTAAAATTCAACACCGACTTTCCCGGTTTGATATTACTAATAGTTTGCGATAATTCTAATGCGGTGTTTGATTGCTGTTTTATTTCTTCATTTATTTCATCAACCTATCTCTATAAATACAAACAGCTGTGTTTTAAATAAAATCTTTTTGCATTTGATTTTTTAAAACGTTAAAACGTCAAAATAGCGGCCGGCAATGTTTTGCCGACCTGTTAGAGCGACCAGCGAAACTTTGCCGGCCGCTCCTTGAAACAGAACGGCAAGGTCGACTTTGATCAAACAAGGTTGTCAACATAATGACCACATTACATGCATTTTTATTAAATATCTATTAGAGCAAGAGCGCGTGACGATCAGACCTTCGTTATTTTATAAAACCTGAAAGTTGCTCTGTGTATGCAAAGAGGTTCAATACTATTGTGTATGTCCCTAATACAGGTAAAAACGATCCCCGACTGTGAAGTTTGGATCGCGGTGGCTTTGAAAGTAAACAGGCAGCCAAGGTGTATAAAATTGCACCTCAATTTCGTTAAAGTATAAAGCTCAGTTTTTTTTTTACTTTAGAATAATATTAGAAATCACGTCGTCCATTGTCAGACACTTAGCGCGGTTGCAACCCCCTGTCAGACACCCTTAAATTATAATGAATTATAGTTATACTTTCGTCATAGTATAAAAGCGGAATTTTATATATGCTACTTGAGGAACTATCAAAAGATGTTTTCTCAGTTATCAGACAGTTTCGATGGTTTTTACACCTTGTCAGACACATTAAAAGTCTAGCGTAGGTGCGAGCGCGAGGTTAAATTTAAAATAAAAGAACACTTATTGTGACATAACTATAATAGTTAGACATATGCTATCGCGACACTTTTTGTAACGATGTGTTCTGCAAAGTCGTAGTACATTATTTTGTTCTATCATCAATAGTTTTCGCTGCGCACGCGATGTAAGGAATTTTATAAGTAATTTTTTTACACCTTTGGTTACATTATTGGAGTTTTAGTAAAGATCCCAAATTTTTTGAAAATAGAATATAGCCTATGTCACTCAGGGTGAATGTAGCTTTCCAATGATGAAAGAATTTTTCAAATCTGTCCAGTAGTTTTGAAGCCTACTCAATGCAAACAAACCATCAAATCTTTCCTCTTTATAATATTAATATAGAAATTTAATATCAATTAACAAACTTTGTGAGGAACGGAACGTATTTATACATGGGGTCCCACGGTCATGCCGCACGCAAGGAAAGTATATTAAATATTGAAGATAGGATATTTTACTGAAAGAAGACTTCATTTTATTTATAATAATAAGTAGAACTGCATTGAAGTTTGGGGAGTAGACGTAACAACAACTTACAAAATAATATCCAAAACAATAATTAATTAAAAATAGTTTGAGTGCAAATTAAAGTATGGAAATAGTAAATTCTAATAGATATGAATAGAGGAATTGTGTAAAGACATAAAATAGTGTATAAAAAGCATTGAGATATAGGTACCTATAACTCACTGATAAAAAGTACGTTTATATTTGAAACTTTGAATGTGCCTTGAAAAAGTTAAGTACCTACCGTCATTACATAAACATATAACCGTCACAGCACATAAATAGAGGAAAGTGAATTTTGAAAAACAAATTATATATATTATATAAGTTGGTAAATAGAAACAATTGAAATGATTACTTAATTAATTTCATTTTGTGGATGCCACAAGCATCAAGAACTAGCGACATCTATGGTCCAATAGCATACAGAACATAATATCAATTATTTCTGTCACTGGAGGGCGCCACTATGGAACAAATCGCTCTCATTTTAAAATCTATACAAGCCGATTTGGCCATACAAAAACAAGAGATAAGAGATTTAAAAGAAACTATTCCTAACACTATAATTTGCAGTATAAATGAAAAATTGTAGAGTAAGAGCCCAGGGCCCCCAGACACAACTTATTTTCTGAAAGGCAAAACGTGAGATACTGAGTAGCTTTTATATGTACTTTGAACGCCTGCATACCTGCTAAGTTTGCTCGACGGCCGATTTACAGGTATCAGGTGAGAAAGGTAAGTAAAAATAGGACTAACTTAACTTAAATTCTGATGGCTGTTTTTTTATGTATACTTTATAAAACATTATAAAATAATATCCGCACTGCCAGACACTTTCCGTCGGCCATAACTTCTGCCAGACGCTTTAAAGCAAGGAATATACTACTCTCTACCGAGAGAAGAACGCCAACTCCATACAAAAAATTTGGCGCACACTCACACTAACACACACGCTGCAGCAGCGCGTCGGTGTAATCGCATATGAACTAAAAGTGGCGGCAATTACAAAAAGGTCGCCTATAATTATAGTTTTCTTTCTAAAGAGAATGTTACTTATATTTATTTGAAGGTAACTTTAATTTACCTTCAAATAAATATAAGTAACATTCCCTTTTAAACTTATAAAATGTGGAAAAGTACCTACCTAGGAAGGTTGAGGAAAAATAAAAATCATAAATTATTAAAAATGAAAGATTTGTTTTTATTAATCATAAAAGGACATTATTTACATTTACATTACAATAAGAAAAAACAAAATAAAATAGCTGTTACACAAATTCCAAACTAATTCCTACGTATCTAGTAGGTATGTACCTACCTAGCCTACTTAAAACATTAAGACGAAGTTACTGTTTAGGACACATTATGTAAAATACTCGAGAAATAAGGGCCACTGTCTATAAAATACACTAATTATAGTACAAAAACTTGCGAAACAAAACACTATAATTTATAACTTTACAACTACGCACTTTTTTATCACACAAGTATTAAGCACACGCGATACCAACGCGAAATGGAAAATTAACAAATAAACAAAAAAATTACTAAGAAATAGCAACAAAACTGGTAAAATAAATATGAAAATGGAAAGAAAATAAAAATTAACACTGCGCAGACGCTACAAACGACGGCCATTTTTGTTTGCGTGCCGGTTTATCATTCACTCGGCCGGTCAGTAATAAGTAATTTCCGCTCATATCACTCGTTCATTATAGATTACAAATTTTAAAATTTCTTAAAATTAGCCATATGAATGCTTAATTTATTCATAAAAGCTAGTCAGTAATCACTAATATTTGTCTATAACAGATATTGTAATAGTATAACAAGAAAATCGAAACTAAAAATTTGTCTGGCTAAAAAATCTCGTTTTCAGACCTATTTAACTAATTAAGTATATATGAAATAGCAACACACTCATGAGTATTTCCGTTACCACTTTTTTATAAGGAAGTTGAGCCCCCTTGCTTTAAAGCTCTTAAAAAAATAATTGAACTTAACTTATATTCTGACGTTTGATTTTTATATATGTTATTTAGAGAACTATTTTAAAACTATATTTGTTGAGCCAGACAAATCGTATGGGCCAAACATCCCCCCAGACATAAAAAATATTCAACCGTGAGCATGAGCGCGAGGGTACTATGCTTGCGTTTTAGAGCAAGTGAGACATCTATGTGAACTAATTTCTCTCTCTTAAATACACAGCCCGCCTTAAGTCTACTGTGTGCTGTATAGTAGTAAGAGTGCAACTGTTATACCCACAGAACAGGGATGAGAGGTTAGAAATGGTATTCATTCATGCCGCTTTCTAGGAGAACGATGTCGTCACATGTCCCTCTCCACTACTCCGGCGCTGCTATTGGTCCGCACAAGCGCGGCTACCTGGAAGCGACGGTTGATAGGGTTGTTAAATAAACTCACGAATATCGATTATTTTTTTATTTACGTTTTTTTATATAGGTAAAAAATGCATGCGCTCACGACCTTTATACCTTATGGTGTGACCAGAGAAATTGGTGACAATGTCCACATTAGGTATGTTTACAAAATTTAACTGTTAATTTGTATTGAAAGGTACTTATTTTTGTAGGAAACCATTCCTTCCGCCCAGTAGTTTCAATCGACTTCTCTTTTACAGAAGCCCCTTTTGGAAATCTAAAACATATAATTGTATTCTTATTCTTATTTAATAATAAAACTTACTTTAAATAGTCTTGTAGTCGCCGCGTAATCTTTAAAACAGAAAAAAAAATCGCGTTTTAAAGATGCGCGGTGATCACTACCAATTTCCTGGAAATAAATGTAATGTGACGGTCGTATTTTACCTCCGCCTCTTTGGGTCGGAGCGTGATGATATATAGCCAATAACCATCCGCAAATAAATAAAAATAATTTTCCAAATTGGTTCAGCCGTTTCGGCGATTAGCGCGTACAGACGGACAGACTGTACAAATTTATTAGTATAGATAGCGTCTTGCTTGTAGTTTACAGGAAAATTAAATAAAACTCCTTGATCTTATAATTTTCTGTAAGTTTGAATAAACTTAATAAAAATCATTACGGACTAAAGTAATAATTTAAATTAATCTAACTCGCCAAGTAGTTTTTGAAATATGCGTTAAATTTTATCGATACTGCATGGAATGAGGACGACACAACACTATGGATGCGCCGTTATTCTTTCTTGCTCCAAAGCAAAGCAAATTATTATTAAAAGAAATGGACAACATTTCATTTTTTTAATCACCCATTTTTATTACTTTAATTAAAAATATATTAAAAAATAAGTTACACGTATTTTTGTATTTTATTTTTGGTTGAGTTTTTATATTTTTAATTTAATTATGATTTTTTATAAATTCTGAGGATTTATAAACTAAAAACCTTAGCTAGGACTAAAATTAAGAAATATAAACTGTCACCCAAAGAAAGTGACTGATAGTGTCAGTCAAGCCACAGAGTAAACGTTATAGAAATGCAAAGAGTATAATATACCGTGTTCCAAATAGGTGTTGCCGTAGCCGGAACTCAAATCGCCTACAACATTATTCATAATGTATATAATAATACTAGCTTTTGTCCGCGGTTTCACTCGTAAATATATTTCCTGTGATAGCCCATTCGAAACTAGCAAAACTTCCAAAAAATATTATATAAAAGAAGTATTTTTATAATATTATTTAAAGAATAATTATTAATTTAGCTTCAAATGGAATAAAAATGGGTAAAATTAATAGAAGGCAACACCTGAGTTCAATAACTAACAACTCTGCCAACAGACATTAGTATTTTTAAATTAGAGGGTTAGCACAGATTAGGGCACCTATTAATCCTCATTTTTCAATATTTCAGTATTTTTAAAATAACTCGAAAATTAAAGGATATAAAAATAAAAAAAATGAAAAATAAGCTTTCTAGCATGTAATCTCCAAACGGTTTTCGAATTTTGGTACCTTACGAAAAATGAAATGTTGTCCATTGCCTCAATAAATATTTTGCGAACCTTTCTAAAATGAAATGTTAATAATTTTTTATTTAACAAAATTAATTGCTAACAAATATTTATTTCCTAAATATACACAGTAAACTAATTTTAAATAAATACATGAAAAACTATTGAACCAAAATTGATAAGTATAAAAATTATATTTGCAAAAAATTTATATTTATTTTACATAATTTAATATTATGGAGATATTATTAAGGACTTTCATATACATTAAACGTATTTCAAATGCCTCGATATTATACTGTACTCTAAAGACTAAATTGAAGAGAGAGAAATTAGTTCACATAGATGTCTCACTTGCTCTAAAACGCAAGCATAGTACCCTCGCGCTCATGCTCACGGTTGAATATTTTTTATGTCTGGGGGTATGTTTGGCCCATACGATTTGTCTGGCTCAACAAATATAGTTTTAAAATAGTTCTCTAAATAACATATATAAAAATCAAACGTCAGAATATAAGTTAAGTTCAATTATTTTTTTAAGAGCTTTAAAGCGTCTGGCAGAAGTTATGGCCGACGGAAAGTGTCTGGCAGTGCGGATATTATTTTATAATAATGTTTTATAAAGTATACATAAAAAAACAGCCATCAGAATTTAAGTTACGTTAGTCCTATTTTTACTTACCTTTCTCACCTGATACCTGTAAATCGGCCGTCGAGCAAACTTAGCAGGTATGCAGGCGTTCAAAGTACATATAAAAGCTACTCAGTATTTCACGTTTTGCCTTTCAGAAAATAAGTTGTGTCTGGCGACCCTGGGCTCTTGGACTATTGGGCTTGGGTATAATGGAGGCGCGAAATAACGAGTTGGAGAAAAAACTACAAGAACAAGAAATGCATTTAGAAAAAATTGACCAACAAAATAGAAGGAGGAACATCATTTTTTTCGGAATTGAGGAACACGAACATAATTATAATAGTCTCAACTCAACTCTGAATATATCTTGTGAAAGAAACGAAATAGATTATGTTACTAGATTTGGAAAAAAGGGTGAAAAACCGAGAACTATACTGACAACTTTTACTACGATGGGCAACGATGGGAAAGAAATTGCAAATACTAAGGAACAAAAAAGTTTTGAATAATACACTTAAAGGAGGACTTCTCACGAAAAATATTAGAAAAACGAAAAGGACTGCAAGGTGAATTACAACAATTATACAATGGAAAAAGCTGTACTTAAGTTTGATAAAATTGTGATATTACAAAACAAAAATGAGAAAACTGTAACACTTTATTAACAAAAAGTAACAAGAAGTTTACAAAGAAAAACAAGGTCACATCATTGAGAAATTTTATTATTCAAAAACCGAGACAGGACACTTGTTCTTCACCAACTTTATTTAATACAGGAAACAACAAAAAATAGTAACAACCAACTGCAGCCCCCCACCCACATCTCCTAAAACGACAAAGTTCTGAAGGTCTCCGTTATCTTCAACATATTTTACACGGATAAATGAGCAACACAAGTAATATACCTACCTATATCTCCCACAGTACGGTTGGTCACCGCGGGGGTAGTAGACCAAAACCCTCCACTACAAATAAACTATCAAGAAAATGATTGTGATGTTTCTGCCGAATGGTCATTAAAGTTGTCAGTAGACATAAAACAAAGATGTGGAAGGTCATACAACAAGATAGCAGAAAAAAACAGAGGAAAATGGAGGAGGCTTTTACCGCACTTGGCGGTCCTTACAATAAATTGAATCTGGGTTATAATGTTCTAAACTAAACCACTAATATTAAATAATTGTTATAATATTATATACCTATGCCATTATATTGTTATGAAATAAATAAATAATAAGTATTAATTTATTAAATGATTCTGAAAATAAATTAAGGTTATAATAAAAAAAATTTAATGTATTGATTTGAATTCGTTAATTTTTGTATTGCTAAGATTTATTAATTTTTGTGTTGATTATTTGTTTGGTTCTTTGACATGACTATTTTAAGTTTGGTTTTATTTATAATATTGTATAAAATGCAAAAATCTAAAAGTGTTGTAAAATCGTTAAGCTATTGCTTAATTAAAAATACAAAAACATACTAACAAAAATTAACTCTATATTAAGAAATATTGTGGGGAATCTAATAAAAGCTTTTATTATTATAATATTATTTTAGAACTGCATTCACAGTTTTTTTTTTAATTGCCTGCCTTATTAGGGAATCGAACTCGCCAAATGTGAAAAAAAAACACATGTATTTTACGATAACCGTCGAAAGGGTTAATCATAAGGATAATCTTAAACGAACTACAATAAAAAATAATATTATGTTAGTTTTTGGAAGCACGGCAGGTTAGAGGAAATTTTCCTGCACAAAATTTTAAATAAAATGTTAAGTTTCATGATCTTCATTTCATTTAAGATGCTATGTTATTTAGGAAAAAATAACGAAAAAGCGCGTCGCTCTCCGTTGGTTGAAGTTCATCCTGTCAAAATTTTAGCAACTTAATTCTGACAATTTTTGTTGCAGTTGCAAATTTCACTTTCATAATTTTATCATAACGCTAATTTTTAAAGAAGTATAAATTCAAAAATATAAAACTTTTGATTGCTAGTGCGAACCCAGCATTACATTGGCTGTATGATCTTGCAGTATTGGCCTCAAACAATGAAGACATGGCTGTATGGTTTTACATAGACCTTTTCCTCGGAAAGAATACTACCAAAAAAAAAAAGGGATGTATTAAAAACAATTAAAGACTTGGCTTTGGCCTTTATATGAAAAACAATTGAAGACTTGGCTTAGGCCTATATTAAACAATTAGTTCAAGACATGGCCTTTGGCCTCAAATATTGAAGACATGGCTGTATGGTTACATAGACCTTTGCCTTTTCCTCAGAAAGAATTTTACCAAAAAAAAAACTTGTCAAATACTTGTGATTATACTCTTTGGTTGGTCAAATTTAATTGATCTGAGTCAAATTTACTGAATTAATCTGAGCTTGGTAGTCATTCATCTGAGTTGGTGGCTTTTACTTTTACTTGCTCTGTGTCTTGGTGCCCTTGGTGGAGTGGAGCCATAAAATAGAATAGAATGCAATAATTATAAATTTTGTGGTAATTCTGCCAAGAAATATAGCTAACTATTTTACTGAAGTAAAGTCTATTTGGTTCTGTTTTCTTCTAATTGACGTTTAGGAATAATTAGTTTATAGATGAAATGTCGGACAGAACATCAGAGCCCGTTGTTGTGAAGCAGGAGTCCGAGCTTCAAGAGGATGTACCTTCGTTAGACAGCCCCGAGACTCAGCAAGTGGACGCCGGTCCTCCGGGACTGCTACTGGAAGTCAAACTAGAGCCAGACACACATGACTTTATCAAACAAGAAATACATATAGAGCCAACTGTACTGTATAAGCCACTCTCATTCCCAGCACCACAGTGAGTATTACTAAATATTTTATAAAATTATATTTGTAGGTAACTACTAACTTAATATTAGATATATGTACCTACTAATAAAGTTAGGTTAGGTAAGAGATACATTGTTGAAATATGCTTGAATTATATTCATATCATTAATGCATTTTGGGCAAAGGAGAGGTCTAGTTTAAACGTTTTTTAACCGAGTTTATGACCCTCTTATCCTCAATCAACATCTAACTTCTTAAAAATAAAGACTGCAAATTGCGGAAACCATAGTTTTTAAGATATGAAGTTTTGAAAACATATCTTGAAACACCATTTTCTTATATAGAGATATATCGCAAGTTGTGTTAAGCATAAACCCCTACCCCTCACTCCTCAAAGCCCCATAGTAAAGACGGCAAGTTGCAGAAACCCATAATTTGTAATAAAATCTACATTGATAGAATTAAAGCCTCGAATTCAGAAATTTTAATATGATATATTTTAGATCTCAAACTTTTAGGTATACGCCTCCTCTTCATTCAACATGATTTGCTTTCCGCCCTGCCTTTGCCAATAGAATTCTTTGGAATGTCACTTAAGAAAGTGGGTATGCCAGTTGCCCATAGAGTACTAAGGCTATGGAGGGGCCATAGACGGGCTCCCCCTTTTGCCAATTTTTTCCCCTTTGACCAGTTATACTAATAACTTACCTTAGATTTCGTTGGTATCGTTTTGTGTCGCGTGACAGAGCTCTAGGAAAATAGTTAATTGTGATGTTTTAAACGAGAAAGGCGATCTAGGGCGTCAAACTTAGTGTTTCCAATCATTAATTATAATTATTATGTTTGTATTTTAACATAATCATCATATAACGTAAAATCCGTTGCGACAATAAAACGACAGAAAAATACAGTGGTACAGGGGCTAGTGCTAGGCGTTTATCTCCCCCCCCCCCCCCAAAGTGGCAGAAAAAATTGTTCGGTGATTTATACCCTTCACGTCTCCTGTGGTAAATACTATCAAAGTATCCCTGTGCAAAAAATATGTTAATCTGTTGCTCATGAAAGATGATCCAACAGTCAAACAAACAAACACATCTTCACATTTTATAATATAAGCTATTAATTTTAGAGTCCTGCAATTTTTTACTAAGAAGTTTTGAGAGTGACTTCCCGGGTAAAAGAATCATAAACTTGATAAAAAAGATAGTAGTTTAAGTTGGCAAAGTTCTTTATGTGCTGTTGTTACAAATTATAATGTGCAGTCTATATGTTCCAGGCTGCGGCTAATAATAATTGTAGTGAATACTGTCTGTCTGTTACAGATTGTTGGACACAGTCAAGTACGAGTCTACACACTCCGAAGGTGAGTTACTATTATAACTTACTAATCATCACTACATATTATAAATGATATATTATGTGCCCTTATCATGCTAAAGCTACTGAAGCTCCCCCAGAAAGCAGTCCGTAACTTCATCTGTTGCCTGTGCTTTATTTAAAGCCCAACTAACAAAAATGTTGTATAACATAAGCTTATATCCCTGAACAGTTGTATTAAGGTTTTTGTGGTGACAGCTTGTATAAAAGTGTATATCAAGACATTTTTGCTCATAAGCCTATTCAGCAAGAATATCCTATTAACAGATGATGTAATAAAGGTTTAATACGTCATTTTATGCACCCTATCTATCTATCATCACGCCTTTCATCATTTGTTACGATCCTGACATATCTCTTTTGCTTCTTTTATATTCATCATACCTTTCATACATGCTCAGCGATTGTGTGTACTTTTAATATTTCCATCGATCAACATATTTCTTAGTTCCATCACTTATGGAAGCGAGACTTGGGTATGGAATAAGAGGCATGAAAATAAAATAAATGGAGTGGAAATGCGGTCTTTACGTAGAATGTGTGATATAAAAGGTATTGACCGCATCCCGAACGATGTCATTAGAGAAGAATGCGGTGTAAAAGATGAAGTTGTGACTAAAATGAAGAAAAGCAGTTTACGCTGGTTTGGACACGTTGAAAGAATGAAGGATGTAAGATTGACTAAAAAGGTTTATATGGCTGAAGTGAATGGAAATGCTGCCAGAGGACGCGGTGTACTTTATTGAACATTAAACAAGAAATGTTGTATAAAGGTTTCTAATTATCGTATCACGGAGGGTCTGTCTCTTATACAGTGTAATAAGGGCATGTAGAAAAATGCTATTTTTAATGACAATTTATGCCGTGATAAGTCATAAGTAAGAGTATTTGAGAGTAGAGACATTTTGAATCCATTACTCCTTTTCTTTGGGGCGTCACACGAATTTCATGATTTTTTAGTCCCCCCCCTCTCCTTGTCACAGGTGGTCACATTTGTGCCCAACCCCCTCCCTGGTGTGACGTCACATATTTTGCAATTTTACACCAAGAACTGAATAAATTACAAAATCCAAAAGATCCAAAATTTTTTTTTTACAAAATTAATATCAAATTATATTTAAATTACATTTTAGAAAATTAACCAAACAAAATAGAAGGTCTTGGGATTATCAAAAGGCAACTCTATAGTGTAAAGATAGAATATTTTATAAAGGTTTTTTTTTTTTTTTTAATGGCAATCGTTCACTTATGAACATTTATGCCAGTGTCACGTCAGTGAATTTATAAATTAATATTTGTGTTCTAATACTTTAGATTTTGACATGTGACGTCACAAAGCTTCTTCTTCTTCTTTTGATATATGGCAACAGTGCTGACTATCGTCGCAATTCTGCCAGTCTCCAGTGTTTAATCTTGTGCAATAGTAAGCCGATAAATCGGTAGCTAAGATTATCCCGCCGACTGTGATATGTCTTATTAATCACTGACTAATCACAACCATCACAGCGCGGCCGGAATTAAACCGGATTCCACATCACGCCATGAAGAAGACGCGTGCGGTCGGCGCCATGACCGGATGTGGAATCCGTCACAAAGCTTATGACCCCCCCCTACCCCTTGTCACACAATGTCACATTTTGTTGACCCCCCTCCCTCCCCCTAGACCTGTGACGTAATTTATGGATGGCCCCTTTCCTACCCAACCATAAAATTCTAAATATCAAATTGATGAGATTTTAACTCTTGATCTTAGTAATATAAATGTTTCCTCTTGTGAAATAAAATAAGTATGGAGACACTTTGAGCCGGTCCACGGTTCACACGGCGCGGAAGGCTTCGGCGCGGCGCCTGAGCGGTGCCGCTGCGGCGTCCTACATAAAAATATCCATGGTATGCCACATGGTGCGTTCCAGCGTCACACCGCTCCACGTGTGTACGCCCATACGGTGAAATCTTTGTTACCGCTAATTACATCTGTAGCATGTTTATTCTGCACGTCGTTACATTGTGATTGATTTAGAAGACCATCAGCGGCCCGACGGCTGTTTGATGGAATTCCTTTGCTAAAATTTAAAAAAAATAGACTGATTTCGTCCGGTTGACAGCTCGGTGACTTTGACGTTCGACTTTCACCCGAGCAGTGTTCATGGACTGTGGACTGTATTTGTACTGTAATGAATTTAATTGTAAATATAGAAGTAGTATTGTATATTTATTTCAGATTCCTGAAAGTATCAATACTAAATTTCGACCAATTTCGACAGTTTTAAGTAACTGAATAACGACGTGACACTGGCAGAAATGTACTTATCTTAGTACAATTGCCAATCAATAAAAAAAAAATATCCACTGTGGATCAGAGAATGCAATCTTTGTTCTAAACCATTTTTCTAATTGTTCATATTGTTGTATTGATTTCAGGTACAGCTTCATCTGGAAATAATGTGAATCCTGAAAACAGCACCACTGAACATTTATTAGTGAAGAAAGTAATGGAAGTACAAAATTTTAATATTTATGACAATAAAACAGCAAATATTGGACATTTCAAAGAACACAATAAAACAGAAAAAAAACAAAATTGTTGTAATGTTTGCCAATATAAATGTGCGACTAAGAAAAGTTTAAAAGTACACATGGATACACACACAAGTGACAAACCATATAGTTGTAATGTTTGTGAATATAAATGTAAACGAAAAGGAACATTAGTTGAACACATGCGTACACACACAGGTGATAAACCATATAGCTGTAATGTTTGTGAATATAAATGTAAAACTAATGGAAATTTAGCTCGTCACATGCGTGCACACATAGGTCATAAACCATATAGTTGTAATATTTGTGAATATAAAACTACAGAAAATGGAAAATTAGCTCGTCACATGCTTACACACACAGCTGATAAACCATATGGTTGTATTATTTGTGAATATAAATCTATGGAAAAGGGAAATTTAGCTTGTCACATGCGTACACACACAGATTATAAACCATATAGTTGTAATGTTTGTGAATATAAATGTACAGGAAAGGGAGCATTACTTCAACACATGCGTATACACACAGGTTATAAACCATATAGCTGTAATGTTTGTGAACATAAATTTATACGAAAGGGAAATTTAGCTTCCCACATGCATACACACACAGGTTATAAACCATATAGTTGTGATGTTTGTGAATATAAATGTATAAGAAAGGGAGCATTACTTCAACACATGCGTATACACACCGGTGATAAACCATATAGCTGTAATGTTTGTGAATATAAATCTATACGAAAGGGAAATTTAGCTAACCACATGCGTACACACACAGGTTATAACCCATATAGTTGTAATGTTTGTGAATATAAATGTAAAGAAAAGGGAGCATTACTTCAACACATGCGTATACACACAGGTGATAAATCTAAGAAACAATATAACATCGTCGTCACGAGAACCTATAAATTGGTGAAACTTGAATCTTGACTTGATTCCTTTGGCGAAGTTTATTACTTTTATCCTCTAAATAAATATAAGTGATGCTATGTTATGTCTACAAAAGCCTGCAGAAAGTCCATATTTTAATTTAACAATAATTGTGTTGCTAATTATAATTCAAGATCAAACACTATTTTTCCCCTAATATCCCACTCACTGTTGGTTTGTCACACTAATCCTTATAGACTGGCGGAAAAATTTCAAATTGCTTCTCCTTTCAAGATCGAACGGCATTTTGTGAAACTTTTTGGCACCGGGTCTTAACCTGGTGCCAGCCCCTCCCCCGCTCCCTGTTAGTGTCCCTAACCGCGGTTTTTTTTTATTTTCTACAAAAATCATTAGAGCTAAAATAAAACTAACTGTCAATGACAAAAATAATGTCCGTTAAATTTTCCACAACATTGAAGTAGAAATTATTTTGATTTGACTCCTAATTTTTTAAATTTTATTATTGTAATTTGCACTCAATTCATCGGTAAACGGTCGAAGCTGTGATAAAGTAACCTAGAAGTGAATTAATCTTGATACATTTATCTACAAAACGGTACCTAATTCAATATTATAAGAGCAAAAAAGTACTCGTTCACTTGACCTGTTCACAATAGCTAGATCGAAATCTAACGCGGGACTCAGAGCGCCTCTTCGCATGGATATGCAAACAGTATGATGAAGGTCTGGTCTCGGTTGACATATTTAATCTTAATTTGCATAAATTTAAGAAGTGCATATGTGGGGTGTTGGAGGGCTAGGTGGAAATAATTGCATTGTTTGTGCTACTTGATGAGCCTATTTCACTCTGTATTTGTGTTATTGTTAGTTTGTTTAGAATTTAGATTAGGTATATGTTATATGTCGTTGAATTTTTCTAAAACTCTTGGTGGGAATAATTTAAAGGGTAGGGCACTTCCTCACTTATTTTTTATTATTCTTATCTTGTGTATGTCTTTTTTATTCTCTTTATTTCACATATTTCTTTAAATTATATTTTTACATATTTAGGTATAAAAAAAAACAAAAATATATAAAAATATAAAAAAAGGATTTATCCCCCCGGAAGCGAGGTTAATACCCAAACTACCGGTGGTTAGGGCTGCAGAGAGAGGAACCTCCTCACAATACGGGCCGTACTGAGGAGTACTGTCTTCTGGATCTGACCCTTGACCCAACTGCCAATCTCAAGTCTCCTAAGGTGACGGTCAAAACTCTTAGCAAAAAGACCATTGACCGTCACAACTATCGGTACAATGATCGCCGATTTCACATTCCACATGTCGACAATCTCGTGAGCCAAGTCAAGATATTTTGATTGTTTATCTTTCTCAGCTTTCACAAGATTGTCGTCATGTGGGATAGTGACATCGATTATCATTGCAAGGCGCGCTGATCGATCTACCAACACAATATCAGGTTTATTGGCAACAATAGTTCTGTCTGTGATGATAGATCGATCCCAGTAGAGCGTGGCATGACCATTTTCAAGAACTGGTTCAGGTACGGTACTTCCGTGACTACAAGGTTGTATCGTAAAGCAAGTTGTTGGTGTATAATCCTGGCTACTTGGTTGTGCCTGTGCAAGTACTCGCCGTTGGCAAGACTAGAACAACCGGAAATAACATGTCTGATTGATTCTCCGGGACGATGGCATGCTCGACAGATGTCAGCCGTGCCGTCCTTAATGATGTATTTCCGGTAGTTATTCGTCTTGACAACTTCGTCCATAATTGCACAGGTAAAACCTTCGGTTTCTCCAAAGAGATCACCGAAGCGTAGCCAGGACACGGAAGTCAAAAGGTCTACATCAGAACCATGAAGAGCCTTGTAGAACCTTCCGTGTAACTCCTTGCTCTGCCATACCTCCTTGCGGTCATTGGTACTCAGTATTACAGGTTTGTGCCAGTTCTCTTTAGCCAAGGATAACGGGGTAAAGCCCTTGTCTACCTTGACCACATCTCCATGCATCACTCCCTCATTGTTGAGAAAATATTCTCTGAGACTGTATACCTCACGATTGTGGAGAGTCTTAGCGTTAAGAAAGCCACGACCTCTACATTTCCGTGGGATGTACAGTCTCATTACAGATGAGCGTGGGTGATGCATACGATATGCGGTCAATAGTGTCCGAACTCGTCTGTCCAGGGCGTCCAGTTCAGTTTGAGTCCACTTGAGTATGCCAAAGGAATACAATAAGACAGGCATGACCCAACCATTAAAGGCACGCACTTTATTTCCGCCTGATAAAAGACTCTTCAGTACTTTTTTCAGGCGGCCATAGAAGCGTTCCTTCAAAGATTGTTTCATGTCTGTCTCATTGATTGCTATTGCCTGTGACATACCCAAATACTTGTAGGTTTCGTTTTCAGAGAGTGAATCAAGTTTTACAGAATCTGTGAGTTGTGTACTCTCAGATTCCGTTATCACTCCTCGCTTTACATGTATGATCGCACATTTGTCCAAACCAAACTCCATACTGATAGATTTACTAAAGTTTTCAGTTATCCTTAGTAAATCTATCAGTTGTGATTTGTTTTGGGCAAATAACTTCAAATCATCCATGTAAAGTAAGTGCGATATAACTTGACTCTCTCTCCGCAAACGGTAGCCTAGCCCTGAAACCCCTAGCAGTGTGCTGAGTGGGTTTAGGGCCAAGCAGAACCACAAGGGACTCAAACTATCGCCTTGGAATATACCCCGTTTAATCCTGATTAGTTCGTCGTCGCCGAAAGCTCTTCGGCATCCTGGATAGATGAGGACTGTTTTCCAGTGCCCCATACATGAGCTCAGGAAGGTGCGTAGAGTTGTATCGATTTTATACAACTCCAGCACCCTCATGAGCCAGGTATGTGGTACAGAGTCATAAGCTTTTTTGTAATCTATCCAGCATGCCGATAGATTCTTTCGGTTACGTCGAACTTGTTGGCTAATGGTCATGTCAATGAGGAGAAGTTCTTTAGTACCACGGGACCCAGCCCTACATCCATTCTGAGAAGCAGACATGAGTGAATTGGTATCTATATGGTAACCAATTTTGATTCTCAAAATGGATGTAAGGAGCTTGTAGATGGTAGGTAAGCATGTTATGGGTCTATAGTTCTTAGGATCCGTGGTACTACCGGACTTAAAAAGCAGACGGGTAATGCCTGTAGTCATAAATTCTGGGATCGATCCAAACTCAATGCCTTCTTGGAATTGGGAAGCTAAGCGAGCGTGTGAGCTGCGTATCCATTTTAGCCAATAGTTGTGTAGTCCGTCGGGCCCTGGAGACTTCCAATTTGCCATAGGATGGACCGCACAAACTACATCGATGGGGTCAATAATGACAGACCCCATCTCTGGCACTGACTCACAGGCCCGCTCAACATCCCCCATCCAAGAGTCCTCGGTGTGACTGACGGGAGCCGACCAGATGTTTTGCCAGAAAGTATTCGTGGTTTCAACATCGGGTACACTCCCCTCAGTCACACCCTGTTTGGATTGTTCCCAGTCTCTATAAACCTGCCTTTGATCGTTTTGAAATATGTGATTCCGGACGTATCGATCCACTCGCAACTTGTACCTGCGAATGCGGTTTGCCCATGCACAAATTTTCTGCTTCAGGAAGTCGATGCGTTCTGTGACTCGAGATATATATTCCCGGGGTCTGATGTCAATCCCCGAGAAGGCTCGCTGCACAAAACGCATCACTCGCGGATGAGTGTTTCCGTTCCTGAAGCAGGTTAGCTTGCCTATGAGTACCCTAGCCTCGTCAATTCGCCTCTGGATCCTGCTCTGCCACGCGGGTACGGTAGGTTTCGGTCGTGTAGCTTCATTGAAAAACTTGACTCCTGCTACACGGCAAGCCGTAACCGCGGCGCAGTACAGGATCGAATGCGTGTCGGCGAGGTTTTCACTATTATCAAAATAGTTTGATAATAGTGAATCTAGGGCACTCACAATGTTTATGTTTTTTTTGTGCATAGGCAAACGTGGCAAACGCGGCCTAAGTAGGGGCGGTGTCGTTCGATACTACAAAATCACATCCTCCAAAACGCTCCTCAATTGCTCATTATACTGGCTACTTACTGTTATAACCGCGTTATCCATGTCTACATCATCAGTCTGCGGTGTAGTAGGACGTGATGTTAGTCTGCTTACCGCAGGCTGTGTCGGGACAGGGATGATGCAGTTAATTCGTAATTCTGCGCGCAGCCTCTCCAGTACGGGCTCATCCAGCATGTGACAGCGTTGGATTGCCCGCACTTGATCCGATAGTCGTTGGACCGAAACATTGACAGTTGGTTCCAGGGTCTGAAACAGAGGAAGCATCCGTAGACGGTACGCAGTGAGGTTAGTTCCTCCCTCTGTAGCCGCATAGTACGCTCGCATGACATTCTCATTTATTTTATTAGTCCATTTCATGCGGCGCACTGCACCACCGGTAGCAGGGACCTTTTGCAAGGCATCATGACGTCTTGCGGGTCCTATGCGTGCCGGGGGTCTTTTTTATTATTATTATCTTGTGTACATAACGTTTTACCTACACCTTTTGTAAATTCTCCTTGTCAATAAATAAATAAAAGATTCGCCATTTCCAGGTCGCGGCGTCTGGCATGAAATCAATTTAGAACACCAATATGAGAAAGTACTGACAACTGGGACCTCAGATAACTGTTACCAATACTTTGGATTATTTGGTACAGATGTTGCTTGGGTCACTATAAATATCCCCTCCAAAGTCCCCACCACTTGGTCGTCTTCATCCCGTAATTCTAATTAACTGACTTACGTTTTGTTTCTTTTTAAATAATAGATAATAATATGTTCACTGGACAGGTTGTAGACACATTATAATGTGTTTGTTTGTCTTAATTTCATGTCAAAATGAAGTAATTTTATACAAATTATAAAATGCACAGTCTCTCTGTCTGTTACTGGACTTATAACTCGAGAACTACTTATCTGATTTACGTGTTCTTTTTTAAGGGGAAGTCAGCGATCAAAATCCAGTTTTTAATGAAATTTTTCAGAAAGCCTGATCTATTTACAAAACTGAAAAAAATAATAATTGATTTTAAGGATATGACAAATCCTGTCATTGTATTGAAAATATGATTAGAAACATTTTACACAATAGAAAAAAATCCTAAATAAATCTCTGAAAACTTTTTTAATCAAACTTTATGGCTATAATATAGATGGTATCATTACAAAAATGTACATGAATATATTATTGGTAATTATTATGAAAGAATAATATTAAGAAAGAATAGTGACTTGTTTCCAACAAACCTAGACATGTATAACAGCAGAAGTAGACATAAACATAAGTTGTATGTGCCTCCACAAACATTATTGGTGTATACTAGGAATGTCTTTTGTATGGCGATAAAAGTGTACAACCCGTCTACAAAGACTTTCCAATTAATATATTTAGAAATAGATTATTCGAATTACTCAATGGCAAACAATACTATTCTTTAGCAGAGTATTTTGATGACTCTTTTAAAAGTGTATAATTTGAATCAATATAATTAGTATTTTTATTGTATTTTATTATTGTAAAATGACATTGTTAGTAATCTATCCTGACATTTTGTAATTTATTGTTGACATTTTATTATTGAATTTTGACGTTCTGTAATTTACTCCTGACATTTTTTAGATTATTATTGACATTTTGTAACTACTTATTATTTTGATATTTTTTAATTATTTTAACACAATGTAATCTGTTTTGAAAATTTATTGTATTTTGGTTTTTGTGATGTCAGCGATGACCCTAGTCTCTTGATGTTCGAACAATAGCTTCATTTAATTTTTTGATATGTTGTGTGTATAAATTGCATTTTTTGATTGTCATATTGTTAGGTGATTAAGAATGTTACATAATAGGTACTTGGAAATTTTTGCACACTGTAAGTCACGGTACCCTATTGGACTATATATGTAGTGTGCACGCACACATGTGTAGGGGATCTACACACACTTGCATGACCCACACACACGCACATGTATTTTTTTTGTTCTACATTCTACACATGTAGGTCTGAAAAATCCCTGGCAAATAAAAAATTATTTCATTTCATATCCTTTCATTGTAAAATTTTGTCTATATTGTATAAGATTTTTTTTAAATTGAGTTTTTAGCAGATTGTCGCTTACGTTAAATTCAATATGACTCACGTACCTACTATTTCTATCCTGCTCGCGTGCGCACGATTCTAGATAAATGCGTTCTGCTTGCTTAGTCCGGGGGAGAACTCAGTGCTAACTAGACGTGTACCACTTTGTGCCAGGTTGAATAAATCGTTTTTATTCATAATTATATTAAAAAGAACGGGTGCGCGTGCCAAGATCACCTCATCGTAAAAGTAATTAAAAAATTAATAAAAAACCAAAATGTGTCTAATACTGGATAATTTACCTTATTCACATATGGCGCGTGGTGGGCTGTGAAGTTGGCACCCCCAAATTCGATTTTTCAGTTTTTTTTCATCAGGTTCGTTTGTCCACCAACAATTTTTTTTTGTCCACCTCTTAAAAAAAAAGTTATTCAAAAAATAAAAAATGGGGGTGGAAGTTGGCACCCCCAAATTCGAATTTCCATTTTTTTTTCATCACGTTCGTTTATCCATCGTTAGTCCACGTTTGTCCACCAAAAATTTTTTTTTGTCCACCCTCCAAAAAAAAGTTATTTAAAAACAACTAAAATTAAGGTGGAAGTTGGCACCCCCAAATGCGAATTTTCAACTTTTTTCATCAGGTTCGATTGTACATCGTTAGTCTACGTTTGTCCACCAAACATTTTTTTTGTCCACCCTTCAAAAAAAAGTTATTCAAATAAACATTTTTAAAGAAAAAAGCCCTGAATTTAACTTTGACGGAGGATATCTAGCTTCCTAGGGGTGAATTTACTTTTCTGAGGGGTAGGTTTGTTTGTCCACTTCAGAAACTCATTTGTCCATCCTTAGAGATATAGTTATGCGTGAGATAAGTATATATCTGACGATTTTAAGTTTGTCGTGGGATCTCCAACTTCCTAGGGGTGGAATTGCTTATGTGAGGGATAGGTCTGTTTGTACACCTCGGAAACTTATTTGTCCACCACATACTGTCGTTTGTCCACCCTTAGAGATATAGTTATACGTGAGTTAATTAAGTATATATCTAAGGATTTTCACTTTGACAGAGGATCTCTAGCTTCCTAGGGGTGGATTTGCTTCTCTGAGGGGTAGCTCTGTTTGTCCACCTCGGAAACTTATTTGTCCACCACATACTGTCGTTGGTCTACCCTTAGAGGTATAGTTATGCGTGAGTTAATTAAGTATATATCTAAGTATTTTAACTTTGACGCAGGATTTCTAGTTTCCTAGGGGTGGATTAGCTTCTCTGAAGGGTAGGTCTGTTTCTCCACCTCAGAAGCTCATTTGTCCACCATATATTGTCGTTTGTCCACCCTTAGAGATATAGTTATACGCGAGTTAATTATATATCTAAGGATTTTTACTTTGACGCAGGATTTCCAGTTTTTTAGGGGTGGATTAGCTTGTCTGAGGGGTAGATCTATTCGTCCACCTCAGAAGCTCATTTGTCCACCATATATTGTCGTTTGTCCACCCTTAGAGCTATAGCTATACGTGAGTTAATTATTTATCTAACGATTTTAATTTTGACGGAGGATCTCTAGCTTCCTAGGGGTGAAATTGCTTCTTTGATGTTTAGGTTTGTTTGTCCACCTCGTAAACTTGTTTATCCACCACATATTGTCGTTTGTCCACCCTTAGAGATATAGTTATGCGTAATATAAGTATATATCTAAGGATTTTAACTTTGTCGTGGGATCTCCAACTTCCTAGGGGTGGATTTTTTTCTTTGAGGGGTAGGTCTGTTTGTCCACTTCAGAATCTCATTTGTCCACCACATTTTGTCGTTTGTCCACCCTTAGAGACATAGTTGTGCGCGAGTTAATTCAATATATATCTAAGTATTTTCACTTTGACGGGGGATATATAGATTCCTAGGGGTGGATTCTCTTCTCTGAGGGGTTGGATCGTTTGCCCACCTTAGAAACTTGTTTTTCAAACCTTAGTGTAGTTTGAACGTACCCGGAAAGTTAGTTTTTATCGTCTTTTTCATAAAAAATGTTTATTTGAATAACTTTTTTTTTGAAGGGTGGACAAAAAAAAGTTGTTGGTGGATAAACGTGGACTAACGAAGTACAAACGAACCTGATGAAAAAAAATTTAAAATTAGCATTTGGGGGTGCCAACTTCCACCTCAATTTTAGTTTTTTTTAAATAACTTTTTTTTGAAGAGTGGACAATAAAAAATTTTTGTTGGACAAACGTGGACTAACGATAGACATACGAACGTGATGAAAAAAAAATGGAAATTCGAATTTGGGGGTGCCAACTTCCACCCCCATTTTTTATTTTTTGAATAACTTTTTTTTGAGAGATGGACAAAAAAATTTTTTTGGTGAACAAACGTGGACTAACGATGGACAAACGAACCTGATGAAAAAAAACTGAAAAATCGCATTTGGGGGTGCCAACTTCACACAGCCCGCGTGGTGCTGGTCTAACCACGCCTCCGCGCGGGGGACGAGGTAGAATCTCGTGCATTTCCCATCGACCACTTCACCTTAAAATCGATGAACTCATCAAACAACTCTGAGTAATTACAATTTAAAACGGAAGCCAACTCTGAGGTAGTCGTTGTTTCTAAATGCCATGAATGCTCTGGGGCGCGAAATTTAAAATGGTTTACAATAAATTTGTAACTTCAGATGGGCCAGTAACAAAAGCCCGGCGGGCCGCGGGTTGAGTATAGCTGGCCTAGTGCCTCTGGTGTGGATTCCGAAGAATATAAATAGTAAAAGAGTGATTGGAGCACCGACTTATACGCCGGTGGATTGGAGAGTATTATTTATTTTATTGTACGTTGCCAGTAAGGAAAATTATCACTAAAATAAATAAAAATAATGTTTTTTTTTTGAAGGGTGGACAAAAGATTTTTTTGTGGACTGACTCTCTGGACCGATCGATGCTCTGGACAAACGAACCTGACGAAAAAAACTGAAATATCGTTTTGAGGGTTCCAACTTCTCCTATCTCTTCATGACAGATCACTTTTTGTTCAAAGCTTTTTGTAGTTTATTGCTAACAGTAGATTTAGGGATGTGTATAAATTTACTCATTCTAACAGTAAATGGAATATTGTGCGAACCCGGTATTAGATTGGCTGTATGATCTTGCAGTTCTGTTGCTTCCGTCGTAATTATTATAAAGAATCGGGTGTCTGTCAAACAAATTTTGATACCACAGAGATACAAGATACAAAGTCAAGATACCGTAGAAGTTTGATTTGATACAATAATTGAAATAATTATAAAATAAGATAGTAAATAATACAATTAAATATAGCCCGTGGATATTTTATAGTAATTCTGCCAAGATATTGTAACTCTTTTACCGAAATAAAGTCTTTGTTCTTCTAAAATGTCGGACATAACAGCAGAGCCCGTTATTGTGAAGCGGGAGCCCGAGCTTCTAGAGGATGTACCTTCGTTAGACAGCCCCGAGACTCAGCAAGTGGACGCCGGTCCTGTGGGACTGTTACGGCCAGTTAAACTTGAGCCGGACACAAATGACTTTATCAAACGGAAAATTGAAATAGAAATAGATTTATACAAGCCACTCTCATTCCCAGCACCACAGTAAGTATTACTAATAATTTCTTAGTAATTGTTTCTCTCAAGAGGAGTCTTGGTATAAAAGGCGTGATGATAGATATATACATATTATTATATAGTAATTTAATTCTATATGTAGGTAAGTACTTCCTTAATAGCTTTATATATATATATATATATATATATAATATAACTCATAATCATAAAAAATATTTATCTATTATCGATCTTCTTCGTCCAAGTCGTTGATCTATATAAAAACAATAAAAACTTCTTTGCCCTTTTTTCAAAGTGCCCTGTTTCCTCCACTCCAACCTATAATTCTTCTTTACATGTTATGTCACCTGGATCCCTGGATTATTAAGATTAACAACCCGATAGGTGGCCCTGCAATTAGGTTCTAGGACTTTAATTTTTTTATTTTCTGATGAAGCAAGCCAATGTTTGGGCAGGACCATAGGTGTAGTATGCTGGCGCTCTACTAGATTGGTATTGTTGCAATTAGGCCAAGACCAAAAAAATTAATACATTTTTCATCTTAGATGGGTTACATCCAGGCACTGCACACATAACCATAATAAATCACGTGTACTAAATACTACTTTAAAACAGGATATTTTACAAAAATAAACAAAATTACAAATAATGCTAGGCTGTTTACAGGCTGTTGAGTTATTAAAAAACGGTCTTGTCTGTCTGTCTCGCTCTAACATGTGCTTTCTTTTATTAGAGCACAGCTCGACTATACTAAATCTATGGACAGGACAACATCTGTCATGTCCACTAGTTGGAAATATTACCTACTAATAAAATTATAAAGTTAGGTTAGGTAACAGAATTTTTTGAAACATAATTGAATTATATTGATATCATTAATGCATTTGGGCGAAGGGAAGGTCCAGTTTAAGAGTTCTTTAACTGAGTTTATGACCACCTATATCCTCTCAATCAACCTCTTAATGCCTAGTTTGAAAAAAATGTTAACGCTCCTACCTACCCCTCACTCCCCAAAGCCCCTTAGTTGCAGAAAGGTGCGTCGGTGGCTGAGTAGTTAAGACGTCTGGTACTGACTAGGCAGACCCGGGGTTCAATTCCGGATCCCGGCCATATACCAATGGGTTTTTTAATTAAAAACTTATGTACATAATCCGACAGACCACACTTAAAGGCTTTTCCATCTAAATGTACCTCAACAGAACTAGCCACTCGTTAGGTATAGCCTCACAAATTCCATCGGCTAAACGAGGGAGACTTTTCCGCTGGGTACCCTGGAACCGTAACGTTACTGAGCTGTAAGGCAACCTACTTGGTACTTGGTGATCGGCTCGTTTTCCGCAACTCGACGTCTAAAGGCGCCTATTTTGCGTGTGGTGGGAACTACATCACTCTTCCCATCCCAGCTCCTCCAAAAAGCCCAGCAGACCTCCGATGTTGTTGCAGGCCTCCAGTAGCGTTCCAAAGGAACCGAGGTGTTTCATTCTATATACGGCCACTCCCTCGCACTCTAGGAGTATGTGAGCAGCCGTTTCTTCAGTCAACATGCAAGCCCTGCATAACGGACTATCTGTAATGCCAATGTTATATAAGTGTTTGTTAAAAGGACCATGACCAGTGATGGCTTGAGTCACCGATCTTAGTTGGGTTCTTTTTAGTTTCAAGATCTTTTTTGAGAGTCTTGTGTTTATGGTTGGTAGAGCTGCCCTGGTTTGTCTACATTCCATAAGATTATGCCATTCGAGATTGTGCATGCATTTTGTTCTCTGTTTGAGTTGTGATGCAAACCAGCCGCTAGGCAGGGGCACTAGGGGCTCGGGGCCAATTACAGACATGCTTGCACCGGCTCTTGCTAGCTCATCCGCCGCGTCATTACCGCGGGAGTTGCTATGACCTTTGATCCATTGTATGGTTAAGGTGTTATTACGGTTACATACCTTGTTTAGTGCTGTATGACACTCAAGTATGAGACCTGATTTAAATTTATTACTTACCAGGGCTTGTAGGACAGATTTACTGTCCGACAGTATGCGAATAGACTGGTTGTTTACCTTCCTCTTGATTATCACATGGGCCGCTAGGCAGATTGCCATACATTCTGCCTGGAACACTGTATTGCTCGTGCCCAGCGGTGTGGAAGTACTTATGTGTAGGTCCTCTGAGAAAATCCCGGATCCAGGGCCAGACCTAGTTTTTGAGCCATCTGTTTCAAATTCTCAAGTCGGTCATGTTGAGTCCGTCTTCCACTTCCTCAGACAGCTGTATCTTATATTTCTTATCAAATATATACTTTACCGGTATTCTGTCATTTTTTGATTCTGCCAGTGGCAGGTCAGTCATTATAGTTTCCAAAAGTGAAGTGTGTGTGGTACCAGTGTGTTTCCATAGTCCAAGTGACTTTAGTCTGTATGCTGAAGCCGCTGCCTCCTGCTGCATAAACAGGTGCAGTGGTGGGATGTTAAGCATAATTTCGAGAGCTGAGGTAGGTGTAGTCCTCATACAGCCTGTTATGGCCATGCAGGGCATTCTCTGAAATTGTTATAGTTTGGATCTGACAGTGGTCAGTCGTGTCCGTGACCACCATACAACTGCTCCATAGCATAGTATTGGTCTTATCACAGCAGTGTATAGCCACATGCATATTTTGGGGGTAAGTCCCCACTTTTTCCCCATCATTCTGCGGCATTGCCAGAATGTTATACTTGCCTTATTTATTTTATTGTCTAGATGCTTGTTCCAGTTCAGTTTACTGTCCAGGATAACACCTAGGTATTTTACATCGCTGGAAAGTTTCAGTTCCGTATTGAATAACGTTGGTAGTCTATACTTACCCAGATTCCGTTTGTTAGTGAACATCACCATCTCCGTCTTTGTGACGTTCACCGATAGCTCATACTTGTGGCACCATTTTTCTACTGTGTGTAGGGCAGATTGCATGACTTCACAAATGGTGCCGGCAAATTTACCTGATATTAGGATAGTGAGATCATCAGCATATCCTATTGTGTAGAAGTGTTTACCATTTAGTGACGCAATGAGGTCGTTAACCACGAGGTTCCACAGGAGTGGCGACAGTACACCTCCTTGCGGACATCCTTTGGCTACTATGGCTCCTCCTTCTTGGCCTGTATTGGATCTAATTACCCTTTGCTTGCTTAGCATGTTGACGATCCAATCTGTGATTGCCGCATCGACATTGTGCCTAGTCAGCGCGGTTTTGATACTAGAGAAACTTGTTTTGTCAAAGGCCCCTTCGATGTCGATGAAGGTACCTAGACATAGTCCTTTGTCATTTATCGCCTCCTCAATTTTGCCAACTACTCTATGTAGCGCAGACTCAGTGGATTTGCCTGAGGAGTAGGCGTGTTGGTTCGGGTGCATAGGTACCCTTAGAAGAGTGTTGTCTCTAATGTCTCTGTCGATTAACCTCTCCAAGGTCTTTAGGATAAAAGATGTGAGACTGATGGGTCTGAATGATTTAGCATTTGTGTAGTCACTTTTACCCGGTTTAGGGATAAAAATTACTTTTACTTCCCTCCACAGTTTAGGGATATATCTCAGTGCTAGGCATGCTGTCAGGATGCGTGTTAGGTTACACACAATCGGATCCCCACCCCATTGCATAAGCGCCGGGAAGACTCCGTCCACGCCGGCAGCCTTGAAAGGTTTGAAGCTGTTGATAGCCCACTTTGTTTTTTCATAGTTTATCACTCTGTTAGCTGTTGACCAGCTTGCTGTGGATGTTGTAGCTAAAACTTCCTCCCAGAGTGTTTCTCTTACCAGTTGGCAGCCAGGAAAGTGTGTTTCTATCAGTAACCTTTGTGCTTCTTCTGGTGTGTTAGTAAAAGAATTGTCAGGTTTGCGTAAGGAGCCTATGTCGTGGTTTGTTTGACTACATAGTATTTTCCTTACCCTGTTCGCTTGTTCGTTGGATTCAACATTTTCACAAAATTTTCTCCATGAACATGTCCTCCAGAATCTAATACGATTTTTATATAATTGTTTTGTTACCTTATAGTTATCCCAGTCGAGCTCGTCGTATGTGTTCATAGCCCTGTTAAAGAGCTTCCTAACCTTTTTCCTGAGTCGTTCCAGTTCCGGTCCCCACCAGTTATATTGGCGGTCACCGCTGGAGTCCTTAGGGTAGGTCAGGGGACAAGCTGAGTGGTAGCAGTCAGTTAATGTTTTCGTTAACAGGATAACCTGTTTTTCAATTAGTTCAGTGCTTACCGCTACGTCAGACGGACTGTTTAGGAGGAGTTTACGCTCTAGCAGTTCGGCATACCTTTTCCTGTCTGTTTTACGTGGGTTTCTGTTTGGTGTTGTAGTTTTATATAGTACCTTTACATTAAATTGGATCCACCTATGGTCGGAGCAGGATGCCTCGTTTGAGACATGCCAACCCGAAATGAGGTTTGTTGCTCCGTGGGTGGCCAAGGTAAGGTCTATTATAGTTTTACTGCGTCTGGTTACGTAAGTAGGTTCTGAGCCCGTATTGATTACGTCCAAAGATGTGGTAGATAGGTATTCCAGAAGTAACTTACCTCTAGAGTTTGTGTTTGTGCTACCCCATAGAGTATGGTGCGCATTTGAGTCTGTAGAAATAATAAGATCATACTTACTAGTCTCACAGTGATTTATATGCCGCACCATTTCCGGTGGTGGTGGGTTTTCATTATCTGGCATGTAGACCGTTGCTACGATTAGGTCCTGCAGGCACGTTCCACGTATATACGGAAGTTTGACTGCGCACAGGTCCCTAGTACAGAAATCGTTTAACGGTTGCATATTTGTGTTTTTTGATACATAGATACAAGTTCTTGGTAGGGATTGCGTGTCAGCTATTAACTTACCCTTGATGTTGGTAAGTCCCTGTATTCTTCCTGATTTGCTAATCCACGGCTCCTGGATTAGCGCAATCGCGGTGTCTGTTGCCTCAAGCCATTTCCGAAGTTGAGCCGTAGCGGTCATGCTGTGGTTGAGGTTTATCTGTGTTATTTTACATATAGTGGGGAGGTCCTCCTTAGATGTCTGACCCCTCCTCCTCCACTAGGTCTAGGTCCTCCATCACCCTCATCCACTTTTCATCGCCGCTGTCTGGGTTACCGGTGGACATAGTCTCCAGTCTCTCCAGCGGCAATGCGGATGTCGTCTGTACTGCCGGGTTAGCGACGGGTACAACCGGCTGTGGTGTGGCTGCCTCAGTTGTTGGTACAAGTGCGGGTACCAGTTCTTTGCCAGGCCGGGGAGGTGTCGTCACAAACGACTTCCCCGGCCCCTGGAAGCGAACATAGACTGGCTCAAGGAGGTAAGTCAGTCTTCTCCCTCTCTCCATCAGCGGCTCAATGACTGCCTCTGGGATACCCACAATGATGAAGGTGGTTTCCCCGCACTTGTTTGAGGAGTAGAGCTGCCAGTTTTCGACCTGAGCCCATCGGTTCTGGATCTTCAGGTGCAGCCCCATCTCCTTGAAACTCTCTTCACCCGGCATGAAGATACCGCACCTTACACGTTGGATTAGGTCGCACGGTCTGACGACTTTTAGCCTGACGTCTGGTTGAATTGCCAGACCTACAACCGCTTTTTTGACCCAATCCAGGGTTTGTATGTTCGCGCACAGAAGCTTCAGGGCCCCATCCGAGTACGAGGGTTTGCCCGTGAACTCCGGCTGCGCGATTTCCACTGATGGGTCCTGTTCCATCAGGTTACTTATACGAATGTTGTCCGCACGCAAAGCCTCATGGAGAGCCTTTTGTGCGAGGGTAGATTGGTTTCCGTTTAGCATACCGGTGCCGTCTGTCACGATGCACGCTATCAGATCGTTCTTCAGCGCCATGGCGTAGTTACCGGTCGGTTTTCTAATAAAAGGCTCCACCTTCGCCTTCTTGTGCTCACCTCTAGGGGAGCTCGTGTCGTCGAGGCGAGCCCTTTTGGTGTTCGGTTTTGTGGTGTCTTGTTTAGCACCTTCCGTCGCCGACACTGGCTCCCTGTAAACCCTTGTCTGACTCGGGCCAGGTCCAGCATCGGTGCCTTGTGTGTTTTGTACCTTAGGGCCTTTCGGAATCTCTTCCTTTGCTTGGCGTTCGGTTTTTTTATGAATTTACTTCCAGCGGTCAAACTACCCTCCTGTTTATGGGGTGTACTCTGCCGGATTTTTGGTTTTACCATGGTCCATGATTCCCCTAGATTTTCGTCCAGGGGTTTTGCAGTTTCTGCGGATGTTGATGCAGTGGCTGCTGCCATGGTTTGTAGGTTTTGATGGCTAGGCCCTGCAACAGGAGTTCCACTTTGGGGTTTCCCCTTTGGTTTTCCTCCCGCCACTAGTGACTTTGCCACAGCACTCTGCCCAGGGGCACAAGGTTTGCCAGCAGGTAAACCCGCCAACAATTTCCCCGTGGTCCCCGGAACAGACTGTGCCGTTTTCTCGTTTACTTTTTTGTCGGGTTTGCCAGGGTTCTGAATTCCCGACATACTCCCCGTTTCCTTGTCGATACCTTTAAATTTATCCATTTGAGTGATGTTTAGTAGATTCGTCAACCAGGCTTCCCACCCTCCATGGAGCCCTCAAATGGGAGTGTCGTAGCACTAGGATTACCTGGTCGATATAGCTGTGAAGGTTGGCGGATCAGCGCGACATCGGAAGCTCGGTGCAAGCGACAGAAACGGGTCGGTATATAGCCCGCCAGTGCCAGCCCACAACCTTGCCCCTTCAGCGTGGCCTACCCCCATCCGCATACACATCTTGAAAAAGACCTGAGCGGACCCTCCCCCAGCTCACCTGTGACCCTCTGACGGGGCACTTGGCCATTTCCCCCACGGTGGTTAGCCGAGAAGGCAACCGTTTAGCCTGAAATTAGGGCCAAAGGAGGCGTGTTGCCTACGTGGGGACGCATCCCCATTTCAGCTCAACCCCCCAGGTTCCCGTCATCCCTGCGTACGGCGTTCAACTGTACAGGTCCTAGTACAGGTAGGGGCTGAAAATTCCTACATCCGGTCGCCCCTACTGAAGCTGGATGAGGTTTAATCAGGGCCACATATTGTAAGCCATAAATACATATATTATAGTGAAAGTGGGACATACACAAAGAAGGCCATAGAATAGATATATAAAAATAGATATATATGTGATGGGTAGGGATGTTTAGGGAGTGGGTTAGGTGGGGTTCTTAGGAGTGGGAGACGCCAAGCTGTTTCTGTTGTACCTATTTCTGAGGGAATTAGGCCTAAAACGGGCAGCAACCACGTGAAGGATAACGCTTGACTTGCATTGGGAAAGTGTGAAGCACTGTTCCCAATGCCTAACGCCAGATTACCTATTGGGATTTTAGGTAAAATAGGAGCAGACCCATTTCAATCTATATTAAGTTGAGAATGGACCCACCCCCGCCCCTGTAAGGCAACCAGTGAAGAAAGAAAAAAAACCTCACTCAGAAATTTTAATATGATATATTTTTGATAGAGATGCCTGCTCCTTGAACAACTTGATATGAAATTATGAATACTCATTTTAACTCACCAACAGAAGTCAGGGACATGATCAATTAGGGTTGTCTTTTGATGATCCTGTGAAAACCATACCAGTTACTAATATTTTATATGAAATAAAATTGTTTTGATGTAACCCAACTGAACAATACACTTTCGCATTTCATGAAAAGATTTTAAAGCAATAAACCATGCTCCTATCAGAATCTAACCAGATAAATATTAACATTCAAAGAATACATTCTTATATTTTTGGCATTATCCAATAATGATTTTATGTACATTTTAATTTGGTAACAGTTTTTAGATAGGTAGACAATCAGATAATTATTCTTTTATTATGGCTCCACCAATGTTTATCGGTATTTAAGATGCCCTATTAATCACTGACTAATCACAACTACCACAGCGCGGACGGGATTAAACAGGATTTCCCATCACGTGACGGCGGGACCCGTGCGTTGGTCGCCATAACATGACATAGAATGTAAATGTCAGATTATAAAACAACAAAATAATGTAACTGGCCTTTATTCCAGTGTTGCCAAATAGTAACAAACAAGCAATAAAACTCGATATTTTCCCTTTTAGGAAGGTAATAATAAATGTACAAAAATCATATTTAAAACCCCCAATGTGACACTGCGGCTAATAAATATTGTAGTGAATTCTGTCTGTCTGTTACAGATTGTTGGACACAGTCAAGTACGAGTCTACACACTCTGAAGGTGAGTTACTATTATAACTTACTAATTATCACTACATATTATACATGATATATTATGTGCTCTTATCATGCTAAAGCTACTAAATGGATTTTGTTGTGGTCTTCACAATTAGGTTGATTCTGTGCGCTTATTTTCTGTGAGACTGGAGAATTATATCTCCACTGCCGCCATCCTCTCGCAACTTCATCTGCAGCCTGGACTTTAATCTAAAGTCTACCCGGAGACAATAATGCAGCCCGGATTAACAGTACATACATACCTTCACGCCTGTTTCCCAAAGGGGTAGACAGAGGCTATGGATCGCCACTTCTCTTGATCCTTGCATACTTCTCTTGCTTCATCCACATTCATTCATCGTTTCATTCAGAAAACGGAAGCTTAGTTCAAAACATGCGTACACAGGTGAAAAAAATATATATATATAGTTGTAATATAAACGTAAGACTAAGGGAAATTTAAAAGTACATATGTGTATGCACACCGATTACAAACCATATACTTGTAATGTTTGCCATTATAAATAAACAGAAAATGGAAAATAACCTCGTCACATGCGTACACACACAGTTAATCTATCTATATATATAAAAATGAAACCCGTTTTCCGATGTCACGACATCACATGAAAACGGCTTGACCGATTTGGCAAATTCTTTTTTTGTTTTGTTCGTTACAACACAGGGGTGGTTTTAGAAGAAGAAAAAATTGGAATAATTGCCGAAAAACCCCTAAAAACAGCCCTTTTCTTTTTCCCATATTAACAGAGTCAATTTGAACCTTATTGCTATTCACTAAGCACTCATTGTTGTCTATGCAATGTAGATGTGTTCCTAATGTCACAGCACAAATTTAAAATTCGAGTGCGTGTTGGAGAATCTAATGTCGCGTTCCGACACTCAACAAAAGTGATAATATCGCGAACGCGACCAAATTGAATAGTCACAAAATGTAATTTAAGTAATTTAATAGATCATTAGTAGTACTGATTTTCAGCTTGGTCGGCTTCGCGAAACTTAATTTTGCCTAGGAGTAGGGGTAGGAGTAGAGGTAGGAGTAGGGGTAGGTGTAGTGGTAGGGTAGGGTAGGGGTAGGGTAGAGTAGGGGTAGGGGTAGGGTAGGGGTAGTGCAGGCAAGCCAACGTTTGGGCAGGACAACGTCTGCCGAGTCCGCTAGTAAACCATAAAAATTAATGTACACAACGGAAGATTTAGTTAATTTATCAGATATTATCGCCATTATTTAGTTTTTATTACAAATTATAGACTAAGAAACAGTTCGCTCCCATTTTAAAGGAGAAATATCAGAATTGACCAAAATAAAAGTCGTTGGTCGACAGACCGACCAACGTATCTGTAATATGAGTGGTGTCGCTAGCATCGCTTTAGTGTTGCCACTAAATAAAAATTCCCCATTATATTCGAGTTATATTTTGTGTAGTTACAAGTTGGGCGAGTTAAACGCAACAGTAACATGCTATTTACTGAACTCAAAAGGCAAACGCGGGGCTCCGACCTTAGTGCAAAGAAGCGGGAACAATTTCAATTTAATTTTAAGCGAGGTGTCAAGTTAACGTGTATTATTTGTTTCAAGAAACTCATATTCCATCATATGGGTGTCAAGTCCTTAAATAATTTCAATATATATAAATAAAGTTTCGATCTGTAGCAACAGCGACTCTTAATCTGGATTTGATTATAGAGAATAATCGCGGCTCCGTTTTGTGCTTCCTGTAAAACTTAGTGATTAGTTAGTCTATGATTGAAAGTTAATACTAAAAGAACTGAAATAATTATAGATACTAAGATATTTTATAGTAATAAATATAGATAACTCTTTTACCGAAATAAAGTCTATTTATTGTTGTGTGTTCTTCTAGTATTCACGTTTAGAAATAAATAATTTGTAGAAGAGATGTCGGACAGTACCTACATCGGAGCTCGTTGTGAAGGATGTACCTGTTAGCGAGTGCGCTATACGGTGCGGTGTGGAAAATGAGAATATTGTGTTGTTGTGTCGTTGAATATCTTTATTATAATCTTTACAATATACTACTATTGATCATGATTATATACCTAAACAAAATCAGATTTCATTTTTAACCGAAGACATTGCACTTTTTCACACACGAACACGATAGAGACAAGACAGAGTAGTGCACCATAGACAGAACATATTGTCAGTCTATAATTGACAGAGGCCAAGATTATAAGTTTACTGCCATATATAGTGGAAACTAGTATTTCCTTTACATAATAAATAATACTTTATTATAAATGTATAATTCGCTTCAACAGTACCATCGTTAGGCAGCCCCGAGACTCAGCAAGTAGACGCCGGTCCTCTGGGACTGCTACTGCCAGTCAAACTTGAGCCAGACACAGATGACTTCATCAAACAAAAAATTGAAATAGAAATAAGTCCTACAGAATCATACAAGCCACTCTCATTCCCAGCACCACAGTAAGTATTACTAATCATTTCTTAGTTACTTACACTCTTATTAATAAACTCGAAGTAGCGACGTAAACTGTGTTTCGTCTCCGTCTATCATAATGAATTGCAGATTTGTTAGACGGAGACGAAACACAGTTTAGTTACTACGTCGCTACTTCTAGTTTATTAATAAGAGTGTTAGAGTTCTATATGTAGGTAACTACTTACTTAATATTGTATATTAGCGGACCCGGCAGACGTTGTCCTGCCCAAACGTTGGCTTGCCTGCACTACCCCTACCCCCTGCCTCCTACCCCTACACCCTACCACTACCACTAACTTTGGATATTGTTCATACAAAAATACTAAAATCTCTATTAAAAAATGGGATATGAGGCGTGGCGGCGACCACGCGACTTTGTTCTAATATGTACTTACATTTTTAAACTCGTGATATCTTTCGAATGGAATGTCCGAATTGAATAATTGAAAAAGTTATATAAAGGTATTGAAGCAGTCGTGAATATCAATTTATTTTGATAAAGATTAATAGCAAGGTACAAATTAAGAGCATTTTCTAGCTGCGGCATTTTATTTATTTTTTTTAAATAAAAGAACACTTATTGTGACATAACTATAATAGTTAGACATATGCTGTCGCGACACTTTTTGTAGATAATGATGTGTTCTGCAAAGTCGTAGAACATTATTTTGTTATATCATCAATAGTTTTCGCAGCGCACGCGATCTAAAAAATTTTTTAGTAATTTTTTTTACACCTTGGGTTACATTTTTCAAATCGGTCCAGCAGTTTCGGAGCCAACAAACAAACAATCAAATCTTTCCTCTTTATAATATTTGCCTACTAATAAAATCACCTAATAAGGTGATTAATTTTTTGCTAACATGCTTTTTTTTTAGATATTTATTTACACATAATATAAAACCACTAAATTTATCTAAACATTAAAAATAACTTAATTGATATCAATAATGCATTTGGCCAAAGTAAAGTACTTAAATTTTTTTTTACATTTTCGCATTCGATAGCCCATTTCTCGGGAAAGGTTAGGCTATTTAACGTGATGTTAAATTACCCGAGGGGGTGAATTGTATTTCTAATATAACGCATATGAAATAGCGGGCAATGTTATTAATAAAAATAAGACAAGATTTTTATAAAAAAAAGAATATTTTATTATTACGTTATACAAAAACTTAATTATCTACGTCAACCTTATTAATTTAGGTAGAGGTGAAGGATTGCCCATGCATTCTGAGCTAGCTACAGTGCAATTTATTGTGGAGTTCGAAGCTGCGTCATTGTTTCTGGTGCCAGTAATCCGCATTCATATTTCCAACCCATCTTCTGGTTTGGACAAACAGCCAAACAAACATTTTCGCATTTATAATATTAGTAAGGATTATAAGAAAGTAGTCAAATTAATTTAAAAAAAATATTTCTTTTTATTAATTTGATTTCTGCAATTGCTGTCTTTACTAAAAAGTTTTGAGAGTGTGACTTCTCTGTTAAAAAGATCATAAACTTGATTAAAAAGGTGCTTTCTGTGCTTGTTGTTACAAATTATGTTCCGGGCTGCGGCTAAAAAAAGTAGTAGGCAGTCATGGGGACTGAATTTTAATTTGTAAATAGGTACATATATAACGCAATCTAGTGATCATTTCACATATAAATGTATCTGTGTCCGGAACTTGCTATATAAAGTTTAAATTTGCTATATTTTTTTTGCATTGGGAAACATTGGTGCAGCTTTATGTTGAATATGCCATTGCCTATCAACGTTGAAACAAATAAACGTCATTTGCTACAGGATTGCCAGACTAAATAATCTTTTTCCAGTCTCTTTATACAGTAATCGAAATTTTGTACGTTTCCCTTGATCTCTAAAATAATAGTTGTGGAAACTTCCTTGTCATAATATCTAAAAACGCGTTGTTATGAGGCAATACCAAGCGCCTCACACTTTGGAGACGCTTGGTTTTGGCCTACGCTGCGTGCGTCTGGTCGTGTATTTCTTTGTCTAACAAAATAAAAAGTGATTTCTATTTTTGAAATTGGATCATTGTTTATAAAGTTTCTAAAATGAGTGATCGTGACAGTGGTCTAGTGACAATGATGGACAACCACCTGAAAAACGAAGCACATTTGATTGTGTAATTAACGAAGGAGAATTTGTGCAGTGTGTGCTAAACCTTTTACGCAGTCACCGGTGGATTCGAGTCGCACGTAAGTGGTCTTAGGGTCAAATAAAAATAATAATAATTTCGCGCTCTTTCCCGCGCTTTTTCTCCATGTGCCCTGAACGCTAACATAGACGAGCAAAACACTCATGCGCGTCTCAATGATAAATGATTTGAAGGGTCTGAATAAATTTAAAAAAATAATCTTACATTTAAAGGCAATATGCCATCAAAATTGTTCAATTTACGTGACATAATTAAAAATAATACAAATTGGTCGTTTGCTCGCTCTCAGCTCATTTTTAAGATTGTTGCTTGTTTTTAATCTGACCTTTTAGGGTCGCTTTAAAAACTTCCCGATTCCTCCCAAATATCTATATCGCGAATGTCCTCTAAATTTGAGTATTTTTATGTATATTTCCAGAAATACAAACTCACAGCAAATTGGCGATATAGTAATCGAAGCACATGGGCAAGAGACCTCTGAAAACCCAAATCTTCGAAGAATTATATCAGTCAGGTAATTGCTGTTACATCATCTACTTCTATTACACTAAATTTATATTAGTTGTCAACTTTTTTGATATATTCAACAAATTTTAGAGTGGAGGAGGCGAGGGAACGCCGTAGGAAACGCCAACAAAAATATCGTGAACAACATCGAGACACTATTAGAGAGCGGAAAAGAAATTATTATGTTAGAAAAAAACAGTCAAACAACAAACCGATTGCAACTGGTTCAGGATTGGACGACATAGACATAGACGACATATCATCAGATGAAGCTCCAGTCAATCAGTAAGATTCATTAGTTAATTCTTCTTCTTTCACTTATTTTAAGTTCAACTCATATCGTAATATTCATCTAGTGACTGATTCTAGTCAAATCAAATTTCTTTAATTTTTGCAAATCTGTATAATTCAGTTAACTTGAATTCATTGTATTTGCAGAAAGAATAAGAGCCAGGAACTTCGAAAAGAACGTAATCGGAGATATCGAGAAAAAAATGCAGAACTTCTGAGACAACGCAATAGAGAATATTATCAACGTAAAAATGCTCAGCAAGGCCCACCACTGAGCAACATTGATGCAGATCAACCGACTGCAAGTATTTCTGGATTGAATGATATTAGAGCAGTGCCAGAATGTCAAGTCGTAAACGAGCGGTAAAATTCTGTTTGATTAACATTATATTTACGAAGACGAGAATAAATTTGGAATAATATTTACTCAAAACTTTCTCCCTTATAATGAACTGTTTGTGATTAAGAAATTGCAATTGCAGAGAGGACCACAGGAAACAACTCCGGAAAGAACGCAATCAGAGGTACCGCGAAAAATGTCGCCAACGTGATCAAAATGTCCGGCAGGAATCAGAAATGCCTAACTAACAGCAACGGCAACACCAAACGTGATGGTGATGGAGTATCAAACCCTCATGGAAATGAAAAAGCGGATTCCCTCCTTTATAAAAAATATAGGTATAAAAGATACATTTGCTCAAAAATTGTTCGTCGAAAACTTTAAAAATGAGTTTGGTTACGCGTGTTTGTTGTGCGACAGGGTGTGGTTAGCAAAGGATTTGAGGAACGCATCACCGTCACATGAAAGTCTCATCAAGAAAATCATAGTGATTGATGTGCAAAATGTTAGTACAGTGAACAACATCTGTTCAACATGTAAATCGAGTTTGGATAAAAATAAAATCCTTACTTTTTCAACTTATAATGGATTTCGATATCCAGTAATGCCGCCAGAGTTGTTAAAACTTGATTTTCTTACGGAACGACTGATTTCCCCTCGTATCCCTTTCATGCCAATCAGGACATTAAGGCATGTGCATGGGCAGTTTGGAATTTATGGACAAATAATAAATGTGCCAGTTTCCATTGATACAATGACAAAATCGCTCCCAATGAATGTGAATGATGAACATTGTATTTACGTACACTTTAAGAAAAAAATTGTCCATAAAAGTAGCTTCGTTCATCGATTAGGAAACATAAAATCAAAAAGTGGCTTCATTGTTTAATATCCACCCCTTTATATGAACATTATAAAATCCAAGTCGACGAATCATTCTTTAACCAAGAAATACCGCTGATTACCGCAGATAATATTGAGGAGTTCAGCGAAGAGATTCATATTGAAGAAAGTCTTACTGGGCAACAAGAAACGTTGCTATGGAATGAAGACAAGTATTTGAGGCTTGCACCAGGACAACACAACATTCCGAAAAGTATACTCTTTGATGAACATGCTGAAGAGTTATCATTTCCAATATGGAGGGCAATTCAAGACATTTAAAGAAGAGGTTACGTTCGCATCGTCGTGGAGTTACTCCACATCTTTTATTATATATGGCGGTAAAAATAATAAGACTGAGAGTTCGCTATTGTTGAAGCATAGCTTTCAAACATGTCGGACAAAATAGTAAAGTCACCAAAGAACAGATCCAGTCGGAAGAGTACATTAACAATTGTATTGAATCAAATTTAGCATTCCTCAGATCAATACCTAATTCTGTATGGTATTGGGCGGAGCGAAAGAGAGATATTTTTGCTATGATTCGTCAATTGGGGAAACCAACTGCGATGTCCACATGGTATTCGACTGTTTCATGATAACGCATCTGTGAACGAATACAATCTTTCTATTTTGCAACAAGCTAACGAGAAATTCTCATCGATATCAATCGACGTCCTCATTGCCATGCTCAAGCCATGAAATGGAAGTATCTGCAAGGCAAAAACTACATAAGAAGCCCGTGATTGATACTGGTGGTTTACCGTACGAATATATTTTCGTACTCAGCAAGCCCTATATCATTACAACTAATATCGACGTTGCAGATGGACTAGCTAATGGCGCTGTTGGAACACTGGTTCATTTAGAACAGAAGGAAAATAACGAGATCACTCGCGTGTGGCTTGTTTTTGCAGATAGAAAAACTGGGATGCAAAGCCGAAGGAATGCAGCAGGGTACTTGACTGAGCACAGGATTGACCAACGTGCTGTTATCATTTGTCGTCAACTTCAAAGATATCCCTCGGTCATAACAAAGCTCTTTTCGCGAGAAGAAATCAATTCAAATCAAAGGAACATGGCTTTCTGAGGAGCCAAAGCTGATATTCCTAACTTTGATTGCGTTGTTCAATTTAAACGAGAAGAGGTCAGAGCTACTGGAATAGCTACTTATAAAAATCAAAATTCAGTCCATATTAAAACATCTCACATGGCCGTTAGAGTAAATAATGCAAAGGAAGTTGGTGTTGATCAGGCTTCTGTTGGGGACTTATGTGCCACCCAAATTGTTATGGATGATGGAAGAGAACTTGTTATACCTGGTTGCTGTATATATTTCTGCAAATCAAAGGATTACGGACTGAGTTTTTATTTGCCATTGATTTTAGCAGGAGATTTCAATGTAAACTTTGCTACAGAATAATCCCAGCCATTGATCAATTTAATTGATCAAAAATTAATTCTTAATAGCGGGGCAAGAGAGCCAACAACAAATTATGGAACAACTATAGATGCAGTATTACATCCAAAATGTACGTTTCATATTTTAGCTATCATCGACCAATTGTAACTTTCATAGAATCAAACGATAGTCCACAAGAAACAAACTCAAGCGCTACTGTAACAGAGTTAACTCATTAAATTTAAAATGTTGTTAATCAAAATCGTGAGCTTCTTTTCATTCGCAATACCTGCCATCCTCATATTATTCCTATTATAATAATACCTAATTTTGATGTTTCACATCTACCGGGTGTCCCCTGATGCACTCTTCTTTTTATTTAAAGCGACGTGGCCTGGTATACGATTTTTTGCATAACTATGGAAAGTCAAATGAAGGTAAAATCTTTTTTTACAAAATATCGGCGATCTTTACTTTTTTAAATCTATAAAAATAGAAAATAATGCTATTTAGGTAGGCATTTGTCTCGAAACGGTTTTCGATTTAACCCAAGAAACTTTACATAGCGAATTGTCAGTACACGAATTCCTGCCCGGACATTCTCAGGTCGAGCATACTCGGGCCGGGCAATTCATGGTCTTGTTTTAAAAAAATTTAGTGAATACTGTCTGTCTGTTACAGATTGTTGGAGACAGTGAAGTACGAGTCTACACACTCTGAAGGTGAGTTACTATTATAACTTACTAATCATCACTACATATTATAAATTATATATTATGTGCCCTTTTCATGCTAAAACTTCTGAAGGAATTTTGTTGGGGTTTTCAGGACTAGATTGATTGACGTCTGTGCGCCTATTTTCCGTGAGGCGGGAGAATGACATCACTCCTGCCATCCCATCTCAGCTTCCCCAGAAAGCTGAGCAGTCCGCAACTTCATCTGTTGCCTGTGCTTTATTCCTTAGAATTATCGTAGTGCTCAGTCTACAGATCACATCAACCATGAGAGGAAATTATGTAAACATCAAAACTAAGGTTCTCATAATACTAAATAGACATGACAGTGGATATTGTTAGTTGCTTGCTGTTTGTAGATATAATGCAACCGAATAATTGACGATGGACTGTGGACTGTATTTGTACTGTAATGAATCTCCACTCTGGATCTGAGAATGCAATCTTTGTGATAAACTACTTTTCTAATTCTTCATATTGTTGTATTTATTTCAGGTACAGCTTCATCTGGTAATAATGTGAATCCTGAAAACAGCACTACTGAACATTTCGAAGAACACATAAAAATAGAAGAAATCCAAATTTGTTGTAATGTTTGCCAATATAAATGTGAGACTAAGAAAAGCTTGAAAGAACACATGCGTACACACACAGGTTATAAACCATATAGTTGTAATGTTTGTAAATATAAATGTACACAAAAAGGAATGTTAGTTCAACACATGCGTACACATACAGGAGAAAAACCATTTAGTTGTAATGTTTGTGGATATAAATTTACGACTAAGGGAAATTTAAAAGTACATATGTATATGCACACAGGTTATAAACCATATAGTTGTAATGTTTGTGAATATAAATGTACAGATAAGGGAAATTTAGCTCGTCACCTACGTACACATACAGGTGATAAACCATATAGTTGTAATGTTTGTGAATATAAATCTACAGAAAAGGGAAGGTTAGCTCGTCACATGCGTATACACACCGGTGATAAACCATATAGTTGTATTGTTTGTGAACGTGAATGTACACGTAAGGAAAGTTTAGCTAGGCACATGCTTACACACACAGGTGATAAACAATATAGTTGTAATGATTGTGAATATAAATGTAGGTTAAAGACAAGTTTGATATTACACATGAATACACACACAGGTAATAAACCATATAGTTGTAACGTTTGTGAATATAAATGTACAGGTAAGGGAAATTTAGCTCGTCACATGCGTACACACACAGGTGATAAACCATATAAATGTAATGTTTGTAAATATAAATCTACAGAAAAGCGAAATTTAGCTCGTCACATGCGTACACACACCGGTGATAAACCATATAGTTGTAATGTTTGTGAATATAAATGTACGACTAAAGGAAATTTAGTTCAACATATGCGTACACACAGGTGATATACCATAATAGTTGTAATGTTTGCGAATATAAATGTACACTAAAGGTATGTAGTTCAATACATGCGTACACACACACAGATGATAAATCTAAGAAACTATATACTAAAAAGTTGAGTTTATATGAAAGGAGATCAACATATTCCCATACATAGTTGGGCTAGTGTCGGGCAATGTCTGGCACCAACCGAGTGCCGACATCAAATATATATATTAATAAAGGTCACAAATGGGCGAACCAAAATAAATTAATCTTATATTTTTGGCGGCCGTATTTTACACGTATTTTTACTTATAATGTTTTAAACACTAGTAACAGTAATATAAAATGTTTACGCTTCGGAACGTATCTACTTAAGTCAGCCGTTGTCAGCCAGTTCAGTCAGTCAGGCTGTCAGTTCGCTAGCTAGCTTCTGTTTTTGTCGGTTTTTGTTATTTCTCTCGTTATTTCTTATGTAATTCAATATAAATAGATAAAATATAATTAATAAAAAAACCTACTAAAAAAGGTAAACAAAACAATCAGTCAAACAATGTCAGTCAAGTTGAAAGTGACAGCTAAATAATTATTGCCAGCAACAAATAATGTTGAAATAGGTGTTCAAAATCAAAATCTGAAAACTATTTATTCAAGAGCTAAAAATACTGGACCACGATTTTTTAGTTCTATAACTAACAACTGTGGGCATTATCGGTTCTGTTCGCGAAGATAAAAAAAAATGGCCCAAATGTAGGGATCTCCTTTACTGTAATTTTGTTTCGACAATTTGTCGAAATTTAAATATTTACACAAATAATTCAAAGTAAACAATGTGTCGGAAATGAAATTAAAAAAAAAATTTCGGAACTTATCGTCACTGGGACAACACATAGTTACTGTAACATATTAATTTTTGTTTCTTTAATAATTAAAATACAACTTAAATTGAAATTGTTTTATTTTAACAAAACTGTAATACCTACCTCAGGGCTTCAGGCTATTTAATGAGTTGCCGCCATCCTAGTGCCATCTCATCCACAACAGACGCCAGTACAAATCGATTTGAAGAATAGTCTTCCAACTCCATGTTTAATAAAACCTTCCTCATAACTCTATCTATCTATTATCACGCCTTTTATCCCAAAACGGGTAGACAGACAATCGAATGCCATTTGCTACGATCCTGACATACTTCTTTCGCTTCTTTTATATTCATCATACCTTTCATACCTACATGCTCCGCGATTGTGTGTACTTTTAATATTGATCAATAATTTTTTATAAGTTCAATAAAAGTAGATACACCTAGGTCATCCTCTGCCAGCATTTCCTTTCACTTCACCCATATAAACAATTTTAGGCAATCTTTCAACGTGTCCAAACCAGCGTAAACTTCTACTCCTACCTTCCTCGTAAGAAAACTGTATCAAAATTCCTACAGAGTATCTGAGATAAGCTTAGCCTATACAGACAGGACAACAGAAAACTCAGCGTTGGAATGGTTTTTTGATCTTGAAATCGATGTCAAGCGTGATCATCAAGCTTAGAAAATAGGTAGCCTAGTCAATCCGTTGCTCCGTATTGGCCTGATTTTTTGCACAGATATTGAGAGATAAATAGAGAGCGAGATAATGACATGGGCTACTTTATATCCTGGAAATCCTTCGGGCTTACTTGACATCCTTTTTAATGACTTATTTAAAAGCTAGTATCTATTTCATAATTTTATCATCAAGCGTATCACCTATTCTAACTTCCTTAAAGATTCCACGTCCTGTCATGGCCGCAAACGCACTGTCTCGTCATGGCGTGATGGGGAATCCGGTTTAATCCCGTCCGTGCTGTGATGGTTGTGATTAGTCATCGCTCAGAGTCCGCTACCGATTTATCGGCGTAGTGTTACTATTGCACAAGATTAAACACTGGACATTGGCAGAATTGCGACGATAAGTCAGCACTGTTGCCATATATCAAAAGAAGAATATTACAAAATGCGAAAAAGACTTGACTTTGTATTCTGTTTGGCCTCCCCCAGTGTCAGAATGACACTCAGTTTTCTGCCAATATCCGTACACGTTAGAGAATGACAGCTATGAATTGCAAATCAAAATTTAAATATGCAGAAGATTCCAGTTCCCATCTAGGACAAAAGACAAACACTAACGAATGCGAAAGAGTGTTAAATAATTTGTTTGTTTATTTGTTCTTTTTTCACGTCAATACGGAGCAACGGATTGACGTGATTATATGCACAGAGATAGTTGGAGGGTTAGATAATGACATGGGCTACTTTATATACCTTGGATTCTCTTGGATGATTCTTGGATTTTGAAATCGATGTCAAATACTCAAATTAGAAATCAAATAGGTACCTACATCTAAATAATAGTATAAAAACAAAACTTTGTTTGTTTGTTCTTTATTTTGTTACTGTTTAGCGCGATATCACGTTACGTCTTTTGGGAGCCGATGACCAATAATGTCTCTTCTTTTATTATGGCTCCACCAATGTTCATCGGTGATTTGCCAATTATAGCCTTTATATTGTTTATCCCGGATTCCACGTGACGCCTTTGTGAATAACGCACGCGTCCACCAGGACGTCATGGGGAATCCAGTTTAATCCTGTCCGTGCTGTGATGGTTGTGATTAGTCAACGACTAATAAGACATTAAAAGGGTCGGCAGGATTATCTTAAATACCGATTAATCGGCTAATACACTTGTGGTGTTTAAGAGCAAATTACTAAATAAAACACTGGAGTTGTTGCTATCATTTAATAGTCTTTTTACAACTGACTCTTGAAATGTAACAGGTACCTATATATAACTATATATCTAGGTACATACACCACATCTCTCCCCCTATTTACAACAATACTAATTACTATACATTCTAATTATTATCTATACTGTACTAACCTATAACAATAAAAACTACCTATCTATATACTAACATTGTAACATAACTAACATACTACATTATTACAACTAATTATACCTTGGGTTCTTATTGCGAGTCGAACGCAAGGCAAATCTCCTTGTTTCTGGGGATTTGTAGTTCTCCCCGGGGTCTACATTAGGATCCGTTATAGGTGATGACGCTACCGGTGATCTATAAGCAGTCCTCGGGGTCCTCGGTGTTCTCGGTGAAGCGGAGGGAACAGACCGCGGACTGACCACAGTTTGATCTTCAATAGAGATCATCGTACCGTCAGGTGTGAAGAAACTACCTGTATCTACTTGCTCAGTGTCCATTGATGGATCCGCACTGTCAGAATAATCATGAGGAATGGCTGTCATAGTGGGTGTGGAGTTTGTGCTCTGAGATGAGTGCTGGACACACACATCTACCAAGTGTCCTCGTGGTACATTCTCTTCCTCCCGGGGCAGTTCCGAGCTTACCGTACCCGACTCCTTTCCACGGTCAGGTTCCCGGTAAACCCACATTTGATCCACATGTTTTTTAACCTCGCAATTGTGTTGGTCGATAAACACTATACCTATACATTCTAATACCTATTTTCTTAACGACTGTCCCGCGAACCCAGGTATATTTCATGCCATTTTTGTAAAATGTTTTAAAAAAACACTGTCTCTTTCCACCATAATACACTCCCGGACATCTGAATCGAGCCACCTTGCATTTTAAGGTTTGGAGTACTGAAGTTTAAAAAAAATGTATGATGAAGGAAAAACTTTTGAAGTAATTTTGAAGCTAATATACTAACCATCATTTTAGTATGTCGTTGTTCTAAGTTTGAACTAAATTTGTACTAGATTGATCAAGACAATATCTGCTTTTTTCAAATCACATTTTTTAAAGAAATAATATGGTTTACTTTTAAAAAAACGTTTATTTAGTAACTTGAATTACCTCCGAGTGAATTTATCACGACCGTCATACGGTTTGGCATTGAATTAACCAACGCCATTATGACGTGTTGAGGAATGTTCTCCCATTCTTCCAAGATCACGGTTTCAGCTCCTATATGGTTTGCGGGCAGGGTAGTGAGCTCGAACACGACTCTTCAGCTCATCCCATAAATGCTCTACAGGGTACATATCAGGGCTTCGTGCTGGACATCTCACGACAGTGATACCAACGTCATTTAGGTACTCCCCGATGATTCCCGCAGTGTGGACCCTTGCATTATCGAGCATAAAAATGAAACCCTGGCCAATAAATCCAGCATATGGCATCACATGGTTCTCCAAGCATTGAAGAATGTTACGGTTGCCATTTAAGCGCGGCAGCCGTGGTCCCGTTACAACCTCAAGCTCAGTTTTGCCTTCCATATAAATTCCTCCCCAGACTGTCTATGATCCACCACTATAACTCACTTTCCCATCAATATAACATTGCGCGATATGCTCGCCCTCCCTTCGGTACACCTTACTCCTTCCATTATTACGGTACAGCATTATTTTGGATTCATCAGTGAAGAGTATCAGGCTCCATTGTTGTTGAGTCCTATTGAAATGTTCGCGCGCAAACTGTAGGCGGGCCATTCGGTGAGCTCGTGTCAATTTGGGTTCATTGGCTGGCTTATTTGGTTTTAGACAACGTTTATTGAGTCACCTTCTAATGGTCCGAGAGCTTACAGCCACTCCATTGAAGTCTCGGAGGTTTCTTTATATCTGAACAGACGTCAGGTGTCGATTTCGTAAGGTGGTAGTTAAAATAAACCGATCTTGTCTTTCCGTTGTCACTCGGAAACGACGTCCTCCTGCTCAGTGAACGAAGCTGACAGTCTCTAGATACCGATGGTACACTCTTTGAATGGCAGAACTACTTATGTGAAGTTGTGCACTCACGTATGGTTGAGTTAGCCCAGATTGAAGAAGCGCTAGAGCTTGCGCGGCTACTTCAGGTGTAGTATCCATAATTTTAAAGCGGAAATCAGTTTAAATTATGGGAACATAAAAACTGTACCTACTAAACTTTTTTTAAAACGGTTGTTACTAAATAAAAAAATTACAAACTTAAATTGCTTCAACTTTCTGCAGTCGTATTTTTCAAATCAGTGACCTAGCTCGGCTTTTGTTCTTTAATTTAAATTTGGAATAATACTCAGTAGAAAGATAATTAAATGTGTCTGCACTTAAACTGCATCAAAAGTTTTTCCTTCATCATACATTTTTTTTAAGCTTCAGTACTCCAAACCTTAAAATGCAAGGTGGCTCGATTCAGATGTCCGGGAGTGTATTTATGCTGTGAGACCTGCTTGGATACAATGTTATGTTTAGCTGTGGAGACCGACGAAGTATCCGGGGCAGTACACTGGCCGAGGAGGGACGCAGCAGATCGAGTCGACAGCGCAGTGGCCGGCCAATAAATAATTGAGCCGGTGAACAACCCGTTGTACAATGAATAGTATTTCGATAAGTAAATAAAAATTTTTGTAACCGTTGTTCTATTAGGTGTTGTTGTTGACTATGTGATAATATTACTTTTAAGCCCTTTTTTATAGTTTTGACACTGTTTTCAGCTTTCCCGTTTGATGCTGGGTGGTACGGCGATATAGATAAATGTTTGATGCCGTTACCAGTACAAAAAAGTTCGAACTGCTCCGAAACAAAATTAGTCGCGTTATCGGTAACTATCGTGCGCACCAATCCGTACCTACTGAACATGTCGCTTAGTTTACTTAACACCGCACTGGTATTCGTGTTACTCATTGAATAACATTCTACCCATTTGGAAAATGCATCTACTGCTACCAAGTAGTTCCTTCCGCACAATGTAAACATGTCTAGATGTATACGCTCCCACATACCGCGCGGGCACGGCCGAGGCGAGCGGGGCGCGGGGCGGGTCCGCGCGGACACTGTTCCTATTTTCCCTTCAATATCTTTATCAATATTAGGCCACCACATACGAGAACTGGCCTCAGATTTTGTCTTTACAATTCCAAAATGTGACTCGTGTAATTCCGTTAATAATTTTTCCCGTAAACTATTAGGTACCACTATTTTATGACCGCGCATAATGCATCCATCTTCTTCTGTTAATTGCAACCGGCATGCGGCAGTTGAAATAAGGTTTTAACGTCACTTCTTGTACTTTGCGCGGCCAACCCTTTTGTATATATTTTAACACCAAATTTAATATGGCATCCCTTTCAGTCTCGTGTCGTATCTCTTTCGCAGTAATAGGCAGTGTGGCTGACATAAAGTTAATGTACTTAGCGCTATCAATAGTGCTGTAGTTATCACTATTGACACTTGATATTGTTGTCACGTTCGGTGACAAAAAATCAGCAACATTGTTTTCACTTTTTATATACTGGATTTCATAATTGTAAGCTGATAAAAACAATGCATACCGTTGTAGCCTATTAGCCGTCATATCTGGTACACCTCGTTTACAACCAAATATAGATACCAGTGGTTTGTGATCTGTGCGTAAAATGAAAGGTACTGACCTGCCGTACAGGTAGTGATGACATTTCTTTATAACAAAAATAATAGCGGCCGCCTCTTTTTGTATTTGTGAGTAGTTACGTTCGCTTTTACCTAGTGAGCGCGATGCATAGCACACTACTTTTTCTTTACCATCAAGTTGAATTTGTGATAACACGGCCCCCAAGCCTTCCGGTCCCACATCTACTGTTAATATTGTTTTTAAATCTCCGTTATAATGAACCAACACTCTGTCGGACGCTAGTTCCGCTTTTATTATTTGAAACGCCTCTTTTTGTGGGGTGTCCCACTCCCACTTAGTACCATCTTTTAGCAATCTATATAATGGACTTAGAATGCTGGACGAATCCGGGACGAAGGCACGATAATAATTGACCATGCCTAGAAATGATTTTAATTCTGAGATATTCTTGGGGTAATTTACACCTAAAATAGCTTCATTTTTCTTTTCTGATTTATGTAAACCATTTTTATCTATTTTAAACCCTAAATAATCGATAGAATTCTTAAAATACTCGCACTTATCATCTTTTACTCGTAAACCTGAATTTTCTAACTTACTTAATACTAACTCTAATCTCTGTAAGTGTGTCTGTCTGTCAGGGCCTGTTATCAGGATATCATCTAGGAAAACACACACTCCGTCTATGCCATCTAACAGGTAGTTTTTTGGAATATACAAGGAGCACTACTTAAACCAAAAACCAGACGTGTATATCTAAAAAGGCCTTTATGTGTGTTAATACAAGTTAAATTCCTTGATTCCTCATCCAACACTAATTGATTATAGGCTCTAGACAGATCTAATTTACTAAATTCTTGGCCTCCATGTAGTTTAGAAAATAATTCTTCAATCCGTGGAAGAGGATAATTATCCAAGAACAATATTTTATTCAACAACACGGAATAATCCCCACATATTCTAATTTGACCGTCACTTTTCAATACGGGCACTATAGGAGTGGCATATTTAGAATATTCATTTTTTTCTAAAATACCTAATGCTACCAAACGACTGAGTTCTGTTTCCACTTTAGGTTTCAACGCAAGAGGTAGGTACTGTGCGCGGTTTAAAAAAAAATGGCTCCGCTGTTTTCTTTAACAATAGATGCACTTTATATTTGTTAAAACAACCTAAATCATTATTAAAAACGGTCTGATATTTAGATTTTAAATAAACTTCATTTTTATCGACATTTGCTAGATTGTTACAGTTCTGAAATTTACATAACTGTAACTTAAATTTACTTATAAAATCTCGACCTAATAAAGGAGCTAATAGATAATTGTTCGTTTTAATTACATAAACATCTATGAAGTGAGTATCTTTCTCATATAACACCGGGAGCGATACTAACCGATAGGCGACAACTTCGTTCCGTTGTAACAATTTAACTTCAATGTACATGGTTTCAGATTGTAGGTAGTTATTTTTAAAATACTTGTTAAAAAAGAAAATTGACATTGCTGAAATTGCACTACCGCTATCCACTTCGAATATAATATCCACACCTCCTATCGACACGGTCTGCTGCATCGGTCGACCATTAATACATTGTATATTAAATAAATCTAATTTACCTGTTAAGAGTGTAGTGTACCGCGTCCATGTCCATACAAACGGAGAAAACGTTTTACTACCCCTAAATATCATTTAATTTTAACGATTTTGTAATATGTTACTGACATAATGAAAAACTACGTACGTATTTTTTCCTTTTTTCAAAATTCGTAATAGGTCAAAAGTTATCAGCCCCTCAAATCTCGGTTTTTTTGGTTCATAACTTGCTCGTAATAAACCGTCTGTATTTGAGAAACAAAGCAAAATTTCAAAAAAAGCAAAACGTACGTACGTAGATTATAATCTGCTAAAACGTTTGACACCAAAATTATAAGGTTTCGTTATAGTTTAGTAGGTGTAAATCGTTTTCCCCCAAAACGCAATTTTCCACGAAGAACATACCTACGAACACTCACGAGCTGCAGTGTTCTCTGTCGCACTGATGCCCGGGGGAAGAGCGCGCTTGAGACAGAATATGATTTTCTAAATACCTATTTCGCTGCGTACGCTGAGCTACACGATCCTCTTAACACGTCGTCGTAGGTATCCACAGCTAAATAATTGTTTACCTTACTAGGACACATTCTTTTTAAATGACCTCGCTTATTACACTTTTTACACATATACTGAGCGAAACGACACTCAGCTTCATTATGATTTGTGTATCCACATATCATACACTGCACTGTTGCACTATTACGAGCACTTGCGCCAGACACGGTGCCGACAGCCCGGCCGGTGCGCGCCGCACTGCAAACACGGGTAACTCCGGTCCGACCGGTGAAGACACTGCGGGCGCTGAGCCCCGCGCGTGACGCAAAGCTTCGCGGGCACAGCGCACGGCCGCTGCCATCTGCAGCGCGCGGTCCAGCGTCAGTGTGGCCACGTCCTCCGCGAACAGCCGCTCCCTCTCGGCGGGCTGCTCCAGCCCGAGCACAAACCGATCCCGCAGCACGGTGAACAGTTCCCCACCGAAACCGCAATGCTGCGCCAAGCTGCGTACACGCGCCGCCCATTCGGCCAGCTTCTCGCCCGGCCGCTGCTCCGCTTTATAAAAGGAGTACCGCTCGGCGAAACTGCACTTATTTGGTAACAGATGTTCGTCCAGTTTCTTCAAAATGATGGCGAGCTCGACTTCCTCCACTTTCTTGGGAAACACTAGTTCCTTTAATAGTTTGTAAGTGTTTTCTACCAAGGCCGTCAGCAGGATGGCTTTTCTTCTCACACCAGCCTTATCGGTATCTTTTGTGACATCGTTGGCTATACAGAACTGTTCATACCGATTTTTGAAAATTTGCCAGTCTTGCATGTGATGGTCGTAGCCGAGATTGCCCCCGAACAAAAAGCCTTTTGTGTGAGATACCTCTGCAGGTGTTACTCAAGAGGTAGAGCTCCACTTGTTTCTGGTGACTTGGTGATTTGAAATAATAAATTAGTGGACTGTATTTTAAGCTGTTTTATTTGTCATAACAATTTATATATACATACTTATCGATACCTAACTAATGGACCTAATTACTGACCTTGCATATCTTCCGGGCAAGATGATATTGTTGATTATTTTACTTTCTTTAATTTAGGTATTCAGGTTTCATACTGATACTGTCAAACACAAAAGGTGCTTCTTCGTGCAATCCCAAGGTAAAAACTCTTCACAGCATGTCATCTTGCCCGAATATATGCCCCACTTATTCTAAGTATAAAATTTTTTTTTTATTGATTGGCAATTGTACTAAGATAAGTACATTTCTGCCAGTGTCACGTCGTTATTCAGTTACATTTATCTGTCGAAATTTAGTATCGAAACTTTCAGGAATCTGAAATAAATAATACAATACTACTTCTATATTTACAACTAAATTAATTAAAACTATTTACATACACAAAAAAAAATTATTCAACATTAAAATAATTATTTAAATTAAATAATTCATGACTAAATACAACTTAAGATAGGAACAATGAAATTGATACATAACTGAAACTAACAAATTATTTAATAAGAATGATAATAAATAAACATAAAGCTTTATTTAAAATATAGATAGACTTATATTTTTATGTTATTATCCGATAAAAATTTAGATATGCATGATATTATGAAAATATTAGAATTCATCATAATATGTAGAAGACTCACTATGTTGATGGGAAACTGAATATTGTTACTTAATAAAGATTTCATAAAATTATCCCGATTATATAATTCACATGAAAAAAAAAGATGGTTAGCATCTCCAATATCCAGCCCACATTCACAAATTGATGAATCTTTGATGTGAATTTTATTGAGATGAACAGGAAGACAGGTATGACCCAAGCGTAATCTACTAATTGAAGATGTTATACTTCTAGAATAATGAATTTTAAAAAACCAGGGTTTAGCAGGAACTTGCTCAACAATCTTTCTATAAAATGTACCCTCTTAGTCTTAGAAGAAATTCTCCATGATTTATTCCAATTTTCAAACAGAGATAATCTAGGTAAATTAATAAGATCATGACAAAAATTTTGAAAAGGAAAAACATCTCCACATGATACTGCCTCTTTGGCTAATTTATCAGCCTTTTCATTTCCATAAATATTAGCGTGACCAGGAATCCAAACAATAATTACATTTAAATTTTTATCAATACAATTTTGTAAAGCCGACTTAATATTATATAATATGATATTATGATCTTTTGAATAAAACGGAGACTTACATACTGATTGAATAGAACTTAGTGAATCTGAGAAAATTACTGTAGATTTAAATTTAAATAATAAAATATATTTAATAGCTTCAAGGATACCCAAACATTCTCCTGTATATACTGTTGTTTCTGGAGGATATTTGATTTTTTGGACAATATTCCAATTCTTATGGAAAATTCCAATACCAACACAACCTTTTTCAGTAAGTTCAGCCTCAAGCGTCTGTGAAAATATAATGATAGTTGGGCCAATTTGAATCAATAATTGAACAAAATTCTTTATTAGCTTCTAAAGTAGATTTTGTTATTCCTATATTACAAATTACACTTGGAACGAAAATGCATGTATCAAAAGAATGTGTGTATAAAGGGAGATTATTTAATCTAACTATAGGATATATAATATTTTTAAAATATTGATAACTTTTAACCAAGGAAGGAATCGTTTTATTTGTCCAATAACTATTTGAACCACAATATCTTGTTAATAGTGAAAGTTTAGGAAAAATAGCATGCTTCTTAAATATGGCAATACGAAATAGAAATCTGTCAGATAAATATTGCCTGCGTAAAGCAAGGGGAGGGTCGACAGATTCTAGTTGTAGAGCATTAACTGGGCTGCTTTTCATTGCCCCAAGAATTATTCTAAGAGACTTGGATTGAATAAGATCTAATTTCTTAAGTGAATTTTTATTGGCAGTAATTAAAAGAAAAGAACCATAATCCAAATGGCTCCGAATAATAGCGTTATATAAAATTTTTAAATAATAAGGATGACCACCCCACCAGACTCCACATAATGTTTTTAAAATATTAATATTACGTTCACATTTATTAACAATATAATCTATGTGAGAGGTACCTGACAATTTACTGTCCAATATTAGACCTAAAAATTTATGTTCATTGACAATAGGAATTAAAACATCATCAATAGAAATATTAACTAAAGGAATATTTCGTTTTCTAGAAAATATTAATAAAACACTTTTAGCTGGGGAAATACCCAAACCATGTAATATTAGCCATTGGTTAAGGGACAATAAGGCTTTTTGAATACTATCAGCAGAACTAGACACTACCTTGTTAGCAGAATAAATTAATATGTCATCTGCATACTGAAGTATTCTACAGTGAGGTATAACAGAATAGTGTAAATCATATGTATAAATATTAAATAATAAAGGACTTAGTACCGACCCTTGAGGTAAACCTTTATATATTTTTCTAGAATAATAAACATCATCTTGTAAATTAATTTGAATTGTTCTTTCTAATAACATGTTGATAACAAATGTGACTAATTTTTCAGGAACCTTAAGAGTTCTCATTTTGTTATCTAATAAAGGAATTAAGACATTGTCATATGCAGCGGTTATATCCAAAAATGCTGCCACAGTAGACTCTTCTCTACTAAAAGAAAGTCTTATATCAGTAGTGAATATTGCTAAATTATCCATCACACTTCTACCTTTCCTAAAACCAAATTGGAAAGGTGATAAAATATTATGAAACTCAATTAACCATTCTAAACGATTTTTGACTAAATGTTCAGCAATTTTTGCCAAACAAGATGACATTGCAATAGGACGATATGAGCAAATATCCTCTGGATTTTTAAATGGCTTCAGTATCGGAACTACCTTTTGAATCTTCCAGGCAGGTATATTTCCACTAATAAAAACGCAATTAATAAATGTTAAAAAATATTCTAAAATATCATCATTAAGATTTACAATAAATGAGTATAGAATAGAATCTAATCCAGGAGCTGAATCCTTGACGTGGGATAAAACTATTTTTAATTCATGTATGGAAAAAGGAGAACAAAGTTTGTCAATATGCATAGAAGGAAGATGCGTAGAGAGATGTAATGTAGATATTTCATCTTTATTAGGGACATAGCTAGGACAAAGTTTACATATAAAAGAATTAACTAAATCTATAGGAATATAACTTTTTGATTTGTTATCTAGAGAGTTACGATATCTACGAATATTTTCCCAAACAAGACTTGATGGGACCTTAGGGGAAAGAGAAGAGCAAAATTTATTCCAACCAGCGCGTTTTTTTTACGTAGCAATTGTCTGGTTTGTGCTTCAACTTTTTTTAATTCTATGTAATTCTCAGGTGTTATTGAAATTTTAAATTGATTTTCAGCCTTACATCTAAGTCGAATAGCTGCTGTACATTCTTCGTCCCACCACGGAGGAGAGGCACGGGAATGAGATGATTTTAAAGGAACACATTTCTTAGCTGTATTTAATAAGTGATCACACAATAACTCAACACAGCAATCAATATTATCCTCTGTAGGATTAGGCAGATTTGGAACAATTTCTAATAAAGTACTATTATAAGATTTCCAATCTGAAGATTTAGTTTTAAATTTTAGGTTTGTTGAAGAGTTTACATTAATTTTAACCTTTCCTGGAAATAAAATTAAAATTGGATAGTGATCACTGCCAAATGAACTATCCAATGTATTCCATGAAAGTAATGAAGTCAATTTTGAAGAACATATGGAAAGATCAACAGCACTAGAATTTTGAAAAAGGGAACCACGACGAGTTATAGCACCAGAATTTAACAAACACAAATTAAAATCATCCAAAATATCTAGTACCTGATGACCAAAACTGTCAGTCCGGTTACAACCCCATAACCTGTGATGACAATTGAAATCACCAAGCAATATAAATGGAGATGAAAAAGAACTAATAATTTTTCTAATTTCACGAAATATAGTAGATGAAGGATATGGGATATATATACATACATAAATAATGTCCTGAATTTTAACAGCTACTATATTAAGATCTGAATTAATGTGGTTGATGATTATTTGAACAGGAGATAATGATTGATGAATGAGTAGCATACAGCCTCCTCGGCCATCCTGCCTGTCATCTCTGAAGCAAGAAAACCCTGACATCCGAAATTGATAAGTAGATTTTAAACATGTTTTCGAAAATGCTGCTACTAAAATATTATATTTTCTAAAAAGGTATGAAAGTTCAGAAGATTTATTTACAATGCTTCTACAATTCCATTGAATTATATTAGCCATAATTGTTTTTTTTTTTTTTTTAATACAAAATTAATATATATATAAAAAAATATTTTATAAAATAAATTAAAATATTATAAAATTAAAATATTAATTCTCATGATGAGGACACTTCCCCTGTAGGACCAGAAGAAGAGTATTCAGAAATTAATTTGGAGATAATGGAAATAAATGGGGCAACGTTGGACGGTACATTTGATTTGGATGAAATAAATGACAGAAAGGAAGTTAATAAATTCATTAATACTTCAAAATTTAGGGGTTGAGCAGATAATGCACAACCATTTGAGGAAGTTGAAGGAACATCCCTAACTATATCTGCATGTGCAATTTTGTTATAGCCATGGCGAGGAGAAACAGGAGGATGTTGCTTTTTTAAAACAAGTTTTTTGTGCGAAGATGTACGAGGTGCAGTTATCTCTGCATAAGATTTTTTAGATGATGGAAACAATCTTGATGCAGATATGTAAGAAATTGACTTATCTGCCATGGTTTTTTTTATATTTTTTTGTCTAATGAGCTCTGGACAATCTTTATAAGATGCAAAATGACATCCTGAACAATTAATGCATAAGGCATTTTGCTCAGAGACGGAACAAGAAGTACCTGAATGGCTTTCGCCACATTTCAAACATCGAGGCTTTGAGCGACACTTATCCTTAGTGTGCCCAAACCTACAACACTCAAAACATTGTATTGTCGGGTAAATATATTGAGTTACAGGAATTGAATTATAACAAACAAATATCCTCGAAGGAAGAATTTGCCCATCAAATGTCAGAACAACAGTCTGAGAGGGTTTCCATTCAAAACCACTCTCAGACCTGACTTTGTAATTTAAGCGTCTTACTTTGACTATTTTCCCAACTCCCTCTGGGACGGATACAGAATCGCATATATCTTCAGGAGACCATTCAGTAGGGATGCCCCTTACAACTCCCATTTTGCATACCGAAAACGAAGGTATAAATGCGTGATATTTTTTTAATAAAAGAGGACTTTTCACAAAATTGTTTGCATCCAAATGTGTGGAGAAAGATAGAGAAACTCTGTTTCTTCCTATCTTCTCGACACTACCATTAATTATATTTTTAAAATTACATTTATATAGAAATTTCCCAAATGAAATGGCACTTAATGAGGTACCACTATTGGCATGATCTTCTATAATTTGTACATGAATGACAAATGGACCTTTATCTTTAGGGGAATATGATTGCCTTAGTTGTGAAGAATTAATGGTTATAGGTGTTTGTAAAAATGATGATGGAATTGTAGATGGGAGGGAAGATGGGACTTGGTCCAAAATATTTAAAGTATAAGGAGTTTGTTGTCCTGCAGGGATAGAGTTTACCTCATCTGATGAGGATGAGTCCTGCGATTGTTTATGTTGTTTTTTCGTTCTTTTTCTTTTATTTGATGAACGAACTTTTGTGCAATATTTATCATCCATATCTATTTGCGATGATATCGATAAATAGGCACCTGGAGAAGGGCATTTAGACCCTCCTCCAGGGTCCTCTGAGTCATCCATATTTTGTACCCTACACTATTAAAATATACAAATTACTTACCAGAAATATACTTTATGATTATGAAACTATGATTAGGAACTAATTCTACGTGAATAAAAGATCCCTGAAAGTATTATTTTACAGAAATTCCCCGAAAAACCAAAATTCGCGTCTTCAACAAACGACGATCGCTGACAGTCCTTTCGACAGTTATATGTAACTGAACAACGACGTGACACTGGCAGAAATGTACTTATCTTAGTACAATTGCCAATCAATAAATATAAAAAAAAAATAAAAATAAATAAAAAAAAAAAATATCGGCCAAATAAATGCAAAATAGAGATTTCACATCCGGTCATGGCGCCGAACGCACGCGTTTTCGTCATGGCGTGATGTGGATTCCGGTTTAATCTCGGCCGCGCTGTGATGGTTGTGATGAGTCAGTGATTAATAAGACATATCACAGTCGGCGGGATAATCTTAGCTACCGATTTATCGGCTTACTATTACACAAGATTAAACACTGCCATTATATCAAAAGAAGAAGAAATGCAAAAATTTTGATCCGTATTGATTTGAAAAAACAAACAAACACTCTTTCGCATTTGTAATATTAGTAAGGAAGTTACAATACCTACCTATTATCCAAGCTTGATGATAAAATTACGATATACTAGCTATTCGCCCCGGCTTCGTCGTGGAAATATTTAAAGAGTGACAAGCCCGAAGAATTTTTGGGATATAAAGTAGCCTATGTCATTATCTATATCTCCAACTATCTCTGTGCAAAAAATCACGTCAATCCCTTGTTCCACAAAACGTGAAAAAAGTAAAAGAAGTAGAATTATAGAACCTCTTCTACATGGTTGGAGAACGCCGCAACGCCGCTGGTCAGCCAAAATTTTTAATTCGACATTATACTAGATTTCGACTAATTTTAGGGTTCTGAATTCGAATTTGATATCGATTTCAAAATTCAATATCACGACATCTGTCAATTTCTTAAAATTCGACATATACTAGATTTCGACTAATTTTAGGGTTCTGAGTTCGAATTTGATATTGATTTCATGTCATTATCTCTGTGCAAATATCACGTCAATCCGTTGCTCCCATGTTGCTCCGTATTGATTTGAATAAAAAGGACAAACAAACACTCTTTCGCGTTTGTAATATTTTATCCACGCACGCTTGATGGAAAACTTATGATAGACTAGCTTTTCGCCCCGGCTTCGCGCGTGGAAGTATTTGAAAAGTGACAAGCCCGAAGGATTTGTGGGATATGTCATTAAAATCAAGTCAATCCGTAGATTAATTAAAAAAAGGACAAATAAACACTATTTTGCATTTGAAACATTACCTAGTAAGGAAGTTAAAATACCTACCCTTTATCCAAGCTTGATGATAAAATTACGATAAACAATGTTACATACGTATTGGTTTTACATAATAGACCCTCCTACTAGCTATTCGCCCCGGCTTCGCCGTGGAAATATTTAAAGAGTGGCAAGCCCGAAGAATTTTTGGGATATAAAGTAGCCCATGTCATTATTTATATCTCCAACTATCTCTGTGCAAAAAATCAAGTCAATCCGTTGCTCCGTATTGATTTGAAAAAACAAACAAACACTCTTTCGCATTTGTAATATTAGTAAGGAAGTTACAATACCTACCTATTATCCAAGCTTGATGATAAAATTACGATATACTAGCTATTCGCCCCGGCTTCGTCGTGGAAATATTTAAAGAGTGACAAGCCCGAAGAATTTTTGGGATATAAAGTAGCCTATGTCATTATCTATATCTCCAACTATCTCTGTGCAAAAAATCACGTCAATCCCTTGTTCCACAAAACGTGAAAAAAGTAAAAGAAGTAGAATTATAGAACCTCTTCTACATGGTTGGAGAACGCCGCAACGCCGCTGGTCAGCCAAAATTTTTAATTCGACATTATACTAGATTTCGACTAATTTTAGGGTTCTGAATTCGAATTTGATATCGATTTCAAAATTCAATATCACGACATCTGTCAATTTCTTAAAATTCGACATATACTAGATTTCGACTAATTTTAGGGTTCTGAGTTCGAATTTGATATTGATTTCATGTCATTATCTCTGTGCAAATATCACGTCAATCCGTTGCTCCCATGTTGCTCCGTATTGATTTGAATAAAAAGGACAAACAAACACTCTTTCGCGTTTGTAATATTTTATCCACGCACGCTTGATGGAAAACTTATGATAGACTAGCTTTTCGCCCCGGCTTCGCGCGTGGAAGTATTTGAAAAGTGACAAGCCCGAAGGATTTGTGGGATATGTCATTAAAATCAAGTCAATCCGTAGATTAATTAAAAAAAGGACAAATAAACACTATTTTGCATTTGAAACATTACCTAGTAAGGAAGTTAAAATACCTACCCTTTATCCAAGCTTGATGATAAAATTACGATAAACAATGTTACATACGTATTGGTTTTACATAATAGACCCTCCTACTAGCTATTCGCCCCGGCTTCGCCGTGGAAATATTTAAAGAGTGGCAAGCCCGAAGAATTTTTGGGATATAAAGTAGCCCATGTCATTATTTATATCTCCAACTATCTCTGTGCAAAAAATCAAGTCAATCCGTTGCTCCGTATTGATTTGAAAAAACAAACAAACACTCTTTCGCATTTGTAATATTAGTAAGGAAGTTACAATACCTACCTATTATCCAAGCTTGATGATAAAATTACGATATACTAGCTATTCGCCCCGGCTTCGTCGTGGAAATATTTAAAGAGTGACAAGCCCGAAGAATTTTTGGGATATAAAGTAGCCTATGTCATTATCTATATCTCCAACTATCTCTGTGCAAAAAATCACGTCAATCCCTTGTTCCACAAAACGTGAAAAAAGTAAAAGAAGTAGAATTATAGAACCTCTTCTACATGGTTGGAGAACGCCGCAACGCCGCTGGTCAGCCAAAATTTTTAATTCGACATTATACTAGATTTCGACTAATTTTAGGGTTCTGAATTCGAATTTGATATCGATTTCAAAATTCAATATCACGACATCTGTCAATTTCTTAAAATTCGACATATACTAGATTTCGACTAATTTTAGGGTTCTGAGTTCGAATTTGATATTGATTTCAAAATTCAATATGACGATATCTGTCAATTTCTTAAAATTCGACATTATACTAGATTTCGACTAATTTTAGGGTTCTAAATTCGAATTTGATATCGATTTCAAAATACGATATGACGACATCTGTCAATTTCTTAAAATTCGACATTATACTAGATTTCGACTAGTTTTAGGGTTCTGAATTAGAATTTGATATCGATTTCAAAATTCAATATCACGACATCTGTCAATTTCTTAAAATTCGACATTATACTAGATTTCGACAAATTTTAGGGTTCTAAATTCGAATTTGATATCGATTTCAAAATTCAATATGACGACATCTGTCAATTTCTTAAAATTCGACATTATACTAGATTTCGCCTAATTTTAGGGTTCTGAATTCGAATTTGATATCGATTTCAAAATTCAATAAGACGACATCTGTCAATTTCTTAAAATTCGACATTATACTAGATTTGGACTAATTTTAGGGTTCTGAATTCGCATTTGACATCGATTTCAAAATTCAATATATCTACATCTGTCATTTTCTTAAAATTCGACATTATACTAGATTTCGACAAATTTTTGAGTTCTAGACAGTGTATGTGATTAAACATTTTTTTATTATATCAGGAAGAAACAACAGTTGGACGAAAATACTACGTGTGAAACAACTGAAACGTCAGATTTTTCATTGACAGAGTAAGTTTCTTCGTACGAAAATTGAGAATTAATAGATTTACAACACACTTGTTTTTGGAGTTATTATTTTACATCCTGTACTTGTCGTGTAATGTTTATAAAAAATTTGAAATTTTACATATAACTGTAAACTTTATTACAGGTTAAACAATGTGTCACTAGCAGAAACTCAAGATAATGTTACCCTTCTTTCTAAATCTACCGATGACGTTCCTGACCTTGACGTTATATTTTAATAATAATGTAATGTAATTTAATGTATTGTAATTTAAGGTAATGTAGATCCTAGATTCACCAGAAAGCTTCAAATAAGAGAACCGATTGGAGATAAAAATATAGTATTGCAACAGCAAGACCTGAATGTAATTGCAAGACCGACAGTTGACAAAGATTTTCCCTCCAATCAACCTACATGTTCACGATATTTAAGTTTTAACAATTTCTAAATTTGTACATATTTTTATTTTGTTCATCATTTATGTTTGGATTAAAGTACTATTTGAATATTATGTTATGGGTTAAAAATGTGAATACTAACATGTCTATGCAATGTCAAATTTCGACTAAACAAGTTCAAGCCGAAGTGGCTAGGTGGGAGGCACCGCGCTGCTAAACGCTGAGGTCGCCGATTCGAATCCCATACGTTGCGAATTTTATTTTGTTTTGATTTATATTTTTACGATTTGAATAAAATGCAGGTAATTTAAAATATTCATTCACTATGGAATTTTGATGTGAGCAGCACATATTTATATGGAAATTATTGTTATTATAAAGAAAGTCACTATTTTGTGCAATATTAATGTGTTATGAATGTTAGAGGAAACCTTAAAATTCGTCGAAATTTAGTATAATGTCGAATTTAAAAAAATTACAGATGTCTTTTGAAATTAACGTCAAATTTTAAGAAGTTGACAGATGTCGTCATATTGAATTGTGAAATCGATATCAAATTCGAATTCAGAACCCTAAAACTAGTCGAAATCTAATATAACGTCGAATTTAAAGAAATTTACAGATGTCGTTATATTTAATTGTAAAATCGATATCAAATTCGAATTCAGAACCCTAAAATTAGTTGAAATCTAGTATAATGTCGAATTTTACGAAATTGACAGATGTCGTCATATTTAATTTTGAATTCGATATCAAATTCAAATTCGAATTCAGAACCCTAAAATTAGTCGAAATGTGTGTGTCGAATTTTAAGAAGTTGTCAGATGTCGTCATATTGAATTGTGAAATCGATATCAAATTCGAATTTAGAACCCTAAAACTAGTCGAAATCTAGTATCATGTCGAATTTAAAGAAAATGACAGATGTCATATTTAATTGTGAAATCGATATCATATTCGAATTCAGAACCCTAAAAATAGTCGAAATCTAGTATAATGTCGAATTTAAAGAAATTGACAGATGTCGTCATATTTAATTGTGAAGTCGATATCAAATTCGAATTCAGAACCCTAAAACTAGTCGAGATCTAGTACAATGTCGAATTTAAAGAAATTTACAGATGTCGTTACATTTAATTGTAAAATCGATATCAAATTCGAATTCAGAACCCTAAAATTAGTCGAAATGTAGTATAATGTCGAATTTAAAGAAATTGACAGATGTCGTCATATTCGATTTTGAAATCGATGTCAAATTCGAATTCACAACCCTAAAATTAGTCGAAATCTGGTATAATTATCGAATTTTACGAAATTGACAGATGTCGTCATATTGAATTGCGAAATCGATATCAAATTCGAATTCAGAGTCCTAAAATTAGTCGAAATCTAGTATAATGTTGAATTTTAATAAAATATCAGAGCTCGCTTGTCACATTTCAAACATTTCCACGAGCAAAGCCGGGGCAAAAAGCATCATTTTATCATCAAGCGTGTAAATAGGTAGTTATTCCTACTTCCTTAGGTACTAATATTACAAACGTGAAAGAGTGATTGTTTGTTTGTTGATTTGTCCTTTTTAACGTCAATACGGAGCAACATCTTATAAAATATTTTTTGACAGATTACTAAACGACAACTAATCCCATACAGTATGTATGGTATTAGGAGACAAATAATCACATGCAGTCATGTGTCAGACGACAATTACTGATCACATACAGTCTAGTATTAGACGCCAGACGGCAACTAAAAGCGTGGTCTCTCTAACTATGATAGTCTCTCGCAGGCTAGGTCGGAAAAAGGGCGTGACTTAAAACATCAAATCGTCAAGGACGCTGACGATTATCAGCCCCTTAATGTGTTGTCGTTGTATAATAAAGAATTTGGAAAATGTATAACTTCTCAACGTACAAACAACTAGTAATGCGAACTCGGCATTACATTGGCTGTATGATCTTGCAGTCCTGTTGCTTACGTCGAAATTAAAAGAGTTTGTGTCAAACTAAATTGCAAAATGTTTTTTTCTGTGGTTTTTTTGACACAATTAATAAATACAAATTAAAAAAAAATTTTATATGTACTCACCTATATATAGCCTGTGGATATTTTATAGTAATTTGCCAAGAAATATAGGTAACTCTTTTACCGAAATAATGTCTTTGTTTAATAATAATAAAGTTTGATGGTTAGGAATAATTAATTTGTAGAAGAGATGTCGGACAGAACAGCAGAGCCCGTTGTTGTGAAGCAGGAGCCCATTGTTGTGAAGCAGGAGCCCGACCTTCAAAAGGATGTACCTAGCCCCGAGACTCAGCAAGGGGACGCCGGTCCTCTGGGACTGCTACTGCCAGTCAAACTTGAACCAGACACAGATGACTTCATCAAACGAGAAATTGAAATAGAAATAAGTCCTACAGAATTGTACAAGCCACTCTCATTCCCAGCACCACAGTAAGTATTAAACCCCTTGTACACAAGTATGTTGTTGTGTTTTTGTTATTTAGATTATAGATAGAAATAGATTGGTTTGTTATTTAGAAAACTCATCAGATTTAAACTTAATTTAAAGTTACAGAATGAAAAGACCTTATAAAAAAAATTAAGATAAAGCTTATTTTCTCAGATTTTGTAACTATTGTTCATAACATTTATTTTCCTTGACAGTTCACAGTGTAAGTACATGACCGAAATTTTATTGGTATTATATTTACATAAGTCTTAACTCCTGACCTTATGTCATAACCTTTACTGTTTACTGTCCGGGTCAGGAATTTATAGAATATTTTCAATTAAATTGTAATCTAAATTAAATAATAATAAGTCTTATTAATTGTCGACTAATCACAACCATCACTTGTAACTTTCAGGGTTCTATATTTTAGGCTAAAATAATAAGTAAATATTGAAATGAAATCACTTTTTCTGTTTATTGTTTACATAACAACTTGACAATCTCAGACTATCAAAATATATACAAATATTACCTAGCAACCGACCATAATTAAAAAAAATATATATTCAAAGGTATGTTTCCATTCTGCTGTTAACATTATACAGGATTAAACTGGACTCCCCATCATGTCATGACTGGGCGCGTGCGTTGTCTGCCATGACATGACATATAATCGTTGATATACCTGCCAAATCCAACTGTAATTGTCAGATTAAAAACCAGTATTCCAGTGTTGCCAAAGGAGATAAAATAGTAACAAACAAGCAATAAAACTCAATATATTAAAATTTTCTTTCTAGGCTTTTAGGCATGGAAATAATAAACATTTCTACATCAAAATTTATAAGATAATCATGTCTAAACACTGCCGCTAATAAATACTGTAGTGAATACTGTCTGTCTGTTACAGATTGTTGGACAGAGTGAAGTACGAGTCTACGCACTCTGATGGTGAGTTACTATTATAACTTACTAATTATCACTACATATTATGAATGATATGATATGTGCTCTTATCATGCTAAAGCTACTAAACAGGTTTTGTTGAAGTTGTCATGACTAGGTTGGTTCACGTCTGCAGATAAACTTCATCTGCGGCCTGTGGTTTATACTAAAGTCTACCCGGAGACAACAACGCAGCCCGGATTAACAGGCACCCTCTCAGCTGCTCTTCTTACTCTATATAAATGATCTCCCAGAATGTACCTCACATGAATGTATTTTGTTTGCTGATGATACCACTGTCACCATCAAGTGCAGTGATAGAAGTAGAGTCGAAAGCGAAACTAATACAGCGCTTTCTAATATCATTGATTGGTTGGAACAAAATAACTTGAACATTAACATTAATAAAACAAAATTAATTTATTTTCAAACAATTAATAGCTCGCCTCCTCAAATAAATATTTTCCATGACGATAGGAGAGTGGATCAGGTGGACTCCGTCACTTTCCTGGGAATAACTGTTGACAGATTCTGCAATTGGAAGAGTCATATAAATAACTTATGCAATAAGATGGATAGATTTTATTACGCAATGAGACGTATCAAGGATACAACATCACTGGAGGCCGGACTCTCGGCCTACCATGGTTATGTGTCCTCGATACTGAGATACGGAATAGTCTTATGGGGAAACTCGGTTGAGATGAATAGAGTGTTTGTTGCGCAAAAAAGGTGTATGCGAGCGCTGTCGGGCATCGGCACTAGAGATAGTTGTAAGCCAATATTCAAGCAGCTAAATATATTGCCTTTGCCTTGCCTGTATATAAGCGAAATGGCTAATTTTGTTCACAAACATCCAGGTTTATTTAAAACAAATGCGGATATGCAATGTAGGGGAAGACGGTATAGGGACAGGTTATATGTACCACCACAGAGACTGTCTTTATACTCAAAAAATTGCTACTGCATGGCAATAAAAATATATAACCATATTCCAGAACACATTAATAAACTTCCCACACAGGTATTCAAAAGGACACTTAAAAGTTACTACTGGAAAAAATGTTTTATTCAGTAAATGAATTCCTGACTGATAATGCGCTTTAAGTGCTACATTGTATTATCTTCTGTATATTTATTGTGTTAAACTATATGTTATTTGTTGACATTTTTTTTATTGTATAAGATTGACATTAATTGTTTTTATTGTTTGGCTATTTAAATTTCATTACATTTCTTATAATTTAAATTTAATTATTATTTTATCTGATGTAATTACTTTACTTTTATTCTGCTTAATTTAATAATTGTATATTGAATAATATTTGTACACCGAAATTCGGTAGAATAGGCTAGACAAAGAACTTTAACAGCTGTACTGTGTGTTATGTGCCATATTCTTACAAATAAAGAGTTATTATTATTATTCTCTTTATTTCATTTCTTTCTTTCTATTATATTTTTACATATTTAGGGGTATATAAAAAAAAACAAAAATATAAAAAAAGGATTATCCCCCCGGAAGCGAGGTAAATACCCAAACTACCGGTGGTTAGGGCTGCAGAGAGAGGAACTTCCTCACAATACGGGCCGTGCTGAGGAGTACTGCCTTCTGGATCTGGCCCTTGACCCAACCGCCAATTTCAAGGTTCCTAAGGTGACGGTCAAAACTCTTAGCAAAAAGACCATTGACCGTCACTAATATCGGTACAATGATCGCCGACTTCACATCCCACATGTCGACAATCTCGTGGGCCAAGTCAAGATATTTTGATTGTTTATCTTTCTCGGCTTTCACAAGATTGTCGTCATGTGGAATAGTGACATCGATTATCATTGCAAGGCGCGCTGATCGATCTACCAACACAATATCAGGCTTATTGGCAACAATAGTTCTGTCTGTGATGATAGATCGATCCCAGTAGAGCGTGGCATGACCATTTTCAAGAACTGGTTCAGGCACATACATGTAATACGGTACTTCCGTGACTACAAGGTTGTATCGCAAAGCAAGTTGTTGGTGTATAATCCTGGCTACTTGGTTGTGCCTGTGCAAGTACTCGCCGTTGGCAAGACTAGAACAACCGGAAATAACATGTCTGATTGACTCTCCAGGGCGGTGGCATGCTCGACAGATGTCAGCCGTGCCGTCTTTAATTATGTATTTCCGGTAGTTATTCGTCTTGACAACTTCGTCCATAATTGCACAGGTAAAACCTTTGGTTTCTCCAAAGAGATCACCGAAGCGTAGCCAGGACACGGAAGTCAAAAGGTCTACATCAGAACCATGAAGAGCCTTGTAGAACCTTCCGTGTAACTCCTTGCTCTGCCATACCTCCTTGCGGTCATTGGTACTCAGTACTACAGGTTTGTGCCAGTTCTCTTTAGCCAAGGATAACGGGGTAAAGCCCTTGTCTACCTTGACCACATTTCCATGCATCACCCCCTCACTGTTGAGAAAATATTCTCTGAGACTGTATACCTCACGATTGTGGAGAGTCTTAGCGTTGAGAAAGCCACGACCTCCACATTTCCGTGGGATGTACAATCTCATTACAGATGAGCGTGGGTGGTGCATACGATATGTGGTCAATAGTGTCCGAACTCGTCTGTCCAGGGCGTCCAGTTCAGTTTGAGTCCACTTGAGTATGCCAAAGGAATACAATAAGATAGGCATGACCCAACCATTAAAGGCACGCACTTTATTTCCGCCTGATAAAAGACTCTTCAGTACTTTTTTCAGGCGGCCATAGAAACGTTCCTTCAAAGATTGTTTCATGTCTGTCTCATTGATTGCTATTGCCTGTGACATACCCAAATACTTGTAGGTTTCGTTTTCAGAGAGTGAATCAAGTTTTACAGAATCTGTGAGTTGTGTACTCTCAGATTCCGTTATCACTCCTCGCTTTACATGTATGATCGCACATTTGTCCAAACCAAACTCCATACTGATAGATTTACTAAAGTTTTCAGTTATCCTTAGTAAATCTATCAGTTGTGATTTGTTTTGGGCAAATAACTTCAAATCATCCATGTAAAGTAAGTGCGATATAACTTGACTCTCTCTCCGCAAACGGTAGCCTAGCCCTGAAACCCCTAGCAGTGTGCTGAGTGGGTTTAGGGCCAAGCAGAACCACAATGGACTCAAACTATCGCCTTGGAATATACCCCGTTTAATCCTGATTAGTTCGTCGTCACCGAAAGCTCTTCGACATCCTGGATAGATAAGGACTGTTTTCCAGTGCCCCATACATGAGCTCAGGAAGGTGCGTAGAGTTGTATCGATTTTATACAACTCCAGCACCCTCATGAGCCAGGTATGTGGTACAGAGTCATACGCTTTTTTGTAATCTATCCAGCATGCCGATAGATTCTTTCGGTTACGTCGAACTTGTTGGCTAATGGTCATGTCAATGAGGAGAAGTTCTTTAGTACCACGGGACCCAGCCCTACATCCATTCTGAGAAGCAGACATGATTGAATTGGTATCTATATGGCAACCAATTTTGATTCTCAAAATGGATGTAAGGAGCTTGTAGATGGTAGGCAAGCATGTTATGGGTCTATAGTTCTTAGGATCCGTGGTACTACCGGACTTAAAAAGCAGACGGGTAATGCCTGTAGTCATAAATTCTGGGATCGATCCAAACTCAATGGCTTCTTGGAATTGGGAAGCTAAGCGAGCGTGTGAGCTGCGTATCCATTTTAGCCAATAGTTGTGTAGTCCGTCGGGCCCTGGAGACTTCCAATTTGCCATAGGACGGACCGCACAAACTACATCGATGGGGTCAATAATGACAGACCCCATCTCTGGCACTGACTCACAGGCCCGCTCAACATCCCCCATCCAAGAGTCCTCGGTGTGACTGACGGGAGCCGACCAGATGTTTTGCCAGAAAGTATTCGTGGTTTCAACATCGGGTACACTCCCCTCAGTCACACTCTGTTTGGATTGTTCCCAGTCTCTATAAACCTGCCTTTGATCGTTTTGAAATATGTGATTCTGGACGTATCGATCCACTCGCAACTTGTACCTGCGAATGCGGTTTGCCCATGCACAAATTTTCTGCTTCAGGAAGTCGATGCGTTCTGTGACTCGAGATATATATTCCCGGGGTCTGATGTCAAACCCCGAGAAGGCTCGCTGCACAAAACGCATCACTCGCGGACGAGTGTTTCCGTTCCTGAAGCAGGTTAGCTTGCCTATGAGTACCCTAGCCTCGTCAATTCGTCTCTGGATCCTGCTCTGCCACGCGGGTACGGTAGGTTTCGGTCGTGTAGCTTCATTGAAAAACTTGACTCCTGCTACACGGCAAGCCGTAACCGCGGCGCAGTACAGGATCGAATGCGTGTCGGCGAGGTTTTCACTATTATCAAAATAGTTTGATAATAGTGAATCTAGGGCACTCACAATGTTTATGTTTTTTTGTGCATAGGCAAACGTGGCAAACGCGGCCTAAGTAAGGGCGGTGTCGTTCGATACTCCAAAATCACATCCTCCAAAACGCTCCTCAATTGCTCATTATACTGGCTACTTACTGTTATAACCGCGTTATCCATGTCTACATCATCAGTCTGCGGTGTAGTAGGACGTGATGTTAGTCCGCTTACCGCAGGCTGTGACGGGACAGGGATGATGCAGTTAATTCGTAATTCTGCGCGCAGCCTCTCCAGTACGGGCTCATCCAGCATGTGACAGCGTTGGATTGCCCGCACTTGATCCGATAGTCGTTGGACCGAAACATTGACAGTTGGTTCCAGGGTCTGAAACAGAGGAAGCATCCGTAGACGGTACGCAGTGAGGTTAGTTCCTCCCTCTGTAGCCGCATAGTACGCTCGCATGACATTCTCATTTATTTTATTAGTCCATTTCATGCGGCGCACTGCACCACCGGTAGCAGGGACCTTTTGCAAGGCATCATGACGTCTTGCGGGTCCTATGCGTGCCGGGGGCTGGGGCTTTCTTCTCCGACGTCTGTTGTTTGGTGATGTTAGTGGGGAGAAAAACTTGGTCGCTGGAGCTCGACGACTCAGCGGTACTTGCAGGTTCGGGGTCTGCCGGCGGTATTTGTGTTGGCGCCACCACTTCCTGCACGGAGACCACAGAGCCATTAGCTCCCAGCGACGATCCCGAAGGTGTTGGTTGTGCGCTTAGTGCAGCTCTCGATCTTGTTATCATATTGCAATATTGTTTCCATTGTACTTTCTTACTATTGATTTTTTTGATTTGTTATGACATGTTGGTTATGTCATCGGGTAAAAATCGGGTAAAAACTTTCGTTATGTATATTTTATAATTGATAATATCTGTAGTTTATTGTATATGTATTGTACTTTGATTTTTATTAATATTTATTGTAGAAAAGGCTTAGAAAATAGTTAAATTAAAATAAAATACAAAAGTAAATATAATATGATTGTCAGATGTTGTCGTGACTTTGAGCTTTTTTATTATTTTTATTATTATTATTAGTAACTTGTGACTCTGTAACGTTACTACTGATATTAGGTAAAATGTCCCACCTTCTTTAGGCGCGTTGAGCGATTTTTGGTAGGGGATAATCTTATGTGTTCGCGTCACCGACATGCTATAGTATCTTAGAACAAAGCCTGTGGAACAGCTATAGCAGCCATCCATACGCTGAACTGGACCGGGCTGGATCCTGCTATCAATGACAGATACATTTATATGGGAAAAATTTACAAATAAAAGAATTTCAAAATATTGGGTTGGGTTACAAATAAATTGTACTAAATGTAAACTGTTCATCTGATGAATGCATCCAAAAAAAAAATGTTATTGAGAAATTTAATATATGCTATGCTCCAAACATCAAAATTTTAAACAAGGACTCCCTTCGCATCATAGGGTCACCGATTTTCTACGAGTCTTCCCTTCTTTTGTAGAAGAGAAAGCTCAAAAATTTCGGAATAATTCAAATCGACTCTTAAAAACGAATTCTCATAATTCTGGAAACATTTTAGTTAATAATATAAATGACATTATTAAAATTCACTCGCTTCAATTATTAACGTAGATTTTTCGAATCGAATTTGGACCTTTATCAACAAGGTTTGGAGGTCTGGTAATACGTAAAATGTCTAGTGTTTCATTGCCGGTATTTTTATCATTAGGACAAAGAGAACTCTCCGACATTCCTGAATTTACGAGGCTAAAGACAAGTGGATTCAGTTATGCCCTAACATAGACATTCCTAAAGATACATATTCACAGAGACAGTGGAACGAGCCGCTCTGCATACTGGAACGGAATAGTTTACTTAATACGTCATCCAGTGATGCAGAACGAACTCGTCTCTTAGCTGTTTCTAAATGGGAGTCTGGATTGTGGCTACAGGCGTTACCGTCACTTAAGGTTGGCACCTTATTAGAACGCACTACTTTTAGAATTTCTGTAGCGTTAAGATTAGGGGCAACAGTAAATGTTGCTCATCGCTGTCACTGCGGAGAGCATGTCGATCAACTAGGTCACCATAGGTGACATAGTCTATCATGTAGTCGCAGTGCTGGCCGCATACCAAGACACGCCAGTTTAAATGATATCAAGCTCATAATAGCAGCAATGTGTCAGCCGGTTTAGAACCAAATTGTTTGGCACGTGATGATGGCAAGAGACCAGATGGCATATCCTTTGCGAGCAATGCGGGTGCGAAATGAGATGGTGGGACGAGGTCATAAAGTTCTTCTGAACTTTCCCCATAATACAGTCGATAGAAGACGCTAAAAGAGGCCATGTCTCTGCGTAACTATAGAGGCTCGAGATTTTGGTCATTGATGATGCGAATCGCTCTTTTTTGTAAACCATCGGAATCATCCCAGAGGCGACAGCAATATTTTCAACGCACAAACGAACTTTGGCTTTGTAAAGCTGCAGTCTGAACTTTGGCGCGAAATAGCGTCTCACCTTGTTCAGTATTCCTAGTTTTTTAGAAGCTGTTTGCTGATGCCCTCCATGTAGTCTCTATGATTAAGATTGGAGCGGATTTCCACCCCGAGTAATGAGATTCTGTTTCGCAACATCAAGGGAGTGTTCTGAAGAGTGGGGACGAGGTAGAAGGGGGGAGCGGAACCATCCCAGAGGTGTGAGCAATATTGAATGCACGAACGAACTTGGGCTTTGTAGAGCTGCAGTCTGAGCTTTGGCGCGAAATAGCGTCTCACCTTGTTCAGTATTCAATGTAGTCTCTGTGATTAAGGTCAGAGCGGATTTCCACTCCTAGTAATGAGACACTGTTTAGCAACATCAAGGGAGTGTTCTGAAGAGTGGGGACAGGAATGAAGAGATGTTTTTGGCTGTAAATGCACACCCCTGGGTTTTTGAGGCACTGAACTGAACGAGGTTCTCAGAACCCCAGACCGCAATGCGGTCCAACATCCCGTCCAGCTCACTGACCACACCCTTACGCAGTTCTTCAAGTGTTGTGGGCCTGTAGATGGTCGACTGACAAACCCAGCGTGGACCGTGCTGTCGTCCGCATAGCAATGAATATTACATTAATATGCAGAAGAAACAGTTGGCTACAGCACGGATCCCTGAGGGACGCCAGCGTTGACCAACATGTACGTAGACATGCTTCTATTAACAAGGACGCGGATGTCACGCCCATACAAGAACCTGGCAATCCAGTTGCATAGGCATTAGGCGGTCAGTGTAGGGGGTTTAATGAAATAAATGACGTTTGTAAAGAAAATAAAATATTAGGGATTTTTAATTTATGGGAGGTACCCTGTGACCAAAACCTACCTGCAACCCGGCCGTAGCTAAGTATCTCTGCCCCTAAATTTATAAAGAAAATCGGGCGCCTAGGGCAGGTGGTGAGCAGGTGGAAAGTGCTCCGCTACGGACCGGCCGGACAACTCATCTGAGAGCCTCGGACCCTCTAATCTCAAGCCAGGGTGGAGCTACCTACTAGTGGCTAACAAAGCCTCAGGGGCCTAAACTGGGGAACAACCCAACTTAAACAAGAAGTTTAGGGGACAACACAATTTATTTAACATTATCTATCCACTTCACTTCACTTCCAACAATATACAACACAAGGAACCCGGGTAGCCGGCATGGCCGCCAAACTCAGGTCCACAGGGTCAGTGGGCCTCGCAGGAGGGCACAGCGTCCCATCCGAGCGGGGCACGCCAAGTGCAGGGGCCGCGGCCAAAATACATGGCCCGCACGCCGCAGGTCAAAATCTTATACCGCCTCCTCTGTTCCCTCCCAAGGAACACTTCACTGTCCCTGGATCCCCACGGATTCACACAGGGCAACAAAAATTACACTTTTGTATTGATTTTTAAAGACAAGCGTCCATCTGCGGTTATCGTGGGTAGTTCAAAAAAAAAAAAAAAATGGATCAATCTATATGATTGATAGTCAACGCTCCACTGACTGTCAAAATTGACTGAAATAAAACTTTATAAAAAGTCAGTGGGCGTTGACATCCTTGGCTTAGGGCCACAACAACAAAAACAATTTATGTAACGGCAAGTGAAGCTTGCACGTTACATCAGGTAGGCCGTATGATGGCAGCTTAGAGAGTAGTGATCTCTGTCCTAAACCCGGTCCAAAGCCTTGGAGATGTCTAAGCTAACATCTAAAGACCAGTCGGTTCGGTCAAAACCACAATTAATTGTAGTATTAATAAATGACTAATTGAAAGTTCACATGACCAACTACGGTCAAAGAAAATTGAAAGAATGAGGCGGGTTACCATTATTAAAATAGCAAAATAAAATGGAAATCACTTCTGTCTGCAGTACCCATGACTGCCAATGCCTTTTTATTTGTAATTTAATTTTATATGGCTTGCTCGGGGTAAAAATTACAAAATATATAATAAGTATAAAATGTAGCCGGTGTTACTCAGGGATAATATAGCATTCTACTGGTAAAATAATTGTTTAAATCGGTCCAGTAGTTTTTAAGTTTATTCATTACAAACATACAAATCTTTTCTCTATAAGATTTGTAATTTAGTATTTAAGATAATTTTAATACCTATTTTTTGTATGTAAATTCATATTGTTGTATGTATTTATTTCAGGTACAGCTTCATCTGGTAATAATGTGAATCCTGAAAACAGCACTACTGAACATTTATTAGTGAGGAAAGTAATGGAAGTACAGAATTATAATATTGATGAAAATAAAACAGCAAATATTGGACATTTTAGAGAACTAAAAACAGAAGAAAACCAAAACTGTTGTAATGTTTGCCAATATAAATGTGCGACTAAGAAAAGTTTGAAAGTACACATGCGTACACATAGAAGTGATAAAACATATAGTTGTAATATTTGTCAATATAAATGTATACAAAGAAGAAAATTTGTTCAACACATACGTGAACACACAGGAGATAAACCATTTGGTTGTAATGTTTGTGAGTATAAATGTACACAAAAAGGAAGCTTAGTTCAACATATGCGTACACATACAGGGGAAAAACCATATAGTTGTAATGTTTGTGAATATAAATGTACGATTAAGGGAAATTTAAAAGTACATATGTGTCTGCACACAGATTACAAACCATATAGTTGTAATGTTTGCCAATATAAATGTATAGAAAGAAGACAATTAGTTCAACACATGCGTACACACACAGGAGAAAAACCATATAGTTGTAATGTTTGTGAATATAAATGTATACAAAAAGGAACATTAGCTCGTCACATGCGTACGCACACAGGTGTTAAACCATATAGTTGTAATGTTTGCCAATATAAATGTACAGAAAAGGGAAAATTAACTATTCACATGCGTACACACACAGGTGACAAACCATATAGTTGTAATGTTTGTGAATATAAATTTATGGAAAAAATAAAATTGGCTCGACACATGCGTACACACACAGGTGATAAACCATACAGTTGTAATGTTTGCCAATATAAATGTACAGAAAATGGAAAATTAGTTCTACACATGCGTATACACACAGGAGAAAAACCATTTAGTTGTAATGCTTGTAAATATAAATGTACACGAAAAGGAACATTAGCTCGTCACATTCGTACACACACAGGTGAAAAACCATATAGTTGTAATATTTGTGAATATAAATGTACACAAAAAGGAATATTAGCTCGTCACATGCGTACACACACGGTGATAAACTATAAAATTAAATGTACATAAAAGGGAAATTTAGTTCCACGCCATGTTTCAATTCAATATACATAGTACAATCATTCTAGATTGTTTCACGGCAAAATACATTATTTTTGAAAGTGCTGAGTTATACCTATGAGTGTGTACTGTACACTTTCGTCAATTTTTTTGACATATCCTATGAACATAATGAAAGCAATAAAGCTTAAATTCGCACAGTTATGTAATGACATCTCTCTTTTGCAAAAATATCTGCCACAATGACAAAGTCGACATACTATTTTTTTTTAATATTTACAATTGTCAGTGTCATTAAATATAATTATTATTTGTCAATGTAAATATTGGACTCCACGACACGCCTTGGTGGATAGCACACGCTCCCGCGGAGACGTGTTGGGGAATCCAGTTTAATCCCGCCCGCGCTGCGATGGTTGTGATTAATCAGTGATTAATAAGACATATCGCGGTCGGCGGGATTATCATACATACCGATTTATTGGCTATAATCACCGTAAACGGCTATACTACTTGACATTGGCGAAATCACCGATTAATATTGGTGGAACCGCCATATTGAAAAAAAAGAAGAAGAAGAAGTAAATATTATTTAGCGTTCATCACAGATTAATTACTATTCATATATTTGATTGTCCGAATATTTTATAATGCCCAGAAATTTAAGAGTGGAAGAAAGGGCAGCGATTATCTTTGACCACTCAGCTGATGAATTACCACAGTTACACTATGTCCACGATATAAACACGCAGCTCGTGTGGTTTAATAGGCATCGTGAGGCAGTGTTGATCCATTGGTTTTCCAAATCTGCAGATTTAAATCCTATAGAAAATATATGGGGTTTAATAATGCAGCGATGGGAAAACAGAAATGAAAGAACAAAGCAAGCATTACAGCAACATTCCCAAACCGTTTGGGAAGGCATAAGAGGAACGGACTTGTGCACTCGCCTTGTGGGTTCTATGCGACAGCGACTGCAATGCAAGCTGATGGAGGTTACACTCGTTATTAGAAAGTAAAAATCTCTGTCGTTATTGCATTTCTTTTCCAACAATAATTAAATAATATTTATTGTAAAATCAAATTGATTGATTTTTTGAATAATGCATAAATCACTACTCTTGCCTATACCATAGATTAAATAATAAATAGGATAAAGTGGTATAAATAAGTACTTTTTCTTTACTTTACCAACCTTCTTTAGCTTAAAAAACATTTCTGATGAAGAAAAAACCGCCTTCATAAACAAAGTGTGTTTTCCGAAAGCAAATGCACAAGTCACTATGAAAACAATACCTAAATCGCTTCGAATGTGCCTATAAAATTTAAAGAGTTCTTGATTTCTCCAGTATCCCATCATCAGATCCTGACCTGATGACCATGGGACCACCTGGAAATTATACCCTTTCAAACAAAAAAGGCGTCTTCAAGTAATCGGAGAACATACATAAATAAAAACCCGAAAAAGATTCCGACGAACTGTAAACTTTAAACAATCGTCTTACAAAATCTTAGCCTCATACAAACAGTTTAATTAAAAAACTCTACCTTCTTACAAATGTCAAAAAATTTGACGGATGCGTCACTAATCAAATAATATAGACAGAAATATATAAGATGAACGTTGCCTTTATGTCTACATGAAAATCAAGCGATATTCAACCTTATGATGACCTTTTTATTCCATCACTGTACATTAAAATACACAACTCACGCACCATGCGCGCGCCGCTTCCCTCTTTGAAAAATGTGACTTTTTACAGACAGAATTTTCAGGAAAACGTTACATGCTATTCTAAAATAATCAAAGAGTGATTTGTTCCCCATTAAATTACCTACAAATATGTACTAACAATCATTTCGATACGAATTATAGTTTCCAAGCGTTAAAGTTTACAAAAAAAAAAACGTTTAATTACCATGTGGGTGTTATAAAACTGGAATTTAAGATAGTATCTTAATTTTTTATCTACTTTAAATCTAAATGTCACCATTTTCTGTATCTTTGTTTGAGCAGCTAATGCCCAAAGTACTTTTACACATGGCAGCGCAACAAGCAAAAATAATCCCAGAGTACATATGCGTTATAGGAGTGTAGCATTTATAAGACTCTTATAATGATTCTGGCATTTGCTACTACTACTTTAAGTAGGTACATCATAAGATGCTGTTTAGACTATAATCACACTCACTCTTATATTTAACCTTATAAGATCATGTTTACTGGCCACTATAAGCTCTACTCTCCTATAAATGCTACAAACAAGATCAAACAGACTGGAGAATAGTTACTCTAGTTAGTTACACTTATAAGCTCTTAAAAGGGTCATATTTATCGGCCTCTATAAACCCAAGTCTCTTTTAAATGATATTATAAGACAAGTGTAAACAAACTTGAAACTATTTACCCTTGTGTATTGGTTTTATAAGCGCTAATAAGTTAATAAGTTGAGGCTATTATAGGTACATGAGTTTCATAATAGCATTTTGGATCATTGAGATCGCTTTTTCTTTTTAAACACTTTCTTTACAAGTGTACACTATTATAAGCTCAATACATTTATATTAGCAAAATATGTATGTATGTATGTATTTTTTTATACAAATAATCCTACAAAACTTTTGCAAAATACTTTATAAGGTTACTTATTCTTGAAGCGAGCGTTTTAGGCAAAAAAATGTATTATGGTTCTGCAAATGTTTTGATCTTATATCAGCCATTTTGATTGTAGTTTCATGCAAAAACGTCGTGCGTGATTTATATTATAAATTGGATTTAAATAAGTGAAAACGGTTTATATTCAAGGCAATGGCACGTCAAGCCGATATTGGACAGGCAACCGGATGGCGAGTGGTAATCTGGGCCTTTGAGTGGTACAGAGTCCCCTGGTAGCGGCCAAAGTGACCCCAAATGGACAGGGGCGGCGATATGGGGGTGAGGCAAAATCGAAAATTTTTTGAAAAGGCAACCGTATAAAAATGCGGTAGCATTAAAGGAAAAAGCCTAATTATATATTAAATTTTTTTTGCCAGCCGAAACACGCGGGCCGATCTTGCACTAGCGAGTAAAAAAAAAGTGAAAAGGCGACCGCTTCAAAATTAGTGAGCACACTTATTGACACCACCAAACATTGGGAAAAATTGCCATCTGATCCTGATGGGCAGTTTCGGAGAAACAACCCCTCAAAGTCGCCGAAAAACCATTTTTTTCGATTGTTTCAACAATAATTTAAAAAAATAAAATAAAAATTGTTCAAATCGGATGGCATTCGAAATTTATACTGTCCTAAATACAAATAATGGTGTGTATCAATGCCATCCGATTTCGATTAAATTAACCCCTATTTAGCCACCCCCCAAACCTCATGAAAATACCAATAATTCCATACGCTGCAAAAAATTGTTGAAAATCCTTTTCAATGAATATTTATTTAACGACTGCTTGGACTTTTAAAAGGTCTGTTTATGCTCATTATCTATTAAAATCCCCCCCTCCCGCCCCAACAACCTCTCCACCAACTCTTAGGACAATGTGGGCAACAAGGGTTGGTGGGTATTTCCTTTAATGCTACCGGATTTTTATCCGGTTGCCTTTTCAAAAATATTTCGATTTTGCCTCACCCCCATATCGCCGCCCCTGTCCATTTGGGGTCACTTTGGCCGCTACCAGGGGACTCTGTACCACTCAAAGGCCCAGATTACCACTCGCCATCCGGTTGCTTGTCCAATATCGGCTTGACGTGCCATTGCCTTGAATATTAGAAAAGTACAAATCGTATGGAGCTTAGTTTAATTACGATACTTTACGGCGAGTTACGGAGCTGTCTTTGGTTTTGATGCGTGGCTTCTTAGAACTGAGTGTCCCTATAGTGGCATGATAAGGTACTTCAAAATGCTATCTTGAAAAATGGCGATCAACTTCAACAGTAGCTGTTTAAATTAGTATATAACATATTAATTCAAGAGGCGCGTTGAAATTTTAACCTATAACTTGATATACTTCGCAGAAAATACGAGTTCCCCATGGGAATTAATTACGTAAATTATCATACTAACAATATAAATTTATATGTCTCACCACAAAGATTGGCCCTTTATTCACGAAATAGCTACTGCATGGCAATTACACAATACATATATATAATCATATTCCAGATAATCTGACTAAACTGTAGGTGTTCAAAAGGACATTTATTAAGGTATTGCTAGAAAAAAAACTATAAATGAATTCCTAAATGATAAATGACATTTTATAATTTTTTTACATTATTAATCCAACTTTTCTAGGGGACTGTACAAGTAATGTACCATCTTCAAATTTTCAATGTATTTCACACTTTCGAAAATCATTTTGTGAACTGTTTCTATATTTCTTGGGAGTGTGGCGGCACATCGCGTCGATAAATGTCGTACCGTTACTATCTCATTGAAACCTGTATCGCGCCATTGAAAATATTTAATAGATTGGCATATATGCAAGTTTCCAACGATGTGCGTTGGGGAGTATTTCTTTTACTCATAGTCGTTGGATTGTTGTATGTATTTCTATAGGAGTCAGCTTTTTTGAACCCATATGCTCTCAAATTTCTCGAATTTAACATCAAGTCGCCTTACAATCTCTAAAATCTTGTAAATTCATTATGGTTCGACAGCAACTGAGAAGCTAATTTGACCTTCATTTTCTGCTTATGATAGTTAATGTGGGCATGTCTCAGTTTGTTTGCTGCATGTAAGTGTTCGTGTGTTTGAGTTTCATGTAATAATTCTACATAATGCCATGAGATTATTTTTTGTTCTTTATTAAAAATGCGTTTGTTGTCACCGAAAGTGTTACGTAAGTACTAACTTCAAGCAGTGACAAGGGTCAAGTAGAATGCAAATCTCGTTGTCGTCGTGTATGAAGTAGGGTTTTAAATTATTAACATCTAAGTTGCACCCTAAATGTGAAGCCATAGCTATGTTATTTGGAGCCCCATCAAATGTTAATCACATTCTGTTAAATCTAAACAAGATCTTACGTACAAGTTGTGCTTTTTGAAGCCCGTTACGCAATTTATAAAAAAAATCCTACGGGTATTTTCTAAGATCCATTAACACATGTAAGCATAAATGTTAGGGCTTCAGTAGTTAGAGCAACATTATCTCCTATGTTATTGCCAACATTTACGTAGCCATGAGCACGTTTTCCATCCCATTCAATACATTTTCTTATCGCCATTTTATCCATTGACAAAGCACAAAGCAAAGGTTTGTCAGAAAAACTTGTTTTTAATTTTAAGGCATCAAACGTTTCTTTTGTAAAACCAGGTTCACAATCTAAACACTGGTACCATTTTGATATGGTATTTGCATGCGGCAAACATGTGACGAATTTGTAAGCTCGCGGTGAAAGAAAATGTAATGTCAGCAAATTTCCTTAAATAGGGAGAATATTTCTTTGACTAAGGCTTTCCTGTGTGTTTTGTAGTTAATCTAATTAAAAGGTCTTTGTTCTTTTCACCGATACTATTTAGGAGTGTCGGGTTCTGGGGTAGCCAGGCCGGGTAGGTATGTAGGTATCGCAGGAAAACTCGTAGTAAACTTTCACCATTCGTTTATTGGTTGAATTAACAAGGAAGGAACAAGCAGCAAAAGAACAACCAGTAAAAGCATCCGTAAGGAGCCAAGGAGAAGGAGCCGTCAAAGGAGAAGGAGCCGTCAAAGGAGAAGGAGCAAGGAGCGCACTGTAATAAAAATGAACTACACATTACTACAGGGCGTTAAGCTATTGAAGTAACACAATACAAAGTATGATAAAAATACTTACAATACTTATTTGCGCTCCTTTTATATTAACATAGATATTAGTTCTTGAATATTGATTCAATACATTTTATATAGTTATTTACTTAGTTGATAAAATAGAAATATAATAAATTTTACAATTGGCAGAGTACTGCCTAAGTCAACAGTTTGTGAAGGAATCAGTAAAATTTTAATTTAGGTTCCATACAATGTTCTATTGAATTAAAATGAACAATATCGTGTTCTAAAATCAAAATAAATGCTATTTATGATGGCCAGCTTGTAAGCGGCCAGGAAAATAAGGTCGTAGCATCACAATACCGGGGTTCCCCCGAAAAAATCCTGTCCTTAATGAAGGATTTTATTCAAAGAATTAATAAAATAAAGTTTGATGATGAGACTTATATAAAAATACTAATGAATGAAATGAAAAGATACATTTACAAGTTTTATTATAAATAAAACTAATTATTTTACAAGAGAAACGATTTCCACAATCACACAAATCACAAACATTCATCTTCATTTAATCTGTTTAATCTGTTATTAGTAAGTACAGTAAACTCATTTATAATATAGAGTAATTCCCATTTAATAAGGAATGACTCAAAAACGTTCTCGAATTTAGTAAGGGCTTAGTTATACAGTTACCATCCGCTGTTTTAAGTTTATTTATATATAATACAATAGACGAAGGCTTGTTTAAAGAGTCGCAATCCGCTCATACGAACACCCATGGGAAATACATCCACAGATATAATAAGTAGTAATAATAGACGAAGGCTTTTTTAACAAGTCGCAATCCGCTCTAAAAGACACCCATGAATACCCTGATATTCATAGATATAATAATAATAAACGAATGTTTATTTAAAGAGCCGTAATTTGCTCTAATAAACACCCATGGAAATACATCCACAGATATTAGGTATAATATTTATAATAGACGAAGGCTTTTTTAAAGAGTCGCAATCCGCTCTAAATAATTACAAGTATTTACAATAAATGAAATGATGAGAATGAAATAAGGAAAATAGTAATTATTAATCATGGTTATATATCCAACCTGTAATTTGTAAATATGTAAAAGTTTTAGTTACTTAGATGTTTACAACCAAATTGTGAAATTGAAATAAATTTAACCTCCCTTGTAACCATAAGGTTATAAATACAATTTAATAAATTGTAAATAAAATAAAGTAAAATGTAAAATAATATAGATATAAAAAATTCCTTGGTTTAAGTAAGTGTAACTCATCCATATTGAAAGAGAAAAAAAAATTATGAAATAAAATCAACGCATGCTTTAAGGTATGCGCTAATCCAAACTATCCACGAGCAAAGCCAGTGAAAAGCTAATAATATAAGTACATGAAATAAAATAATATTTGAATTTAATCAACATGACTACCCCTAGTTGTAATAAGAGCGTAATCATATGTCTATGAAATAGACTTCATAGTAAATAACAATTGAAAATTAAAAGAACATCGAACGTCGTCGATTCAAAATTTAAAAACTTGTCAATGACAAAGAAATTATATAGGATACATTTGAAAATCGAATATTCCAATGCAATATTGCCGAGCAAAACAAATTGTGTAAAACAAAGAAAAATCAAGTGAGTTCAAATTCTGATATCGAGGTGCTTTTATATGTATCATAATTTATTTGAAATTTATTATTATATATTAAATTTATTCTCGGAAATATTTTAATATTTTAATTGCCTTACTTATGTAAACTGTAGTGTCATATTAGAAATCATTAAAATAAGAATGGACAAATTGTTTTGGATATTTTAAAAATGTATTAAAAAAATCGCAATTAATGAAATTTTGGAATTAAATAATATTTATTTATGTATTATTTTATGGAATCACGATAGACTTTTAGGTTAAAAATAAATATTATAGCAATTATAAGAAAAATTAATATATATTATTTTTCTTGAAAAAGTTACGACTATAAAAAGAACCTTTTTCTATTAAGAGATATTGAATTGACGGGATAATATAACGGAAATTAAATTAATTATTAATAAATTTAAGTTATGGGAAGTAATCTATAGATTTCAGATATATATATAATGAAAATCTCACATACAACCATACATTCAATGTGACTATATAATCTGAATTTACGAAATTAATAAGTGAATTTAATGTAAAATGATTCAAGAATACTGCCTTTGTATAGAAATTAAAAATATCCTCTTCAATAATGGAATCTGACCAAGATCATCAGACTTGTCAACCTCGAAGGTTTGCCGACATAACCTTGATTCAGAACCATCATCTCCAAGAAATATTCTACTGAATTTAAATAGAATTACGTTATATATTGAGATTATATAGACATTACATATCCTGAAATAAAAGTTTGTATTAAAATAAATATTATGTTCTCTTACTTCGTTATTCTTTCTTCTTTATTCCTTCTTCCTGCAGCATTTTAATCACGTTTGGGCGCCATTGTCGGGTTCTGGGGTAGCCAGGCCGGGTAGGTATGTAGGTATCGCAGGAAAACTCGTAGTAAACTTTCACCATTCGTTTATTGGTTGAATTAACAAGGAAGGAACAAGCAGCAAAAGAACAACCAGTAAAAGCATCCGTAAGGAGCCAAGGAGAAGGAGCCGTCAAAGGAGAAGGAGCCGTCAAAGGAGAAGGAGCAAGGAGCGCACTGTAATAAAAATGAACTACACATTACTACAGGGCGTTAAGCTATTGAAGTAACACAATACAAAGTATGATAAAAATACTTACAATACTTATTTGCGCTCCTTTTATATTAACATAGATATTAGTTCTTGAATATTGATTCAATACATTTTATATAGTTATTTACTTAGTTGATAAAATAGAAATATAATAAATTTTACAATTGGCAGAGTACTGCCTAAGTCAACAGTTTGTGAAGGAATCAGTAAAATTTTAATTTAGGTTCCATACAATGTTCTATTGAATTAAAATGAACAATATCGTGTTCTAAAATCAAAATAAATGCTATTTATGATGGCCAGCTTGTAAGCGGCCAGGAAAATAAGGTCGTAGCATCACAGGAGGTCTAAAGATTCATTTTCAATGAGCTGGTTTTTTTTAAGTTCTTCAATAACATTTAAAAGTTTCGCATTTTTCTTAGCGAGTCTACGTTTACTTTCCCGAATCTTTTTTACCAATCTTAGCCTGCGAGACGCCAGTTGCCGAGCTTTTGATAGTTGTGATGATAACTTATTTTTCTCGGGGTGAGATTGTCGGCAACATTGATACTCTCTTGTAATTTCTTCGTTTTATTTGAAGATGTCGCTTCAATGCTTCTGTCGACCAATAACCTCTTTCTCGCCTTTGGTATCTAAAATTTAAAGATTTTTAAAAAAGCACTGAACTGGTTAAGACGAGGAACGACTCAGAAATTCGTAAGCCACTAAACTCGTGGTTCTCCAGCCGCATTGACACAAAATACCACTGTGTAACATGTTTTATGGCATTCTTGATAATTTCTGTGTCGAGAATCTCTGCGGAATAACAGCTTTTTCTTACCTGGATCGTCATGAAATCCTGACTCATCCATATTAAAAATGTTTTCAGGAGGTATTCCCTCTATCTCTTTTGATAGATTAACAAAGAAGCTTTCAACTTGTTCGCGATTTACCTGAGCCCTCTTTGTTGGAATGTTGTGAGCTACAGGATGTCGCTCTAGGAATGAGAGCCCCATTCATAACCTGGCATATTGTTTTTAAATTGTTCTATTATTGTTATCTTAATATTTTTTAACAATAACCCTGAAGTCTAACATGCTGATTGGTATTCCAAGATTACTTAATATCAACAAATGGGACTAAACTGTATTCTTCATTTTTTGACAGTGTTACAGGTTTCCTTTAGTTTGTAAAACAAAGTGACTGGTGGTATTTTGTACTTTTAGCTGCTTCCATCCTGGATAAAGCACCCGATCTGATTGTGTTTAATGCTTCCTCTAAAATTTCTGGGGTGTAATTAGTTATTATTTATATTTTCGCACTCCTGGCTTAGTCGGTATTGATTTTCGTGGCATTTTTGTCTACCTGTAATTAAATGATGATGTTATAAAGTTGTGGTATGTAAATCGTAGAAGAAAATATATTTAGAAAGCAGCAACCCCATACGTCAATGTTACCCGATTACTACGAAATTGGAATTGGGTTACATTGAACGGTTCAAAGTTACCCAAAATCGAAAAAGTTTTACAATGACCCACTGGTTTTTCACTTTTGAACATGAAATTTGATGCCATTAAGATAATTATATTAAAGACAGTTTATAATATATTCTATCGTTAAAAACCAGAACTCACTTGTTTTATATAGCTTTTGTATGTTTATATCCGATATGTATCACACACACTTTACGCCCGCAAAAAACCGCAAAGAGAAATGGCCGAAAATATAAACAAACATCTTTGACAGTTTTTTTTCGTCACTTAACGTTGAAGAAATGAGCTACAGTCAAGTTGGGTAACTTTGAATTTCCTTGTAACTTTGAATAACTGGTTTAAAAATTCTTTATTTTTTATCAAACTACTTGCTAGTCATAGACATTAAAAACTGCGTGAAATAGTATCACCAAAACCTGACTGTAGCTCATTTTACACTCGCGCGCGAGCGGCGGGACGAGCCGCGAGTCACGCGTGTGTAATCGTGCGCTCGAGACTTGTCTCGCGGCTCGGCTCGCGTGGGACGCGCGCGTTCTGATTATAGTCTCTTTCGCTCTTCATACGGTTACAAACATTTTGCCTAAAAATAAAAAGAAATTGGTACAATAACAATGTTTTTACAAAAAATAGCAATATTTTAATAAAGTACACAGACGTTACACGTTACTTAAGGGTTTTATTGCGATGAACCCTTTTTTGTATTTGTAAGCGAGTTGCTTAGTAGTAGAAGCTCAGTAAAGATGGAGTTGATGCCGCTAATACTTCGACGTCCACCATAGTTGATAGTTCGAAAACAACTAAACGCGCTGTGAGAGTGTTCACACCAAGGAATATACTACTCTCTTGGTTCACACTCGACGACTTAATTTGACCACTAGCTTCCCATGCCTGCCTCCAGGATTCCCGAAGGAAGACCTTAGGAATAGTAATCAAATCATGACAGAATTTTTTAAAAGGGTACATATCCCCACTCTCCACTGCATCTCTTGCAAGTTGGTCAGCTTTCTCATTACCTGATATCCCACAATGACTAGGTATCCAGGCAAAACTTACAATATGTCCTTTTAATGAACATTGATAAAGTAGACCTCTAATATCTATTATGGTAGGGTAGTTTATCTTTGATTTAAATGGGAATTTTTCCAATGCTTGTAAGGCACTCATAGAGTCTGTAAAGATTATAGTTCTTGTAAGTTTCATTAAAAGAATGTATTCTATTGCTTTGAAAATACCATAACATTCACCTGTAAAAACTGATGTTTCTGAAGGAAACTTAATCTTTTGTACAATCTTATACTGATAATGATAAACACCCACCCCCACACAACCCATGGGTGATAGCTTGGAAGCATCACAATAAATATGATGCCAATTCTGCCAATCCTTATTATCAACTATACAGTTAAAAGAAATATTAGCAAAATTATCACTTTTAGAGATGTCCAACCAAATTAAGATGTACATCTGGGGAAAATATTAAAGATTCATAGTTAGAATGATATAAAGGGAGAAGTGCTGAACGATGAATGGGAGATTGAAGAGAATTGATCCTATGAAAACTCTTTACAAGACATGGAGGATTTTTATGTTTCCAGTATGTTGAGGTGTGGACTAAATCTGAGAGATCTTTTAACTTATTGAAAAGAGGATGATTAGAAAATTGATATGATCGCGTCAGAAATTTATCAGCTAGGAATTGACGACGGAGATGTAATGGAGGGTCATTACATTCAACTTGAAGAGCATTGATGGGACTAGTTTTCATGGCCCCAGAAATAATTCTCAAAGCCTTAGACTGTACACTATCTAGTTTTTTAAGAGCCAGAACATTACATGGCTCCAATATGAATGTTCCATAGTCAAGAATACTCCTAATAAGAGCATTATACATTAACTTCAATGTAAATGGATGAGCACCCCACCAAACTCCTGATACGCATCTAAGTATATTCAGAAGACGTTCACACTTAGAAGTAATATAATCACAGTGTTGATTACCTGAAAGTTTAGAATCCAATATAAAACCTAAAAATTTTGCATGGTTTTGAATGGGAATGAGATTATTATCATAATATATAACGATTGGAGGAGGTAGTCTCATTCTTGAAAACAGGACAATGGAACTTTTGGCAGGGGACAACTGTAAACCGTTCAAGTCCAACCAACATTTTAACTGGCAAATTGATGAAGATAAAATTGTAGATGCCTTCTCAATTGAGTAATCAGATTTGTATATAAGCAGGTCATCAGCATATTGAAGCACCTTGACGTCATTACTTAAGGTGGATTCCAAATCATGTGTATATATATTATATAACAAAGGGCTAAGAACAGATCCTTGTGGGAGACCCTTCCAGACATGTCTGGAGTATTTGCTACCATCTGCCAGAGATAGGTTGATGATCCTTTCTGATAAAATGTTCAATATAAAATTTGACATCATACTTGGTATTTTAAGAGCACTTAATTTTTTTTGTAGTATTGATAATACAACATTATCATATGCTGCATTTATGTCTAGAAAGGCAGAGACTACTGATCTATTACAGGAAAAATTTAAACGAATTTCTGTGACAAATAGAGCAATGCTATCCATTGTACCTCTACCTCTTCTAAATCCATACTGATTTGGAGATAATAAATTTTCAGTTTCAACATACCACTCTAACCGGTTTTTTATTAGATGTTCTGCTATCTTAAGTAAAACTGAAGAGAGAGCTATTGGTCTAAATGAAGAAGCATCTGTATGAGGTTTATTTGGTTTTAGAATAGGTATGACTTCTTGATGCTTCCACATTGGAGGGATATTACCTGTAATCATTATAGAATTATATATGTTAAGAAGATAAGAAAGTGAGCTGTCACCAAGATGTGAACAGAATGAGTAAAGTATATCATCAGATCCTAGAGCGGAATCCTTAACATTTGACAACACTCCCTTTAATTCAGAAATGGAAAATAGTGAATTAAGTCCGGTAAGATTATCTAAAGATAGAGTAAGAGGAACACTGGACAAAGCTCTTTCTTCAGGTACTGAAGATGGAGCCAATCTATCCAAAAATTTATCAACTAAGGAGGGCTGGAGGAAATCTGAACTAGAATCCTTGAAAGCTGATCTGAATCTTCTAATATTTTGCCAGACAGCTGACGGTTTAGTGTCCGGTGATAGAGATAGACAGAATGCCTTCCAGTATTACCACTTTTTTTGTTTAAATAATTTGCGTGTACTGTTACTAATATCAGAAAGGATATCAAAATTCTCGACAGTAGTATTTTGGGAGTAATTATATTCAGCATTTTTTCTATTTGTGATTGCCTCAGTGCATTCTGCATCCCACCATGGAGGAGAAGGAATTTTTCCAGTACAACCTTGCTTAATCGGGAAAGTTTCATTAGCACATTCAACAATAGCTGAAGCAAGAAGGCTAGCGCAAGTAACTTCATTGCCCTGGGTGATGTTAGGAAGAACAGAAATTTTCCTTTCTAGACTAACACTAAATGCATTCCAGTATTTTATTCGTGGTATCTTTTTATGTGTTTGTTTATTTTTAAAAGGAAAAGTAATTAGAATAGGAAAGTGATCACTACCATAAGAAGAAGACAGTGTTGACCAAGAGAGAGTAGAAGCTAGATTTGGAGAGCAAATTGATAAATCAGGAGCACTATGTCCTTCAGCAGGCCCGGAACGACGAGTCGGTGAGCCTGTATTTATAATACACAAATTATGGAGATCCAGTAACTCTAACACTTCACAACCAAGGCGATTAGTAGTTGTACTACCCCATGATTGATGGTGAGAGTTAAGATCTCCTAGAATTACTAAGGATTTAGGAAGATTAGATAATATAGTACTAATTTCATTAAAAATAATAGAAGAAGGATGAGGTACATAGATAGAAACAAAGCAAATATTATTTACATTTACAGCTATTATGGAAAAGTCATTGCTGTGAGAAGGAATGGGAATGTGAGTGAAAGAATGAGGGGGTTTGATAAGTATGGCTACTCCGCCATACCCATCAGTTCTATTTTCTCTGAGACAGGCATAACCAGGAATTCTAAAACAGAAATCCTGTTTAAGCCATGTCTCTTGAAGAGCAAATAAAAAGGGATTATATTTGTTAATCAAGTGAATAAGATCACTTTTCTTGCTGATTACACTGCGGCAATTCCACTGAATTACCATGGCTAACCTGTCTATGATTGAGGATATTTTTAAAAGTGTCAACAAAAGAGGCAACGTTGGACGGTACAGTTAAGTTTGATTGAGTCAGTAAAGTCATTAATGATGTGATGAAGTCCACAACAGGTTTATTGGTCAAAGTTAATGAATTATTATTAGTTAAACCACAACCATCTGAAGGTTGTGGCATATCATAGTCTTTAGTCAAAGAGTAATGAGTAGTGCGGTCATAGCCTTTAGTAGTTGTAGTCTTTTGTGGGTAGTTAGGTTTTAAAAATACAGTTTTTTTATATGAAGATGTAGGTGAACGTATGGATGATGTCTTCTCTCTTTGAGGAAAAGATTTATTGTAAGAGTTATTTGATGAAGATGAAGTCAAGACCTCAGAATATGACTTTGATACAGGAGGATGGAGTTTGAATGCCTCAACATATGAAATACAGTTTTGTGCCATTGACCTCTTAATTTCTTTCTGTCTTAAAAATTCAGGACAGGTTCTTTTTATAGCAAAATGGGAGCCCGAGCACAAACAGCAAGAAAAGGACTCTGGGTTAGCAGGACAACTGCTGGCAGAATGGTCATGTCCGCACTTAAAGCACCTGGGCTTTGATCTACAGTGATCTTTGACATGTCCAAACCGGCAGCAGTTATAGCATTGTATTGTAGGGAATATATATAGGTCTACTGGTAACGCATTGTAGCATATGAATATGCGCTTTGGTAAAACCTGGCCATCAAATGTGATAACAATAGACTCTGTCTCGTCGAACCTCGGCTTGCCATCAACTATGACTTTTCTATTAATTCTTCTAGCTTTTATAACTTTCCCACACCCTGGTGGAACAGTTATATTTTCCATAATTTCATCTGGAGACCAACCAACAGGCACTCCTCTAACAATACCCATTCGGGTGACATTAAATATGGGAATAAAAGCTTTGAAATTGTGTTTATTTAAATGTTCATTAGCCAAAAATGAGTTAGCATCCTTGGCACTAAAAAATGAAATGGATAACCTGTTTCTTCCTATTTTTTTTAAACTACCATTGACAATATTTGCAAATAAATATTTTTTGAGAAAACGACCAAAAGAGATGGGGTGGAGAGTGAAATTCTCTGGTGCATGTTCTTTTTGAATATGCACCACAAATGGTGCTACATCTGTATCAAAATAGTTTGAACGTCCAATTGGTCCGCTGTTATTACTGTTTGAAAGAAGTGGAAGATTTAAATCCACAACCTTCTCATTTTCGACAACTGTAGTATTAGTGCAAACACAATCAACATCAGATAGCTGACGAGAAGAGTTGTGCTTGCGCCTTTTTTTATTGCAGTGTTTGCATATTTTAGATACTATGGTCCTCTTTCTTTTTTCCGCCTTATTTCGCATGGACCCTTCCGTGTCCATGCTTGAATCCTGGTCATGATTGTCGATAGTAACATTGTAGGATACCTGAGGGACTGTGCCCCCAGGATCCTCTGGTGGGTCCATATGAAAACTAATAAAAAAGGATACTTACCAAACAAATAACAATAAAATTACAATATATTAATAAAAATAAAAGAAAAATAAACTAATTTACACACTACACTCTACTAAACTGATATCCTACTATTTATAAAAAATATTTTTAAAGAAAATCGCCAAAAAAGATCCGACTCGTTTGATGTTTCCCGCGCTTTTCCAAATTTTAGGTTAGTCGACTTTGACTGACGTTTGCTTGACGTTAATTTGATTGACTGTCATTTTTTTATGTATAGTGGCCAAGATTATTTAATCCTGTTTCACTTCTTGTGACGTCACGTTTACTTTTCACGTGTAAAATTTGTAAAATATATTAAAAATAGACACAATGGATAAAAACAAAAATATCGAAATTAGTTTCTTAAAATGGGCTATATTTTCAAAATAAATTGTAAAAAAAGTATATCATAAATATGTAGCATGGCCAATTTTTTTTTTTTTTTTTTTTTTTCTTCTTCACTCCATGTAGTTTAGAAAATAATTCTTCAATCCGTGCAAGAGGCTAATTATCCAAGAACAATATTTTATTCAACGACACGGAATAATCCCCACATATTCTAATTTGACCGTCACTTTTCAATACGGGCACTATAGGAGTGGCATATTTAGAATATTCATTTTTTTCTAAAATACCTAATGCTACCAAACAACTGAGTTCTGTTTCCACTTTAGGTTTCAACGCAAGAGGTACTGTGCGCGGTTTAAAAAAAAATGGCTCCGCTGTTTTCTTTAACAATAGATGCACCTTATATTTGTTAAAACAACCTTCTGATATTTAGATTTTAAATAAACTTCATTTTTATCCACATTTGCTAGATTGTTACAGTTCTGAAATTTACATAACTGTAACTTAAATTTACTTATAAAATCTCGACCTAATAAAGGAGCTAATAGATAATTGTTCGTTTTAATTACATAAACATCTATGAAGTGAGTATCTTTCTCATATAACACCGGGAGCGATACTAACCGATAGGCGACAACTTCGTTCCGTTGTAACAATTTAACTTCAATGTACATGGTTTCAGATTGTAGGTAGTTATTTTTAAAATACTTGTTAAAAAAGAAAATTGACATTGCTGAAATTGCACTACCGCTATCCACTTCGAATATAATATCCACACCTCCTATCGACACGGTCTGCTGCATCGGTCGACCATTAATACATTGTATATTAAATAAATCTAATTTACCTGTTAAGAGTGTAGTGTACCGCGTCCATGTCCATACAAACGGAGAAAACGTTTTACTACCCCTAAATATCATTTAATTTTAACGATTTTGTAATATGTTACTGACATAATGAAAAACTACGTACGTATTTTTTCCTTTTTTCAAAATTCGTAATAGGTCAAAAGTTATCAGCCCCTCAAATCTCGGTTTTTTTGGTTCATAACTTGCTCGTAATAAACCGTCTGTATTTGAGAAACAAAGCAAAATTTCAAAAAAAGCAAAACGTACGTACGTAGATTATAATCTGCTAAAACGTTTGATACCAAAATTATAAGGTTTCGTTATAGTTTAGTAGGTGTAAATCGTTTTCCCCCAAAACGCAATTTTCCACGAAGAACATACCTACGAACACTCACGAGCTGCAGTGTTCTCTGTCGCACTGATGCCCGGGGGAAGAGCGCGCTTGAGACAGAATATGATTTTCTAAATACCTATTTCGCTGCGTACGCTGAGCTACACGATCCTCTTAACACGTCGTCGTAGGTATCCACAGCTAAATAATTGTTTACCTTACTAGGACACATTCTTTTTAAATGACCTCGCTTATTACACTTTTTACACATATACTGAGCGAAACGACACTCAGCTTCATTATGATTTGTGTATCCACATATCATACACTGCACTGTTGCACTATTACGAGCACTTGCGCCAGACACGGTGCCGACAGCCCGGCCGGTGCGCGCCGCACTGCAAACACGGGTAACTCCGGTCCGACCGGTGAAGACACTGCGGGCGCTGAGCCCCGCGCGTGACGCAAAGCTTCGCGGGCACAGCGCACGGCCGCTGCCATCTGCAGCGCGCGGTCCAGCGTCAGTGTGGCCACGTCCTCCGCGAACAGCCGCTCCCTCTCGGCGGGCTGCTCCAGCCCGAGCACAAACCGATCCCGCAGCACGGTGAACAGTTCCCCACCGAAACCGCAATGCTGCGCCAAGCTGCGTACACGCGCCGCCCATTTGGCCAGCTTCTCGCCCGGCCGCTGCTCCGCTTTATAAAAGGAGTACCGCTCGGCAAAACTGCACTTATTTGGTAACAATGTTCGTCCAGTTTCTTCAAAATGATGGCGAGCTCGACTTCCTCCACTTTCTTGGGAAACACTAGTTCCTTTAATAGTTTGTAAGTGTTTTCTACCAAGGCCGTCAGCAGGATGGCTTTTCTTCTCACACCAGCCTTATCGGTATCTTTTGTGACATCGTTGGCTATACAGAACTGTTCACATCGATTTTTGAAAATTTGCCAGTCTTGCATGTGATGGTCGTAGCCGAGATTGCCCCCGAACAAAAAGCCTTTGTTATCCATTATTATTCACTATAATGAATCGGTACACACGTAGTTAGGTATCCTCGTCGCCAATTGTGGTGTTTAACCCTTCGGCTCGCACGGCGACGAAAACACTTACTACCTCTCGCTCGCACGGCTCAATGGCGGCTCGAAAAAAATTATACCCATGGTTATATATTTGCAAATTTTGAGACAATCACTGAACAGATTTACTTGTAATGAAAATAATATATTCTATAATAATGTATTTCTTTAATTATGTCATAATCACACCTACTTTAGGCACCTAAATTAAAATATCCCTTGTTAAATTAGCTTACAACAGAAAAATAATAGTATTGCGGAAGAAAATAATTTCTACAGAATATTACAGAACTCTATGAATAAATATTTTGTGCCAATTTCAATGCAGGAAATATATATGACCAAGCTATATAGTCTCTTTTTGTTGTTTCCATATAAAATTACTTAGAAAAATACGACCAAACTTAACACCCGCGACTATGAATATGGAAAAAAATGCGCGCGAGAATAGAAATTTGTACTCTCAAAATATCAGTAATCCTAATTTTTTTTGAAATTATTATTACCTAACTTTGATAAAGGTATATTAAGGTTACTAAGCCGTACAATTACAATATCAAAATTCAACAGAAAATAGTGTAAATATCTCTTTCGTTGCAATCAAATATTTCTCACGGTAGCCACATAGGAAAGATGATATTATTGAAATAAAACACATAAAGTTGTATAAAAACATTGTATTTTCCACTTTTATACACATTTTCTTCATAGTTTCCAACAAAAATACAAAAATCAAAGTAATTTGGTATTGTAAATATAATTATATGAAATACCATTATAATAGTGATGCATGCGTCAATAAAATATTTTTATCGATATCGATGAAATTCCCACCACCGTCAATACTGTCGAAGCGCACATTCACCAAATTGCTAGCGCGATGTATTTTGTGATTTTATTATACAAATGATTATATTACATATAGAAACACCACCAACAACTTACAAATAATTGTTAAAAAATATTTGAAAATCTTTTATAGTAAAATATTGTAGCTGTCCTGACTTCCTGAGATCTCTCGATCTCAAAATATCTTTCGACTAAACTAGAAATAACACAACAGAACACCAATACCATATTAATACCACGCGTACTTTACTCTCTCTCTATATATATATACATACAGTCGAACCTGGGTAAGATAGAAATTCAAGGGTCCCGAATATTATTCTCGCTCATAGAGTTTTCTCACTAACACGGTTTGTCACTTGCAAACATGGTGCTAGAGCGTTAAGAAATAGGTAATAAGTATATAACCAAATATTTAGAATGAGTACCATGAGCAGGTAGGTAGGACGAAGCGCACAAGTGTGCTGCAGATGTCTTATAATTCCATCAAAAACAATAACGCTTTGGCTTTCTTTATTTACAAACAAGGATACGGTTTGGCTTTGATTCGAGTTGCGAATAGTCTCGCTTACAGAGGTCTAGAGTAAGAAACTGTCACTTACACAGGTCTAGAAGTGAAAAATGACTCTCTCTAAAAGAGGTTCTTTACACTGTCACTCACTGGGGCTAAAAATGACGGGACCTGACTATTTTTGTCGCTTATAGAGTTTTCTCACTTATCCAGTTTTTGCTTATCCATGAATCTGGTTTTGTAATAAATATGTGATCAGAAATAAAACAACAAATACCATAACATCCATCATGCGTATTTTATTTACATAGTTATGAGTCTGGTTAATATAAAATAACACAGCAGAATAAACAGCAATACTATAACAATACCAAGCGTATTTTATTAACATAGTTGAGTCTGGTTAATCTAAAATAAAACAGCAGAATAAACAGCAATACTATAACAATATCATGCGTATTTTATCTGGTTAATATAAAATAAACCAGCAGAATGAACAGCTATACTATAACAGTATTTTATTTACATAGTTATGAAAAATACTCGTCAGTACCGTGTTTATGTATATTTAATATTATTATTACACAGTACAATACAGACAACAATACAATACACAGATACAATGAACAAATCCCTCCTTGCAAAAGTTAATCGTTCATACTCTTCTCACATATAATGTAACAAATAGACAAAGAATAGGACAAGAAACTAAAATATGATAAAAGAGAAGAAGTGTTAGACGCAAAGAAGATAAAAAAAGTACGAGATTATAAAGGTTTAGTATGAAACTGTTCGAAACATTTCGAGACAGAGCGGCACTTCACAATCCGGACACTGGCATGCGGTTTTCTGTGCGCGACCGTTATACGTACACCAAACGCATCTGCTCCGACCTAGATTTGTGCGGTATTTTACGCGCATACGTATTTCTTCGTGGCGCTCAGTCAAGCGTTCCGGAGGAAAATGTGAAAAAGTACGCGGCCCTGGATTGACATTGACATTAGACTTTGGAACATTACGAAAAAGACGATTCATGATTCCCTCTACTAACGATAAACAGGGAATGTTCAGTGGAATCAGTGGATCGTTCTACCAAAATACTCTCTACCAACAGGTGGTATGTGCTTACGATTAGCGCGAAGTTTCCCAACACAATCAGTGCGACGCCGTTTGAGGTACCGCGCCAGCGACGGGCACTTGAACCAATTTTTCATAAAGAGTGTAAGGCCCAAGTTCAGAATTGGTAGGGTGGTAGTGGCAAGGTAGGGTGGAGGTGGTTGTTTGACGACCTACATATATAAAGAAGGACCACAGGTAACCAGTGGCCGATTCGCACAACTGATAGGCTTTAATACCAAAGCGAGCTGCCTTCGTTTTTATGTACTGCTTGAACCCTAGCGGGCCTTTCCACGGCGACAGGCACTCGTCGATACAAATATTCTGCTTTAAAACGTAACGCTCCTTGAACTTTTTGTTCAAGTGGTCGATGACGGGACCCGTGCCATGTAACATGTTGTTGGCAGTATTATTTGGATCGTTTGAGCCACTGGCGTGATTAAAAGTTCTATTTAGGTTCCAGTACTTCAGTTTCCGGAATAGTTCTGTACGCAGGATTGGCTGTTTCGCAAAAAATGCCTTGATGTTCGGCATCCTAATAATGCCGAGCATCATCCAAAATGGAAACAGAATGAGTATTTCATCAAGATTCGTATTTAATCACAGCCTCGTAAATCTCTCAGTGTCAATATCCTGGGTATATCTATTAGTTTCCATCGCTATATGAGATAGCATGAAATCTTACAAATAGGCGCGGAATGCATCGTATGCGTTGTTAAATACGCGAGTCGGCCAAGGTTTTTCACGAACGAAAGTTTCTTGCACTCCTCTCCAATCACCAGTAGGTTCCCAAACAAACTCCTCAGCACCATCATACTCTTGTTCAGGTCCCTCTGTTCCATTCTCTCTCCTACCAACATCTCTATCATGCATTGATGCTTGAGGACGCAAATATTCTGGGAGATGCTCATCTGTAGGATATCGCTCTGTAAGGCGACATCCAGGTACACGTCTAACCACATTTGATCTTCGGAGACCCCCACGACGCCCTCGTCCACGCGACCGATTGATCCCTTGCCTCCTTATAAACAAAGTTCCTCGAGACGTTGAGGCCACGGTCTTTTCCGGCTGCGGGGCTGAGTCAGCACCAGGCTGCTCCGGCTTCGGAGGGGTTACACCAGCTTCAGATATGCTTCTGGAAAATATTGAAGTTCAGCACGTATTTGTGTGGAACATCCCCATGAGCAGCACGCGTCCATCTTCATCCGTGATAAGTACTTGTATGTCCTACAGATAAATAAAAATAAATTTAAATGTTTGTTGATTGCATTTGGATAAAGTTTGGCAGAGAATTCGATTATGTTTTGAGTTAAAATATTTTTAATAGGACGGAGGAGGGGGTTAAATATATTTATAACAGTGAAACAAAGAGTTATTTTCAATTACTAGCGGACCCGGCAGACGATGTCCTGCCTAAACGTTGGCGTGCGTTCTATTTACTTTCCTTCGTCCGTCGAAAACAACTATCACTACCACTATCCCTACCTCTACTCCTACCACTACCACTACACCTACCCTTACCCCTACCCTTACCCTTACCCCTACCCCTCCTCCAACCCCTACCACTAACCCTACCACTACCCCTACTACTACCACTAACATTACCACTACTTTTAGCGAGTTTAAGTAGCGATTCCCATACAAAATTACCTATTTATTATTTTTTTATTTTTGAGCTGAACTTTAGGGTTTTTCAAATTTTTTTTCCCTCTAAACCACCCCTGTATTATAACAAACAAAATAAAAAAAGAATTATTCAAATCGGTTTAGGCGTTCTCGAGTTTTAGCGAGACTAACAAACGTTAATTCATTTTTATATATATAGAAGACTAGTATGTTGTGTAGTGCGCGAGTTGCAAGCAACAAGTCAGCGATAAACCCGCCACCTATCACGTCAAAACTATTCCTACTCGTACCACAACTACTCCCTACCCTTACCCCTACTCCAACCCCTACCACTACCTCTACCCTTACCACTACCACTATCCCTACTCCTACCACTACCACTACCACTACCGCTGCTCGATTGTAGTAAATAAAAAAACAAAAAAAAAATGTATGAGAGTTCTTTTTTTGTATGGGAGAATTTTTTTAAACAGATTTGCTAATAGGAAGAAATCCTGAACATTATTAGTTTTGAAACTTTTCCCCTCTGATTTGTAGTTTCCGAGATAAAAAACAAAAAAATGTATAGGAGTTTTTTTTTGTATGGGAGATCATTTTTTTAATGGATTCGCTAATAGGAACAGATCCTGAACAATATTAGTTTCGGCACCTACCCCCTTCGGTTTGTAGTTTCCGAGATAAAAAACAAAAAAAAAATAAGGGGGGCGAAAAAGGGGGTTTCGGATTTTTCTGGTACTCACTGGGACCCCCTCTATACGTTCCCACCAAAAGTTTCCCCCATCGCAACTCTTTCTGGGAGAACAATGATGTGAGTGAGTCAGTGAATCAGTGAGTGGTAATCGAGCTTTATATAGTATAATATTTTCAAAAGCATACCTCAAATATGTCATAATTTTCCTCATCCTCTGTGGTGACGGTTTCCTTGTGGTCGAAGTCATCTTCTTCACCATAGAACCATAAACCGAGAAGACATGGTACTAAAAAAACTAATTAAATAACTAATCAAATCTTAAAGTAGGTTTCAATTAGGTATGTGTAATTTTAACCTGGGTTACGAGTAAAATTGTTGTTAAACAAGGCCATTACTCTTCTGGTATAGTAATTTTATATAGCACTGATAGTGCGTTCTTCCCTAGACATTTACGTTACATTCATAAAATAAGTGCTATCAAATATCTCAAACCGCGAGCAAAGATGTTACACATCACATACCGATAAATATATACTTTTTAACTAATATTATAAATGTGGAAGTGTGTTTATACGTGATTTTTTTTGTACAGAGATAGTCGTAGGGCCGGAAAGTGTCATAGGTCACTTTTATGCCGGAAATTAAATTTCAACTACGGGCGAAGTCAGAGCGGAAATATAATAAATATATTCCATCAAACATTATTAATTCAATATTACTAATAATATAATAAATAAGGGCGCAGGGCGGCTTGTGGCGAGCCGTGGGTGAGTAACGACACCGTCGAACCCGAGTGCTCCAGAGAGTAGGTTAAGGCAGGCGTCCCCACTGCCAGACCTGAGACTCTCGACCCTGGCTTGCCTTAATTGGTTGTCCAGGGTGGAGTCGTTAGAGTATAATATTATGTATTATGCTCGGGGGTGGAAGTGTCTAAAGGCGTAATAACGGGGAAGCTATATGTGAAACCGGTGTCACACCTCTCGACACCCCCAGCCGCTTACACCAATGTTGCCTGTCTTACTGCCGGCAGAAATGCTTAAAAATGGTGGTTGTTTTAGGAGGCCCATTTAGTAAACGGCGAGTCACCACCTGCCAAGTTTACGTTTCATGAGATGAATGATATATATGATCTGCAGGTGACCGTAGTCTCAACCAATAAACTTGATAAACCAATCCATTTAACATCTCAAAACAATAGCCCGAATTTAATTTAATTTTATCTCAGCAATAGTCCAGGCACCTGACGGGGCCTGTCTGTGAGCGCATTGTATTTGATGCATTCAGAGATAGGTCCCGACGGGTGCTAGTCACAACACTTTAGATTAAACACTCTAAAAGGGCCTCTACGTGTTGGACCTATGTCCCCATGCAAGCCTTACAAAGGACCGGGTATTATGCCTGTGAATTTAGAGTTACATAATAAATAATAGAATACAAATAGAAATAACTATTTGAGACTACGAAAATATCGATAAGCTATGTTAACAATGTCCTTCACATCACTAGGCCGTTCTCAAGAATTTTCAAGATGGCGTTTTAATTTTGCGACATTTTTATATTTTGGATTATTACTTCGAAATAGCACATTATATAATAAAAATAAACGTTGGAACATGAAAAGTAAATATATATAAAGTATTTTCCCTGTGTATTTATTCATATCGTATACGCATCTTTCCACAATAAACAAATTTAGTAAAAATTTTTACGGATTTTTTTATATCAGATTTTTCCTCGACAGAAAAACTATATTAAAATTGATCTTTTTGGTCTCAACTAAATAAAATATTGTAAATAAATGTATTATAAACAATACTATACCCAATGACGTACTATAAGTAGACACGTTATACCCATACTAAATGCAGATAATAAACAGCTTGAACAATACTGTAGCTACCTATTAATTACTTACGTTTATATATTCAAGCGATGAAAGGGATAGAGAAACACAGCTCAATACCGAAATCCATTTGTTAAAAAGAGATAAATATATGTTTTAAGTTGCGACACGTCATCGACGCGTGACCTTCTCCGGAGGAACTAGGGGAAGATTGTCTAAATGGAACACTCAATATTTTACTTAGAAATATTTTTGGAATAATAAAATATACAATATGTAATTAAAAAACTTTTATTTTACTAATAAATATAATGTAATAATCAATGACTTTACAACAAATAGACTATTTGTCTTTCAATCACGCTCAAACGGCTGAACAGTTCTAAATGAAATTTAGCATAGAGGTAGATTATGGCTTGGTATAGGATATTAGTATGCTACTTATTTATGTATTTTTTTTTTCTAAGTAACTTTTATTTCAATTTTACAATTTGGTTATAAACATAATGTTAAATAAGTAAGTAACTAAAACTAATTATAAATAAAACTTGATAACTGAGAAAAAAAAATCAAGAAGAAAACAAATAACAAAATATAATTTAACATATATGGGGCTATATTAATATGTATTTATGAATTATGTAGTGTAATTTAAAATTAAGTCTTTAAAAATTTTTTTTATTTTTTTTATTCTGGACAACAAACAACTATACAACAAAGATTACTCAACATAGATACATATTAAAAAAATAACTGTCATATAGTCAGTGACGTTTGTTTATACAAACGTATTGTTTATACATACATTCAAAACAAGATATTTTTATGCAAATTCTAAAAAATATAGAAATAACAAATAATACAAAAAAAAGTTTACTACAATTAACTACTATTTAGAATGTTACAGATATTTTTCCTAAATATATACAAAGAATGTGAAAATATGTCCACTTCGCAAAACTGCTGGTTGTGTCTAAATCTTAGAGTAAAAACTTGGCAACCAATCATATTCTCGTCTTTGGGTTCTGATTATCTCTATCCATTTTTCTCTTATTAATCCGCTTCTAGGGAGACTAAAAGATAAATAAATACAATAAGATCATAATACTATACATACAACAATAATATAATATATAAATTTATAATAATGTAAATATAATTATGTATATACATTTTCCGTACATTTAATAAAATTATATTTTTTTTAAATAGGTTCATGTAATTTATTGACAGGTCCGATATTACCAACTATCCCCATAATCAGTCGCTGAGTCTGTCGCGGCCATTTCGTTTTGTCTTCTCTATCACTCTCATACAAAATGCATCGTTCGTCTCGCTCAGGCAAGCGGCGAACTGGCAACAGCGCATTATTATTAATAAAATATTGTTATGTCCATAATTATAAAATTTCTGTACTTACCAATGAAATGGGATATCATTTCTATCCTTTACAGTTGCAGTATAATTTCTGCAAAAGCGGAACACACAAGATGTCATTTTTCTTGATGTTTTTGCGGATTATTCTACTCAAGAGAGACATGTACACTAGTCGTAGGATTGTGCGTGACTGTGCGCGACCAAATTTATAGTGGGACACTTACCTCTCATTTGCCTTGCTATAGCTTGATCGTCAATCACGCATCTACCTCAGTTTATATAGTATATCATTGACTATACCTTAGTTTATTAGCTGCAGGGCTTATTGGAACTATAAAATAATATAAAAGTGCACTGATCAACAAAGCGACTGTTATGACAAAGAGTATAATAAACACTGCATTTATTTATGCTTTTTATAATGGCGTATTATCCGACCCATAGACGTATTACACATAGAAATGTAGAGAATTTCAATTCCTATGACTCCTCTTTCAAACTTTATATAAATAAAAAGAGATAGACACACATTAAAGTGATTTTTAAATTTTGTCGCGAGGTGAATACATGTATTCACTTGCGAGCTTACTGTAGTGCGCATATAGGTGAATACATGTATTCACTTTCCGTCTCAGCGGTTAAGAGCAAATTACTAAATAAAACACTGGAGTTATTGCTATCATTTAATAGCCGTTTTACAACTGACTCTCAAAGTACCGTCATTTACATTTGAATTGTAACAGGTACCTATATATAACTATATATCTAGGTACATACATCACAACACTATAAAGGCTATAATACTTGACATTGGCAAATCACCGATTAACATTGGTGGAGCCATAATAAAAGAAGAAGAAAATAATCCCGCCGACCGTGATATGTCTTATTATTCGTTGACTAATCAAAACCATCACAGCACGGACAGGATTAAACTTGATTCCCCATCACGTCTTGGCGGGCGCGTGCATTATTCACAAAGGCGTGACGTGGAATCGACCAATAATGTCAATGTTCCTTATTCAGCGAAAGCGAAACAATCAAACTTAATGTGTTGTCGTTGTATAATAAAGAATTTGGAAAATGTATAACTTCTCAACGTACAAACAACTACTAATGCGAACTCGGCATTTCATTGGCTGTATGATCTTGCAGTCCTGTTGCTTACGTCGAAATTAAAAGAGTTTGTGTCAAACTAAATTGCAAAATGTTTTTTTCTGTGGTTTTTTTTTGATACAATTAATAAATACAAATTAAAAAAAATATATTTATATGTACACACCTATATATAGCCTGTGGATATTTTATAGTAATTCTGCCAAGAAATATAGGTAACTCTTTTACCGAAATAATGTCTTTGTTTAATAATAATAAAGTTTGATGGTTAGGAATAATTAATTTGTAGAAGAGATGTCGGACAGAACAGCAGAGCCCGTTGTTGTGAAGCAGGAGCCCGTTGTTGTGAAGCAGGAGCCCTTTGTTGTGAAGCAGGAGCCCGACCTTCAAGAGGATGTACCTAGCCCCGAGACCCAGCAAGGGGACGCCGGTCCTCTAGGACTGCTACTGCCAGTCAAACTTGAACCAGACACAGATGACTTCATCAAACGAGAAATTGAAATAGAAATAGGTCCTACAGAATTGTACAAGCCACTCTCATTCCCAGCACCACAGTAAGTATTAAACCCCTTGTACACAAGTATGTTGTTGTGTGTTTGTTAAAGGGTATTCCCAAAATAGATTGGTTTGTTATTTAGAAAACTCATCAGATTTAAACTTAATTTAAAGTTACAGAATGAAAAGAAACTTATAAAAAAAATTAAGATAAAGCTTATTTTCTCAGATTTTGTAACTATTGTTCATAACATTTATTTTCCTTGACACTTCACAGTGTAAGTACATGACCGAAATTTTATTGGTATTATATTTACATAAGTCTTAACTCCTGACCTTATGTCATAACCTTTACTGTTTACTGTCCGGGTCAGGAATTTATAGAATATTTTCAATTAAATTGTAATCTAAATTAAATTACATATTAAAGTCCCCGGATTATAACATAACCTAAAATGGCAATTTTATAATTAATGTGATATTTACAGTTACAGATGTGTTAATTAATAAAAAAAATTACATTGTTATGTATCCATATAGTTATACAATTCCAGAATATAAAGGGGGGGGGGGGGGTCCAACCACCAACAAAGCCATTATTTTGAAAAAATAAAACATAAAGTTCGACTTTACCTTTTATTACATCGTAATAAGTCTTATTAATCGTCAACTAATCACAACCATCACTTGTAACTTTCAGGATTCTATATTTTAGGCTAAAATAATAAGTAAATATTGAAATGAAATCACTTTTTCTGTTTATTGTTTACATAACAACTTGACAATCTCAGACTATCAAAATATATACAAATATTACCTAGCAACCGACCATAATTAAAAAAAATATATATTCAAAGGTATCTTTCCATTCTGCTGTTAACATTATACAGGATTAAACTGGACTCCCCATCATGTCATGACTGGGCGTGTGGGTTGTCTGCCATGACATGACATATAATCGTTGATATACCTGCCAAATCCAACTGTAAATGTCAGATTAAAAACCAGTATTCCAGTGTTGCCAAAGGACATAAAATAGTAACAAACAAGCAATAAAACTCAATATATTAAAATTTTCTTTCTAGGCTTTTAGGCATGGAAATAATAAACATATCTACATCAAAATTTATAAGATAATCATGTCTAAACACTGCCGCTAATAAATACTGTAGTGAATACTGTCTGTCTGTTACAGATTGTTGGACACAGTCAAGTACGAGTCTACGCACTCTGATGGTGAGTTACTATTATAACTTACTAATTATCACTACATATTATGAATGATATGATATGTGCTCTTATCATGCTAAAGCTACTAAACAGGTTTTGTTGAAGTTGTCATGACTAGGTTGGTTCACGTCTGCAGATAAACTTCATCTGCGGCCTGTGGTTTATACTAAGGTCTACCCGGAGACAACAACGCAGCCCGGATTAACAGGCACCCTCTCGGCGTAGTAACTTGTGACTCTGTAACGTTACTACTGATATTAGGTAAAATGTCCCACCTTCTTTAGGCGCGTTGAGCGATTTTTGGTAGGGGATAATCTTATGTGTTCGCGTCACCGACATGCTATAGTATCTTAGAACAAAGCCTGTGGAACAGCTATAGCAGCCATCTATACGCTGAACTGGACCGGGCTGGATCCTGCTATCAATGACAGATACATTTATATGGGAAAAATTTACAAATAAAAGAATTTCAAAATATTAGGTTGGGTTACAAATAAATTGTACTAAATGTAAACTGTTCATCTGATGAATGCATCCAAAAAAAAAATGTTATTGAGAAATTTAATATATGCTATGCTCCAAACATCAAAATTTTAAACAAGGACTCCCTTCGCATCATAGGGTCACCGATTTTCTACGAGTCTTCCCTACTTTTGTAGAAGAGAAAGCTCAAAAATTTCGGAATAATTCAAATCGACTCTTAAAAACGAATTCTCATAATTCTGGAAACATTTTAGTTAATAATATAAATGACATTATTAAAATTCACTCGCTTCAATTATTAACGTAGATTTTTCGAATCGAATTTGGACCTTTATCAACAAGGTTTGGAGGTCTGGTAATACGTAAAATGTCTAGTGTTTCATTGCCGGTATTTTTATCATTAGGACAAAGAGAACTCTCCGACATTCCTGAATTTACGAGGCTAAAGACAAGTGGATTCAGTTATGCCCTAACATAGACATTCCTAAAGATACATATTCATAGAGACAGTGGAACGAGCCGCTCTGCATACTGGAACGGAATAGTTTACTTAATACGTCATCCAGTGATGCAGAACGAACTCGTCTCTTAGCTGTTTCTAAATGGGAGTCTGGATTGTGGCTACAGGCGTTACCGTCACTTAAGGTTGGCACCTTATTAGAACGCACTACTTTTTAGAATTTCTGTAGCGTTAAGATTAGGGGCAACAGTAAATGTTGCTCATCGCTGTCACTGCGGAGAGCATGTCGATCAACTAGGTCACCATAGGTGACATAGTCTATCATGTAGTCGCAGTGCTGGCCGCATACCAAGACACGCCAGTTTAAATGATATCAAGCTCATAATAGCAGCAATGTGTCAGCCGGTTTAGAACCAAATTGTTTGGCACGTGATGATGGCAAGAGACCAGATGGCATATCCTGTGCGAGCAATGCGGGTGCGAAATGGGATGGTGGGACGAGGTCATGAAGTTCTTCTGAACTTTCCCCATAATACAGTCGATAGAAGACGCTAAAAGAGGCCATGTCTCTGCGTAACTATAGAGGCTCGAGATTTTGGTCATTGATGATGCGAATCGCTCTTTTTTGTAAACCATTGTGGGCATCGAGGAGATACTGATCGGAATCATCCCAGAGGCGACAGCAATATTTTCAACGCACAAACGAACTTTGGCTTTGTAAAGCTGCAGTCTGAACTTTGGCGCGAAACAGCGTCTCACCTTGTTCAGTATTCCTAGTTTTTTAGAAGCTGTTTGCTGATGCCCTACATGTAGTCTATGATTAAGATTGGAGCGGATTTCCACCCCGAGTAATGAGATACTGTTTCGCAACATCAAGGGAGTGTTCTGAAGAGTGGGGACGGGGTAGAAGGGGGGAGCGGAACCATCCCAGAGGTGTGAGCAATATTGAATGCACGAACGAACTTGGGCTTTGTAGAGCTGCAGTCTGAGCTTTGGCGCGAAATAGCGTCTCACCTTGTTCAGTATTCAATGTAGTCTCTGTGATTAAGGTCAGAGCGGATTTCCACTCCTAGTAATGAGACACTGTTTAGCAACATCAAGGGAGTGTTCTGAAGAGTGGGGACAGGAATGAAGGGGATGTTTTTGGCTGTAAATGCACACCCCTGGGTTTTTGAGGCACTGAACTGAACGAGGTTCTCAGAACCCCAGACCGCAATGCGGTCCAACATCCCGTCCAGCTCACTGACCACACCCTTACGCAGTTCTTCAAGTGTTGTGGGCCTGTAGATGGTCGACTGACAAACCCAGCGTGGACCGTGCTGTCGTACGCATAGCAATGAATATTACATTAATATGCAGAAGAAACAGTTGGCTACAGCACGGATCCCTGAGGGACGCCAGCGTTGACCAACATGTACGTAGACATGCTTCTATTAACAAGGACGCGGATGTCACGCCCATACAAGAACCTGGCGATCCAGTTGCATAGGCATTAGGCGGTCAGTGTAGGGGGTTTAATGAAATAAATGACGTTTGTAAAGAAAATAAAATATTAGGGATTTTTAAATTATGGGAGGTACCCTGTGACCAAAACCCGCTACGCTCCGCTACGGGCCGGCCGGACAACTCATCTGAGAGCCTCGGACCTCTAATCTCAAGCCAGGGTGGAGCTACCTACTAGTGGCTAACAAAGCCTCAGGGGCCTAAACTGGGGAACAACCCAACTTAAACAAGAAGTTTATTGGACAACACAATTTATTTAACATTATCTATCCACTTCACTTCACTTCCAACAATATACAACACAAGGAACCCGGGTAGCCGGCATGGCCGCCAAACTCAGGTCCACAGGGTCGGTGGGCCTCGCAGGAGGGCACAGCGTCCCATCCGAGCGGGGCACGCCAAGTGCAGGGGCCGCGGCCAAAATACATGGCCCGCACGCCGCAGGTCAAAATCTTGTACCGCCTCCTCTGTTCCCTCCCAAGGAACACTTCACTGTCCCTGGATCCCCACGGATTCACACAGGGCAACAAAAATTACACTTTTGTATTGAATTTTAAAAACAAGCGTCCATCTGCGGGTATCGTGGGTAGTTCAAAAAAATAAAAAAATATAAAAAGGATCAATCTATATGATTGATAGTCAACGCTCCACTGACTGTCAAAATTAACTGAAATAAAACTTTATAAAAAGTCAGTGGGCGTTGACATCCTTGGCTTAGGGCCACAACAACAAAAACAATTTATGTAACGGCAAGTGAAGCTTGCACGTTACATCAGGTAGGCCGTATGATGGCAGCTTAGAGAGTAGTGATCTCTGTCCTAAACCCGGTCCAAAGCCTTGGAGATGTCTAAGCTAACATCTAAAGACCAGTCGGTTCGGTCAAAACCACAATTAATTGTAGTATTAATAAATGACTAATTGAAAGTTCACATGACCAACTACGGTCAAAGAAAATTGAAAGAATGAGGCGGGTTACCATTATTAAAATAGCAAAATAAAATGGAAATCACTTCTGTCTGCAGTACCCATGACTGCCAATGCCTTTTTATTTGTAATTTAATTTTATATGGCTTGCTCGGGGTAAAAATTACAAAATATATAATAAGTATAAAATGTAGCCGGTGTTACTCAGGGATAATATAGCATTCTACTGGTAAAATAATTGTTTAAATCGGTCCAGTAGTTTTTAAGTTTATTCATTACAAACATACAAATCTTTTCTCTATAAGATTTGTAATTTAGTATTTAAGATAATTTTAATACCTATTTTTTGTATGTAAATTCATATTGTTGTATGTATTTATTTCAGGTACAGCTTCATCTGGTAATAATGTGAATCCTGAAAACAGCACTACTGAACATTTATTAGTGAGGAAAGTAATGGAAGTACAGAATTATAATATTGATGAAAATAAAACAGCAAATATTGGACATTTTAGAGAACTAAAAACAGAAGAAAACCAAAACTGTTGTAATGTTTGCCAATATAAATGTGCGACTAAGAAAAGTTTGAAAGTACACATGCGTACACATAGAAGTGATAAAACATATAGTTGTAATATTTGTCAATATAAATGTATACAAAGAAGAAAATTTGTTCAACACATACGTGAACACACAGGAGATAAACCATTTGGTTGTAATGTTTGTGAGTATAAATGTACACAAAAAGGAAGCTTAGTTCAACATATGCGTACACATACAGGGGAAAAACCATATAGTTGTAATGTTTGTGAATATAAATGTACGATTAAGGGAAATTTAAAAGTACATATGTGTCTGCACACAGATTACAAACCATATAGTTGTAATGTTTGTGAATATAAATGTACGTCTAAGGGAAATTTAAAAGTACATATTATGTGTATGCACTCAGATAATAAGCCATTTAGTTGTAATGTTTGTGAATATAAATGTAAACAAAAAGGAACATTAGCTCGTCACATGCGTACGCACACAGGTGTTAAACCATATAGTTGTAATGTTTGCCAATATAAATGTACAGAAAAAGGAAAATTAACTATTCACATGCGTACACACACAGGTGACAAACCATATAGTTGTAATGTTTGTGAATATAAATTTATGGAAAAAATAAATTTGGCTCGACACATGCGTACACACACAGGTGATAAACCATACAGTTGTAATGTTTGCCAATATAAATGTACAGAAAATGGAAAATTAGTTCTACACATGCGTATACACACAGGAGAAAAACCATTTAGTTGTAATGCTTGTAAATATAAATGTACAGGAAAAGGAACATTAGCTCGTCACATTCGTACACACACAGGTGAAAAACCATATAGTTGTAATATTTGTGAATATAAATGTACACGAAAAGGAATATTAGCTCGTCACATGCGTACACACACAGGTGATAAACTATAAAATTAAATGTACATAAAAGGGAAATTTAGTTCCACGCCATGTTTCAATTCAATATACATAGTACAATCATTCTAGATTGTTTCACGGCAAAATACATTATTTTTGAAAGTGCTGCTGAGTTATACCTATGAGTGTGTACTGTACACTTTCGTCAATTTTTTTGACATATCCTATGAACATAATGAAAGCAATAAAGCTTAAATTCGCACAGTTATGTAATGACATCTCTCTTTTGCAAAAATATCTGCCACAATGACAAAGTCGACATACTATTTTTTTTTTAATATTTACGATTGTCAGTGTCATTAAATATAATTATTATTTGTCAATGTAAATATTATTTAGCGTTCATCACAGATTAATTACTATTCATATATTTGATTGTCCGAATATTTTATAATGCCCAGAAATTTAAGAGTGGAAGAAAGGGCAGCGATTATCTTTGACCACTCAGCTGATGAATTACCACAGTTACACTATGTCCACGATATAAACACGCAGCTCGTGTGGTTTAATAGGCATTGTGAGGCAGTGTTGATCCATTGGTTTTCCAAATCTGCAGATTTAAATCCTATAGAAAATATATGGGGTTTAATAATGCAGCGATGGGAAAACAGAAATGAAAGAACAAAGCAAGCATTACAGCAACATTCCCAAACCGTTTGGGAAGGCATAAGAGGAACGGACTTGTGCACTCGCCTTGTGGGTTCTATGCGACAGCGACTGCAATGCAAGCTGATGGAGGTTACACTCGTTATTAGAAAGTAAAAATGTCTGTCGTTATTGCATTTCTTTTCCAACAATAATTAAATAATATTTATCGTAAAATCAACTTGATTGATTTTTTGAACAATGCATAAATCACTACTCTTGCCTATACCATAGATTAAATAATAAATAGGATAAAGTGGTATAAATAAGTACTTTTTCTTTACTTTACCAACCTTCTTTAGCTTAAAAACCATTTCTGATGAAGAAAAAACCGCCTTCATAAACAAAGTGTGTTTTCCGAAAGCAAATGCACAAGTCACTATGAAAACAATACCCAAATCGCTTCGAATGTGCCTATAAAATTTAAAGAGTTCTTGATTTCTCCAGTATCCCATCATCAGATCCTGACCTGATGACCATGGGACCACCTGGAAATTATACCCTTTCAAACAAAAAATGCGTCTTCAAGTAATCGGAGAACATACATAAATAAAAACCCGAAAAAGATTCCGACGAACTGTAAACTTTAAACAATCGTCTTACAAAATCTTAGCCTCATACAAACAGTTTAATTAAAAAACTCTACCTTCTTACAAATGTCAAAAAAATTTACGGATGCGTCACTAATCAAATAATAGAAATATATAAGATGAACGTTGCCTTTATGTCTACATGAAAATCAAGCGATATTCAACCTTATGATGACCTTTTTATTCCATCACTGTACATTAAAATACACAACTCGCGCACCATGCGCGCGCCGTTTTCCTCTTTGAAAAATGTGACTTTTTACAGACAGAATTTTCAGGAAAACGTTACATGCTATGCAAAAATAATCAAAGAGTGATTTGTTCCCCATTAAATTACCTACAAATATGTACTAACAATCACTTCGATACGAATTATAGTTTCCAAGCGTTAAAGTTTACAAAAAAAAATACGTTTAATTACCATGTGGGTGTTATAAAACTGGAATTTAAGATAGTATCTTAATTTTTTATCTACTTTAAATCTAAATGTCACCATTTTCTGTATCTTTGTTTGAGCAGCTAATGCCCAAAGTACTTTTACACATGGCAGCGCAACAAGCAAAAATAATCCCAGAGTACATATGCGTTATAGGAGTGTAGCATTTATAAGACTCTTATAATGATTCTGGCATTTGCTACTACTACTTTAAGTAGGTACATCATAAGATGCTGTTTAGACTATAATCACACTCACTCTTATATTTAACCTTATAAGATCATGTTTACTGGCCACTATAAGCTCTACTCTCCTATAAATGCTACAAACAAGATCAAACAGACTGGAGAATAGTTACTCTAGTTAGTTACACTTATAAGCTCTTAAAAGGGTCATATTTATCGGCCTCTATAAACCCAAGTCTCTTTTAAATGATATTATAAGACAAGTGTAAACAAACTTGAAACTATTTACCCTTGTGTATTGGTTTTATAAGCGCTAATAAGTTAATAAGTTGAGGCTATTATAGGTACATGAGTTTCATAATAGCATTTTGGATCATTGAGATCGCTTTTTCTTTTTAAACACTTTCTTTACAAGTGTACACTATTATAAGCTCAATACATTTATATTAGCAAAATATGTATGTATGTATGTATTTTTTTATACAAATAATCCTACAAAACTTTTGCAAAATACTTTATAAGGTTACTTATTCTTGAAGCGAGCGTTTTAGGCAAAAAAATGTATTATGGTTCTGCAAATGTTTCGATCTTATATCAGCCATTTTGATTGTAGTTTCATGCAAAAACGTCGTGCGTGATTTATATTATAAATTGGAAATAAATTAGTGAAAACGGTTTATATTCAAGGCAATGGCACGTCAAGCCGATATTGGACAGGCAACCGGATGGCGAGTGGTAATCTGGGCCTTTGAGTGGTACAGAGTCCCCTGGTAGCGGCCAAAGTGACCCCAAATGGACAGGGGCGGCAATATGGGGGTGAGGCAAAATCGAAAATTTTTTGAAAAGGCAACCGCATAAAAATGCGGTAGCATTAAAGGAAATACCCTAATTATATATTAATTTTTTTTTGCCAGCCGAAACACGCGGGCCGATCTTGCACTAGCGAGTAAAAAAAAAAGTGAAAAGGCAACCGCTTCAAAATTAGTGAGCACACTTATTGACACCACCAAACATTCGGAAAAATTGCCATCTGATCCTGATGGGCAGTTTCGGAGAAACAACCCCTCAAAGTCGCCGAAAAACCATTTTTTTCGATTGTTTCAACAATAATTAAAAAAAAAAAAAAATTGTTCAAATCGGATGGCATTCGAAATTTATACTGTCCTAAGTACAAATAGTGGTGTGTATCAATGTCATCCGATTTCGATTAAATTAACCCCTATTTAGCCACCCCCCAAACCTCATGAAAATACCAATAATTCCATACGCTGCAAAAAATTGTTGAAAATCCTTTTCAATTAATATTTATTTAACGACTGCTTGGACTTTTAAAAGGTCTGTGTATGCTCATTATCTATTAAAATCCCCCCCTCCCGCCCCAACAACCTCTCCACCAACTCTTAGGACAATGTGGGCAACAAGGGTTGGTGGGTATTTCCTTTAATGCTACCGCATTTTTATCCGGTTGCCTTTTCAAAAAAATTTCGATTTTGCCTCACCCCCATATCGCCGCCCCTGTCCATTTGGGGTCACTTTGGCCGCTACCAGGGGACTCTGTACCACTCAAAGGCCCAGATTACCACCCGCCATCCGGTTGCCTGTCCAATATCGGCTTGACGTGCCATTGCCTTGAATATTAGAAAAGTACAATTCGTATGGAGCTTAGTTTAATTACGATACTTTACGGCGAGTTACGGAGCTGTCTTTGGTTTTGATGCGTGGCTTCTTAGAACTGAGTGTCCCTATAGTGGCATGATAAGGTACTTCAAAATGCTATCTTGAAAAATGGCGATCAACTTCAACAGTAGCTGTTTAAATTAGTATATAACATATTAATTCAAGAGGCGCGTTGAAATTTTAACCTATAACTTGATATACTTCGCAGAAAATACGAGTTCCCCATGGGAATTAATTACGTAAATTATCATACTAACAATATAAATTTATATGTCTCACCACAAAGATTGGCCCTTTATTCACGAAATAGCTACTGCATGGCAATTACACAATACATATTGTTGCGTACAACATTTCATTCAAGTTGTCCTTCATTCAATCTATTTCATTCGGTCTTGTCAATCCATTAAGTAAGCATGTAAAATTAAACATTAATTAAAATAACATTAGAACCAGTTTTAATCTTTTATTTTTATGTTTGTAACTAACATAAATGGTGCCGAAACCCGGGAATTGAAGAAACGCGTGCCAAAAATTGGAAATCACGATCTAAGAAGTTGCAACGCGGCGTCGTGTCACAGAGTAGCACACCTCCATAGCGGCCAATAGTGCGCTCTCAAATCAGTGACGGCTGAGTACGCAAATTTTTTAATCTGTGGATACAAAAATGCACGCGTGGCAAGTTTAACAATATTCAAAATTCAATCTTAAACTCAAAAACTAAATTTAAAATCCAATTCAATCTTAAATTCAAGAACTAAATTTTATTACTTCGAAATGGAAGACAATAAGAACGCCGAATCATCAAAAGCCCGCGACGTCGAAAAATTGAAACGACTCCAGGCGCAAATGGCGCAATGTTTGAGCACCTGGTCTAAAACTAGAAGATTTGCGGCAGAACAGTCACAATTACCAGCACCAGAGCGAGACCAAGGCTCCATCCTCCTCCGCATCAATCAACTCGAGCTCGTAATCAATAAATACGAGAATTACAAATTAGAATATAACATCCTGCGGGGTACTATCGACGAGAACGATTTCGAGGACAACATGGACACCAAGGGCTTTGAACTATTAAGCCAACTTCAGAAGCTGCGCCTTCACTGCAATAATGACCGTCCAACCACCAGTCCGGGTCCAAGAATAAAACTTCCAGACATCGACATAGCCACATTCGATGGAAGAGACCTAACAAAGTTCCGTCCCTTCATGGAGGTATTCAGTGCAGTGTTTGACAGCGATGCGAACTTGGAACCGCTGCAGAAATGGTGCTACTTAAGAAAGTACCTACGAGGAGAAGCCCTCTCATTAGTGGACGGCCTGCCTATGTGTGAAGAGTCATATTTGCAAGCAAGAAGCCTTCTCAAGGACCGGTACGACAACAAGTGGCTGTGTATCAACAACCATGTGACCTTGCTGATGGACCTCGCCCCAATAGTGAAGGGCACCGCCAGTAACCTTAAGAACTTTGTATCGCATATAAGACTGAATATAGGAGCCTTAAAGGCTTTAGGGCAGCCCGTGGACAATTGGGATATGGTTCTGTTACCTATATTGTTGAGGAAATTAGATCAGTTCTCTTGCAGGGAATTCCATTGTAAGCGTGACACCTCAAGGCTACCAACAATCAAAGACCTCTTACAATTTATTGAAAGAAGGGCAAGTAGCTTTGAGGAAAGCCAAAACTCCTATGGTAAGCAAATTTTTTTTAAACCTACTAATGTCTCAAACCTTGTCAACAATTATTATAATAATAATAATCAAACATTATGTTTATTTTGCAAAAATAACTCCCACAAGCTGTTCCAATGCAAACAATTTGAATCCTTATCTTATCATGATAGGATTCAACTTGCATCAAAACACAGTTTGTGCAAAATATGTCTAAATAAACATACAAGTAAATGCAAGTTTCATTTTAAGTGCTCTGTTTGCAATAGTAAAAATCATCATTCTTTATTACATGATGATCAAGCAGGCACTTCAATAGTGACTCATCTTCAGGGTGTTTTTAGTAGCAAGTCTATCTTGCTACCAACTATAAAAGCAAAAATTTTTAATGAAGATGGCACTCAATTTGTTATAGCTAGAGGGTTGCTAGACTCAGGTAGCCAAATGTCATTTATCACTACAGACCTAGCCGAGTCCCTCCAATTAAAGCTATTTAAAAATAATGTAAGGGTTACAGTCTTGGGAACAACAAACAAACAAATTTCTCAAACTGTCAATGTTTCCTTCAAATCATTAAATCATGATTACTCATGCAAGAAAAGGTGTGCAGTTGTGGATCAAATAACAACACAACTGCCCCAACAAAAAATTAATTCTGTCATACTTCCAAATTCCTTGAAGTTGGCAGACGATGAATTTGATATTCCAAACAATATATCTTTCTTACTAGCAGCTGATGTCTTCTTTGATGTGTTGCTCCCGAACAAAGTCAAACTTCCAAATAGCAAGTTGTTCATCATCAACACAAAGTTTGGCTCAATATTGTCCGGCGAGGTCATTGACAACAATGTCACTGGCCACTGTAATTTAACAGTGTTACACTCTGTTGCTAGTAACAATAATGACAACATATCTCATCTCCTACCAACATTTTGGGAGAACAAGCTCACTCTCGGAGATCATTCGAGGGCTGTGTTAGCGGAGGATCCTTGTAAAACTAATTTCAATTCCTCAGCACAATTATTAAATGGTAAATTTAATGTATCTCTTCCACTCAAGAAACCAATCAATAAATTAAATTTGGATAATACTTTTTATATTGCAAATCAATGCTTCACATCCCTCAAAAAAAGGTTGAATAAGAATAATAATTTGCATAATCAATATAAGAGCTTCATTAGTAAATATATAAAATTAGGACACACCAAGATAATTCCTTTAATAGATTCTAAGATTGAGGGTAGATATTTTATGCAACATCATCCTGTCATCAGGACAGACAAAATAACTAATGAATTAAGAGTGGTGTTCAATGGAAATTCTAAAGTTAATAAAAGTTATAATAGCCTTAATGATGTTCCTTATAATAGGCCCAAAATACAAAAGAATTTGTTTGACATTCTCATTTTATACCCTTCCCATATATATTTATTTTTATCTGTCATTCGACATAATATGTACAGAGCTATAAACATGCATCCCTCCTATAGGAAACTTCAAAACATCTTGTGGCAGGATTATACTTGTGGAAATAATATTCTTGAATTACAGACGGTCATATATGGCCTGACAAGCTCCAGTTATCTTGCCACCCGATGCCTCAAAGAACTTGCTGATAGGTACTCCAAGAAATATCCTAGAGCAGCAGAGATAGTGAGCACAAGTATGTATGTAGATTATGCCTTATTCTGTACAGGCTCATTACATGAGGGAAATCAGGTAAGAGATGAATTTATAAGGTTGTCAGGTTTGGCAAACTTAGAATTACACAAGTGGGCCGCTAATGATCCACCTTTATTAGAAGGTATACCTAGAGATAAACAATATTTTAATGAGTATACATTCCCTCAAGAGAACTGGTCTATTAAAGCTTTAGGGTTATCTTACAATGTAAAAAATTATCAATTTTGCTTAAATTTTCAAGACAAAAATATTCATACTTGGAATAAGCGCACAATGTAAAGTGTAAAAGGTTCACTTTTTGATCCTCTTGGCCTGGCAGGACCTGTCCCCTTCAGGGCTAAAGAGTTCATGCAATTTTTGTGTAAGGAAAATTTAGATTGGTATTCACCAATCCATTTAATATTAAAACCTTGGTTAAGATTTTACAATCAATTATTAATTATGAAGCTATTTCAGATAAGTAGGTATTTATATACACATAAAGCCAACTGTTGTCAACTAATTGATTACTGTGACGACTCCAAAATTGGCTATGGCCACTGCATTTATATAAGAACAATTAATAATAATAATGTTAAAGTTACATTACTTTTGGATCAATTTAATGTACTTATAGATGTCTGTGGTATATTATGTAATAGCAGTTCAATACCTATATCTCATAAATTTCCTATAATTTTACCTAAGAAGTGTCATATCACTATTAGCATATTGTTATTATTCAAATATATTAATATTAATAATTTCAAAATGACTGTTAGCAGTCTTTCACAAAAGTATTGGATAATTAATTGTTTACATGAAGTAAGAAAAGTTATTAATAAGTGTGTAATATGTTATAGGTAACCAAAATAAATACAAGCATAGTTAAAATATGTAAGATACCTAATTAAGTTTTTGTGTAGGCATTTAAGTAATCAACCTTTTATATAGGAATGTAAGTTTTATATTTTTATATAAGAGTTAAGTTTTTGTATAGCTTTTAAGTAATTAACCTTTTATATAAGAATGTAAGCAATGAGACATCAATTTGTAATCTCCTCTCTCCGGAGTATGTTGCGTACAACATTTCATTCAAGTTGTCCTTCATTCAATCTATTTCATTCGGTCTTGTCAATCCATTAAGTAAGCATGTAAAATTAAACATTAATTAAAATAACATTAGAACCAGTTTTAATCTTTTATTTTTATGTTTGTAACTAACACATATATATAATCATATTCCAGATAATCTGGCTAAACTGTAGGTGTTCAAAAGGACATTTATTAAGGTATTGCTAGAAAAAAAAACTATAAATGAATTCCTAAATGATAAATGACATTTTATAATTTTTTTACATTATTAATCCAACTTTTCTAGGGGACTGTACAAGTAATGTACCATCTTCAAATTTTCAATGTATTTCACACTTTCGAAAATCATTTTGTGAACTGTTTCTATATTTCTTGGGAGTGTGGCGGCACATCGCGTCGATAAATGTCGTACCGTTACTATCTCATTGAAACCTGTATCGCGCCATTGAAAATATTTAATAGATTGGCATATATGCAACTTTCCAACGATGTGCGTTGGGGAGTATTTCTTTTACTCATAGTCGTTGGATTGTTGTATGTATTTCTATAGGAGTCAGCTTTTTTGAACCCATATGCTCTCAAATTTCTCGAATTTAACATCAAGTCGCCTTACAATCTCTAAAATCTTGTAAATTCATTATGGTTCGACAGCAACTGAGAAGCTAATTTGACCTTCATTTTCTGCTTATGATAGTTAATGTGGGCATGTCTCAGTTTGTTTGCTGCATGTAAGTGTTCGTGTGTTTGAGTTTCATGTAATAATTCTACATAATGCCATGAGATTATTTTTTGTTCTTTATTAAAAATGCGTTTGTTGTCACCGAAAGTGTTACGTAAGTACTAACTTCAAGCAGTGACAAGGGTCAAGTAGAATGCAAATCTCGTTGTCGTCGTGTATGAAGTAGGTTTTTAAATTATTAACATCTAAGTTGCACCCTAAATGTGAAGCCATAGCTATGTTATTTGGAGCGCCATCAAATGTTAATCACATTCTGTTAAATCTAAACAAGATCTTACGTACAAGTTGTGCTTTTTGAAGCCCGTTACGCAATTTATAAAAAAAAATCCTACGGGTATTTTCTAAGATCCATTAACACATGTAAGCATAAATGTTAGGGCTTCAGTAGTTAGAGCAACATTATCTCCTATGTTATTGCCAACATTTACGTAGCCATGAGCACGTTTTCCATCCCATTCAATACATTTTCTTATCGCCATTTTATCCATTGACAAAGCACAAAGCAAAGGTTTGTCAGAAAAACTTGTTTTTAATTTTAAGGCATCAAACGTTTCTTTTGTAAAACCAGGTTCACAATCTAAACACTGGTACCATTTTGATATGGTATTTGCATGCGGCAAACATGTGACGAATTTGTAAGCTCGCGGTGAAAGAAAATGTAATGTCAGCAAATTTCCTTAAATAGGGAGAATATTTCTTTGACTAAGGCTTTCCTGTGTGTTTTGTAGTTAATCTAATTAAAAGGTCTTTGTTCTTTTCACCGATACTATTTAGGAGGTCTAAAGATTCATTTTCAATGAGCTGGTTTTTTTTAAGTTCTTCAATAACATTTAAAAGTTTCGCATTTTTCTTAGCGAGTCTACGTTTACTTTCCCGAATCTTTTTTACCAATCTTAGCCTGCGAGACGCCAGTTGCCGAGCTTTTGATAGTTGTGATGATAACTTATTTTTCTCGGGGTGAGATTGTCGGCAACATTGATACTCTCTTGTAATTTCTTCGTTTTATTTTAAGATGTCGCTTCAATGCTTCTGTCGACCAATAACCTCTTTCTCGCCTTTGGTATCTAAAATTTAAAGATTTTTAAAAAAGCACTGAACTGGTTAAGACGAGGAACGACTCAGAAATTCGTAAGCCACTAAACTCGTGGTTCTCCAGCCGCATTGACACAAAATACCACTGTGTAACATGTTTTATGGCATTCTTGATAATTTCTGTGTCGAGAATCTCTGCGGAATAACAGCTTTTTCTTACCTGGATCGTCATGAAATCCTGACTCATCCATATTAAAAATGTTTTCAGGAGGTATTCCCTCTATCTCTTTTGATAGATTAACAAAGAAGCTTTCAACTTGTTCGCGATTTACCTGAGCCCTCTTTGTTGGAATGTTGTGAGCTACAGGATGTCGCTCTAGGAATAGAGAGCCCCATTCATAACCTGGCATATTGTTTTTAAATTGTTCTATTATTGTTATCTTATTATTTTTTAACAATAACCCTGAAGTCTAACATGCTGATTGGTATTCCAAGATCACTTAATATCAACAAATGGGACTTTAAACTGTATTCTTCATTTTTTGACAGTGTTACAGGTTTCCTTTAGTTTGTAAAACAAAGTGACTGGTGGTATTTTGTACTTTTAGCTGCTTCCATCCTGGATAAAGCACCCGATCTGATTGTGTTTAATGCTTCCTCTAAAATTTCTGGGGTGTAATTAGTTATTATTTATATTTTCGCACTCCTGGCTTAGTCGGTATTGATTTTCGTGGCATTTTTGTCTACCTGTAATTAAATGATGATGTTATAAAGTTGTGGTATGTAAATCGTAGAAGAAAATATATTTAGAAAGCAGCAACCCCATACGTCAATGTTACCCGATTACTACGAAATTGGAATTGGGTTACATTGAACGGTTCAAAGTTACCCAAAATCGAAAAAGTTTTACAATGACCCACTGGTTTTTCACTTTTGAACATGAAATTTGATGCCATTAAGATAATTATATTAAAGACAGTTTATAATATATTCTATCGTTAAAAACCAGAACTCACTTGTTTTATATAGCTTTTGTATGTTTATATCCGATATGTATCACACACACTTTACGCCCGCAAAAAACCGCAAAGAGAAATGGCCGAAAATATAAACAAACATCTTTGACAGTTTTTTTTTCGTCACTTAACGTTGAAGAAATGAGCTACAGTCAAGTTGGGTAACTTTGAATTTCCTTGTAACTTTGAATAACTGGTTTAAAAATTCTTTATTTTTTATCAAACTACTTGCTAGTCATAGACATTAAAAACTGCGTGAAATAGTATCACCAAAACCGACTGTAGCTCATTTTACACTCGCGCGCGAGCGGCGGGACGAGCCGCGAGTCACGCGTGTGTAATCGTGCGCTCGAGACTTGTCTCGCGGCTCGGCTCGCGTGGGACGCGCGCGTTCTGATTATAGTCTCTTTCGCTCTTCATACGGTTACAAACATTTTGCCTAAAAATAAAAAGAAATTGGTACAATAACAATGTTTTTACAAAAAATAGCAATATTTTAATAAAGTACACAGACGTTACTTAAGGATTTTTTGCGATGAACCCTTTTTTGTATTTGTAAGCGAGTTGCTTAGTAGTAGAAGCTCAGTAAAGATGGAGTTGATGCCGCTAATACTTCGACGTCCACCATAGTTGATAGTTCGAAAACAACTAAACGCGCTGCGAGAGTGTTCACACCAAGGAATATACTACTCTCTTGGTTCACACTCGACGAGCTAACGATCTGCGAGCTGAGACAAGAGACGAGAGTGTAACTGAGCTATAAGGGCTTAAAGATGGCCGACATTATCTTTTGACATGTTTTTTAATTATCAATATTATATTTGACTGTGTGATTTTATAGAATAACTAATTATAACTATATGTATTTGAGTAATTATATTTTAAATGTTTGACACGTTTGTAGTATTTGTGTAATTTTATTGATTGTTTTTGATGTGACATTAATTGTATTGTATATTGATAAGTATTGGCGTTTGTAATATTGAATATAATTTCAAATACTGAACGTCCCAGAGTTTGTTGTACTTACCTAAAATAATATAATAATAAAGCTTTTATTAATTCCTTACAGTGTTCATGATATTATACATGCATAGAGTTAGTATTGTTAGCTGTATTTTGAAACTTAAATTTTCCGTCTTAGTAATAACAGTTCTGCTTCGCACCACCTAGAGTTCATCTTTTATTTTTACCACCCTACTCTCATTTATTCATTTGTTTGTTCACTTTCCTCCTTTGCTAGTACCTCATTTTCCCATAAACCGTAAAAGTAAACTTAACAATCAATAAGGCAGCAAAGTAATTAAATATGTTTCCCTACCTTTACTTGTATGTGGCATAATGCACAATCCGTGCCACGCCAAATTAAAAAAAAAAAAAAAAAAAGGCAGCAAAGTAGTAATCAAAAAATAATAATAATAAAACAATTAATTTCAAAAATCATGTCAAAAAAAATAAATCAATAAATTATTAATAAATATATCAAGTTTTACATCAAAACAACAAATTGAATTTAAATCGATAATCCATGATATAAATTAAACTAAAATAAATCAAATCAATAAATGTCATGTTAGTGGTTTAGTTAATTAAAATTACTTAATTATATCTAAGATCTAATTGTAAGGACCGCCTAGCGCGGTAAAAGCCTCCTCCATTTCTGTCTGTCTCTAGCTGGCTGCTCTGGTCCATAGTTTGCCCGCTAAGGCTGCTATGTCGTCGTTCCATCTTTTGTTTGGCCTTCCACGTCTTCGTTTTCTGTTGATGGGGAGCCAATCTGTTACAATTTTTGTACTTACCTACTTGTTATTTTAAATAGAATTAAATTAGAAATAGAATTATCTAAAATTGCTCCACCTATATATTATGTACCTACATATCCCATATTCTTAACATATCCGAAACGGTTCAATGGATTATGATGGAACTTTCATGTTTCTGGCTTCAGCAATATTTCTTTCTAGCCTCCTCATAACCATCCATATTTATGATATCTAATGTAATCATAACCTACAAATATCAAATTATAATATAATATGTAGTTGTTTAATTATTTTATCGTTATTTAGTTAGGTTCTCGTATTTGGTGATTCATACTCTTTTTTTATACATATTAAAAACAACTCGCATTCAAGATCTTTGTCCTACGTACTTCCTTTGTAGAGTAATTAGGAGCCATCCATAAATTACGTCACAGGTTTAGGGGGAGGGGGGTGATCTCTACCTACCTATTATATATTATGTAATAGAGTCTAATATGAATTTGTGAGTTGACTATGTGATTTATGCAAATGTAATTACCTATCTGTAGGATGCATCGATCGCTGGTAGGATGGCTAAATAATAAAAAAATCTCAGATTTGTGGATTTATCTTTTTATTTAAATATTTACATCATAACTTAAATGTATGGTAATAAATAAATAATATATTTAAAAACTTTTTTTTTATCTTATTTTTTTGATATTTAAAATTGCTCGCCTTTTGGCTTTGCTCTTTCAGAATTCCTAATTGCTCCATTTATTAGATAAATATTTAAAAGACAATTATTTTTTTAGTACCTTTGTTAAACACTAGATGGCACTAGTAGTAACTACTAAGCGTAGAGAATAAGTAAATTTTATACTTGCTATAAAATGCTCCATCGAAATCTGAAATTGCCCCAATTATTAGATAATTATTTAATTAGAAATTTGCAATATAAAATGCAAATCCCCTATATGTCAGGTGGATTTATCTTACGTTCTTGCTATTAAAAAATTGAGAGGCTCTGTTGAGGAGGTATGTAGATGGAAAAGCCTCTATTTATAAATTTTGAATTTTTTTTGTTGAACATTAGATGGCGCTTTTGTAAGTAATAACTATTGGTTAATAATTTTTTTACAAACCCCTAAGCGTCGACAACAACCGGCATGATCAGCTGCTTGATTTGCCCTGCTGCCTACGTTTGACAGGCCAGCAGAGTCAGAGGGCCTCTAGGGAGCAACTATCTATGGTCGAGGGGACTAGGATTAGGGGGACCAACTGGATCCTAAGTGGCCGGATAATAGGTAGGCCTCAATGACGCACCTAAAGAGGACACCGAGGGGTCGTTGCCCTCTGCATATGGCCGGCTTAAAGCGGTTTACCTCGGCGCCTCCGAGCGAAATGGCGAGGAACACCCCCAATGCATCGCTCAATTATTCAAGGACGACGGATTGAACAAGTTGAAATTAATTCTGATATGAAAATTATTAGATCAGTATAGAAAAAGTAAAATTAGTGAATCTTGAATCGCTTCACGTGAAAAAACTGATGATAGATGAGTAACATATGAATTTGATATCTCTCATTTTTTTCTATAGGTACGTTTTAATTATTTACACACTAGCTGTCCGCCCCCGGCTTTGTCCGTGGATATTTTCGAACAAAATAAAACCTGCACTACCCCTACCCTGTTTCCCACGACTTCGTACGTGTCTATTTCAGAATGTTAGCAAACATACACTTCATGCATAGCTTTTGTCATGTTCACCTCTACCCACCCCGTTCCCGTCGTCATGCCGTGATGGTATATAGCCTATGTTACTCAGGGATAATGTAGCATTCTAATGGTGAAAGAATGATCAAAATCCGTTAAGTAGTTTTTGAGTTTATTCGTAACAAACGTACAAAAATGCAAATCTTTCCTCTTTATAATATTATAGTATAGATAACATCATAAAAATAACAGGTCCGCATGGAATAGTGGCAAGAATTCTGGCTGCATTTCCCCGCTGAATCGCGATGCTGATACCAGTCGTGAGGAAACATATTTAAAACACCGAGCACAAAAAGCGGCTCTTTGTAGTTTTCAATGATTGAACTATTTGCACCGTTTGTCTCTATCTTATTATCTCTAATAAATTGTTGGCTGGTGAAGTGGCATGAGGGGAAGCTATACCTCGGGGTCTGCTGGTGCGGTATCTCACCGAAAATAGTCGGTCCGGCCAGCCGTATGATCGAGATTGAACACAAGCCACACATTGACCCACTTGGGTCCTCTGTTTTACAATGCCTATCTGTATGATATATATACGTGCTTCAAACATTCAGAATTTCTTCTTTATGCTGACGACACTAAAATATTTACGGACGTTGGAGGCTTTGTTGACTGTCAGTTGCTTCAGGGGATCTAGACCGTCTTTGTGGCTATTACGTAGAAAACAGGATATCTGTAAATATTAGCAAGTGTCAGAAGATTACGTTTACCCGCAGCCCTACACCTTCAGTTACAATATTGGTGGCGCTACCATACAACCTGTCCGAGTGGTGCGCGATCTCGGGGTGATGTTGGACAGTAAACTCTCGATGACTGACCATATAGACCATGTAACTAGCAGGGCATACAAAAATCTCGGCTTTCTTATGCGAACTTGCAAACCGCTTAAGGATCCACAATGTTTGAAAAGCGTATATTGTGCGTATGTGCGCAGTATCCTGGAGTATGCTAGCTGCATATGGAGTCCTCAGTACATAACATATTCGGATCAGGTCGAGAGGATCCAGCTAAAATTCGTTAGGTACATGAATTACAAGACCCGTAGAGAGTATGTGGACTACGAAAGCGGATGTGGCGGACACGGACTCATAATGCTGCGCGATAGACGGGCACTTCTCGGTCGATCGATCTAGATACACCCTAAACACACTATTGACTCGCTGCGTTAGAACCTACAGCAAATCCTTCGGCGAGCTGCTTTTATAATAATTCCAGACAAGTTGTAAAACAAACAATCATTCATAATTTCTCACAGACACACACTCACGCACCACAACAAACACACACACACACGCACACAAATAAACACGCAACATCTAACGATAGCAATCATCCCAGCATAATTCATTTCCTTTCAGTACTTATTATTTTTTTTATTAAAGTGGGTACCTACTTACCCTCTTTTTTTTTTGTTTATGTCTGTTTATTATATGTATGTTCTGTGGTCTAAATAGGAAATTTATAATTGGCTTTCTTTGGATAATATTGTAACAAAATTCCATTTATAAAATGTGCTGTTAATTTCCTAAATATAGAAAAATAAAAATAAAGTAAGTCATACGAGTGATTCACTCACATTCACGGACATACAAGATTCGATTAAACAAAGTGTCAAAGATCGTTCCGGCCATCGAAATCAACTACAAATACAACGATTTGAAAACGGATGGCGGACCATTCGTTACAAGAATTGGACGAGTCTGTGGTCGATTTCGGCGGACCGTATGACGTCGCGCCGGTGATTGGACGAATGAGTGGGTACCCTTAGGCATCTTTGAGTATTTACCAAAGGAGACGTGAAGGGTATAAATCACCGAACAATTTTTTCTGCCACTTTTGGCGGGGGGGGAAGGTAAACACCTAGTACCACTGTATTTTTCTGTCGTTTTATTGTCGCAACGGATTTAACGTTATATGATGATTATGTTAAAATACAAACATAATAATTATAATTAATGATTGGAAATAATAAGTTTGACGCCCTAGATCGCCTTTCCCGTTTAAAACATCACAATTAACGATACCAACGAAATCTAAGGTAACTTATTACTGCGCACCTGGTCAGTATAACTGGTCAAAGGGTGAAAAATTGGCGAAAGGGGGAGCCCGTCTATGGCCCCTCTATGGGCTTAGTACTCTATGTTAGGCATAGATTAAATAATGCCTTAGGTCCTTTCTACAAAATGGATGACGGAGGATCAGAGGTGGGTCGCTACATTTTGTAACCGCGTCGGAACAAGTTATATATAGCGATGCTGCTTACTCATATGATGGACTTGCTGTTGTCAGAACAGACAGATATACTTTTGACTAGAACACAAATTACAAGGTTGTGTTCACTTTTCAGATAACCAAGGATGTGTCGTACGTCGATATCGATAAAATTACAGTCACTGTGTATTAAAATTGAATCTGATTTTGTAAAATGTTGTTTTCTATCTTTGTATTTAATGTAGCACTTTAAGAGTGTAGTGTACCGCGTCCATGTCCATACAAACGGAGAAAACGTTTTACTACCCCTAAATATTATTTAATTTTAACGATTTTGTAATATGTTACTGACATAGTGAAAAACTACGTACGTATTTTTTCCTTTTTTCAAAATTCGTAATAGGTCAAAAGTTATAAGCCCCTCAAATCTCGTTTTTTTTGGTTCATAACTTGCTGGTAATAAACCGTCTGTATTTGAGAAACAAAGCAAAATTTCAAAAAAAGCAAAACGTACGTACGTAGATTATAATCTGCTAAAACATATAACACCAAAATTGTAAGGTTTCGTTATAGTTTAGTAGGTGTAAATAGTTTTCGCCCAAAACGCAATTTTCAACGAAAAACATACCTACGAACACTCACGAGCTGCAGTGCTCTCTGTCGCACTGATGCCCGTGGGAAGAGCGCGCTTGAGACAAAATATGATTTTCTAAATACCTATTTCGCTGCGTACGCTGAGCTACACGATCCTCTTAATTCTTATATACATATATTGGTGTATATTATACACTGTATAACTTACATTTTTCCTACTTTCTGTTAGAAGTTTAGTAGGTACTTTAAACTGTTGAGATAAAGGAAAAATAATGTGATTTGTTTTAAATCAAAATATATTTTTTTAAATAATTACTTACACTACAAATATTACAAAAAATATTAAAGAACATTTTATTAACATATTGATTCCACGACACGCCTTGGTGGATAGCACACGCTCCCGCGGAGACGTGTTGGGGAATCCAGTTTAATCCCGCCCGCGCTGCGATGGTTGTGATTAATCAGTGATTAAGGCCCTCACTGCTTGTGCAAAAAAATCAGTAGAGGGGGTGAGGCGGAGTGATGCAAGCTTCGATTTGCGGGGAGATGCGGCGCGCCTACTATGAACATACCGAGACCGCGACATCACAATCTAGGAACATAGGAATAATCGGACTGAAATAATTAATTTTCGTTTTGCCAGCGACTTAGCATGTATGAGTTTTAACTGTGCCTAATAATAGTAATGTTTTACATCCAATGCGTAAGTGTAATATAAGTTAATCATTCTCTAAAATTAAATTAAAATAAAAAAAAACTAATAAGTAGTAATTTATAGTTTAGTGTTAATAATGGGTAATAAAAGGAATAAAGAACTACGTAAGATTTGTATTAGAAAACGACGTAAGAAGAATATAAAAAAACATACTTTTGACTCTGAGTAAGTATAATATTTGAAATTATAATACAAAATCCTTATTATTCAATATCTTCAATCAATGTAAAAAGAAAAGATGGAGTAATACAACCGCTCAGCGTGCCTGCCACGTAGCATACGCTCTGCCTATACACTACTCCTCGTCCCGGTGTTCCTCTTTTCTTATTTTGTATTAGCACTACGGCCGAATACTACAAAACAGTGAGAGTACAGAAATTAAGCTTACGTATGTACATAACCTTTTATACTTACACTCGGCCACAGTAAATATATCTAAACAGTACCGAAACATATGGTAGTCTATCAAAAACTAAGTAGATATAAAGTTACCTATTTACACAGGCAAAGGCGGGTAAAAGCTTAGTCCATTGAGACCTAAGTATGTATAAAAAACCACATTTACACAGGCAAAACCGAGACATATGGTAGTCTATCAAAAACTTAGTAGGTATAAAGTTACCTATTTACATAGGCAAAACCGGGTAAAAGCCTAGTCCATTAAGACCTAAGTAGGTATAAAGGCAGACATTTACACAGGCAAAACAGAGACATATGGTAGTCTATCAAAAACTAAGTAGGTATAAAGTTACCTATTTACACAGGCAAAGCCGGATAAAAGCCTAGTCCATTAAGACCTAAGTAGGTATAAAGTCAGACATTTACACAGGCAAAACCGAGACATATGGTAGTCTATCAAAAACTAAGTAGGTATAAAGTTACCTATTTACATAGGCAAAATCGGGTAAAAGCCTAGTCCATCAAGACCTAAGTAGGTATAAAGTAAAATATTTACACAGGCAAAGCCGAGACATTAGGGTAGTCTATGAAAAACTTAGTAGGTATAAGTTACCTATTTACATAGGTACAGCCGGGAAAAGCCTAGTCCATCAAGACCTAAGTAGGTATAAATTCAGATATTTACACAGGCAAAACCGAGACATTAGGGTAGTCTATGAAAAACTTAGTAGGTATAAGTTACCTATTTACATAGGCAAAACCGGGTAAAAGCCTAGTCCATCAAGACCTAAGTAGGTATAAAGTCAGATATTTACACAGGCAAAGCCGAGACATAGGGTAGTCTATGAAAAACTAAGTAGGTATAAGTTACCTATTTACATAGACAAAGCCGGGTAAAACCCTAGTCCATCAATACCTAAGTAGGTATAAAGTCAGATATTTACACAGGCAAAGCCGGGAAAAACCTAGTCCATCAAGACCTAAGTAGGTATAAAGTAAAATATTTACACAGGCAAAGCCGAGACATTAGGGTAGTCTATGAAAAACTTAGTAGGTATAAGTTACCTATTTACATAGGTACAGCCGGGAAAAGCCTAGTCCATCAAGACCTAAGTAGGTATAAATTCAGATATTTACACAGGCAAAACCGAGACATATGGTAGTTTATTAAAAACTAAGTAGTATTAGTATGTATAGAAAGCCCGCTGTTTCTAATAAGATAGCTAGAGCGGGATAGTGGTAGACGTTTAAGTTCGGGTGTGAAAGGGACAGACAATAGGATTACGAGAAAAACATCGCTAATTTATAATCAGGCGAGTTCACCAGAGCGTCCGGGACACGTCCGCTGCCGGCGGTATCTGTCCGCCATCTGCCGATATTTACGGAATTTCGGGCTTTTCAATTAATTAAAAAATAAACACGCTATTAATTTGCCATTTTTTAAGCAATGTCTTTAGTACATTGATTTTCCTACAATATAGTTTTTTTTTAACGTTAGTTGTCGCTCAAAATATTGAGAATTTTGAGAGCAAAAATTATTTTCGTGCTGTAACTTGCGATTTTTTTTTTAAAGATACTACAAAGATTTAATAATATTTTATTATTTATATATTTTCTTTATATATTTCACTATTCACAAATTTTTTTTCGGACTTGTAAAATGGCTTGATATGTCCACATTTAGCGACAAAAAAATAGACGTTTCAGAGAAAATGTACGGAGACGTCGCCTTAATAAGACATATCGCGGTCGGCGGGATTATCATACATACCGATTTATTGGCTATAATCACCGTAAACGGCTATACTACTTGACATTGGCGAAATCACCGATTAATATTGGTGGAACCGCCATATTGAAAAAAAGAAGAAGAAGAAGATTAACATATTAAGTACTCTATATAAAATAGTTGGCCCATGCAAATATTTATACGAGCAAAAGAAAATATATATCTTATAAATCCCTATTAATATAAATGCGAATGTAAGTTTGTTTGTTACAAAAACTACTTAACCGATCATCATGAAACTTTGCACATATATTCTTGGAGGTATTAGAAGTAACATAGGATACTTTTTATTATCACGGCATGACGACGGGAACGGGGTGGGCAGAGGTGAACATGACAAAAGCTATGTATGAAGTGTCAACATTTTGAAATTAGAAGTCGTGGGAAACAGCTATTTCTAATATGTTTATACTAGCTATCCACCCCGGCTTCGCGTGTGGACAATATTAAAATCTTATATATAAAATTCTCCTGTCACAATGTTCGTTCCCTGCATACTCATCCGAAACGGCTTGACCGATCCTTATGAAATTTTGTATGCATATTCGTTAGGGTTGAGAATCGGACAACATCTATTTTTCATCCCCCTAAATGTTGAGGGTGGTCCACCCCTAAATTTTTTTTTATATAGGGGTAGGAGTAGGGGTAGGGTAGGGGTAGGAGTAGGGGTAGGGGTAGTGCGGGCAAGTCAACGTTTGGGCAGGACAACGTCTGCCGGGTCCGCTAGTTTCATATAAATAATAATTACCAATTTTCCATCCAAAAGTCAAAGCAATTTCATATAGGTAATTAATTTATATATGTTATATTATATTTATTAAGTTTGTATAGTTTTGTCTAATCTAATCTAATCTATAATTAAAATAAGTTTTAGTAAAATAAAAGTAGGGTGAAACCTGGCGACTTTGCCAACGGACGTTGATTTGGCCATCAGCTATGTGCTTTCAGAAAATCACTTTTATTAAAACTTTGGCATATTTATAATTAAGTTCAATTCGCGGCTGGCAACACTCTTTTTAATGTGGCATCACTAGAACCATGTATGTAATTCTATTTGCTAAACAAATTTGGCCAATGTCGGTATGTGAAATTCAGTGATTCAAAACTTCATACAGTTTAACTTATAAATATTGTATCCAGGTACCTATGTATATTTTGTATTAAGTCCATATTTATGCACTGCGTAGTGTATAGAATTATTTTATTCGTTGTTTAGGTATTTGTGACAAAAACTAATCTAAATTATTTATCGATTTTGGTTCCACCAGATAGCCAGCCAACAAGATCTCTCTCATCCACCAGATAGCCAGCCAACAAGATCTCTCTCATCCACCAGATAGCCAGCCAACAAGATCTCTCTCATCCACCAGATAGCCAGCCAACAAGATCTCTCTCATTTCAGACTATATTGTAACGAGTAGGTATTTAAATCGCATACCTACATAAACACCTAAACACATCAAGGTCGACAGACGTCTCTAGAAACATCCAGAAAGAATCAACTACACACGAAAATGGACCGTATGTACCTAACCATAAGTACCAAATCGGCCGCGGTCAGTGTGTAGGTATTTAACGCCGAGGCGCGTCTACAACAATCTCGGCCTTTCTTGAATGTTCGACGGACTACAAAAACAGAGGATCTTTGCCAGGGAGACACAGTGCGAATCAGAGCGACCAAAGCGAAAGTGCGAAGTGGAATTTGTGTTATTCTATAGTGTTTATTAACTGTAATTTTGTGGTGTTAAAGTAAAGTTTGTCAATTTAATCGGTATTTTGAATCTTTTCCAACCCTAGCTCGTAAAAATATTGTAACGAATAGGTACTTAAATCGCACCTAAACACATCAAGGTCGACAGACGTCTCTAGAAGGATCCAGAGAGAAACAACTACAAACGAAAATGGACCGTATGCGCCTAGCCAAAATCGGCCGCGGTCGGTGAGTAGGTATTTGGCGCCGAGCCGCATCGAGGCGCGTCTACAACTTTGTACAACAATCTCGGCGTTTCTCGAATGTTCGGTGGGCAATATAAATAGAGGATCATTGCCGCAAGGAACACAGTGCGAATCAGAGCGACCAAAGCGAAACAGTGAAGTGGAATTTAGTGCGAATAAGTGTTATTCTATAGTGTTCATTTATTTAACTGTATTTTTGGTGGTTAAGTTAAGTTTGTCTATTTAATCGGTATTTTAAATCTCTTCGAACCCTAGCTCGTAACAAATTGGTGTCAGGAGTGTGGGATTCAAAAATGCCGATTACACCACATGACTCGTGGTCATCACGGCGACCCCAAACACGACAAACTACTGCTGGACATCACGGCGAGGAGGTCGACGAGGCTGCTGCTGCTGGAGCCGCTGCTGGTACTGCTGGGACTGCTGCTGGTGGTGCAGGAGCAGCTGCTGGAGTTGATACGGGTGCTGCGGGTTCTGCGGGTGCTCCCCAGGCAACCGACATGGGAATGCTGGTTCGGCTGATGGAGGAGCAGGCCAGACGTCAGGAGGAACAGACTCGACAGCTGTTGGAGGAGCAGGCCCGTCGTCAGGAGGAGCAGGCCAGGCGTCAGGAGGAGCAGGCCAGGCGTCAGGAGGAGCAGGCCAGGCGTCAGGAGGAACAGACTCTGCAGCTATTGTAGGAGCAGGCCAAACGACAAGAGGAGCAGGCCAGACGACAAGAGGAGGAGGCCAGACTTCGGGAGGAGCAGACTTGCCGGCTGTTGAAGGAGCAGTCTGCTAGCCTTAAGGAGCTGCTTTCAGAATCACTGGGAAAGGTGACTATGGAGGTGAAGCAGCTACAGAGGGTTACAGACATGCACGAGGAGAGAATCGAAGACCTCGACATCCGTTACGAAGACCTCCAACAGCACTATAAGGATCTCCATAAGGAAATACAGACAAGGATGAGCGGAGAACAGGATGCAAGACTTAACGACCGCTACGGAGAGTTGGATAGCCGATGCGAGAGGCTCCAGAATGAAGTAAGGAAACTGAAGCTGTCCGCTCCTGTTTCTGGAGGCGTCGTCGTCTCCGGCCCCCGAGTCAAGGAGCCGCCGTACGACGGGACTACGTCCTGGACAGCGTACAAATTGCAGTTCCAAACGGTCGCCTCTGCCAACGGCTGAACAGACGAGCAATCTCTGACCGCCTTGACAGTGGCTTTAAAGGGCCGTGCACTATCGGTTCTGGAGGCCTCTCCAGACAGCTGCACCACGTACGGGAACCTGATCGAGGCAATGGACTCCAGGTACGGCGACAAACACCTGGAGCACGTCTACCGAGCGCAGCTAAGGGACAGGACGCAACATGCTGGTGAGAATCTGCAACAATGGGCTCTGGAGATCGAGAAGATCGTGAGGAAGGCGTACCCATCTGCCGGACAAGAGTTCATTGCTGCGAACCTCGTTCAAGCATTCATCGACGGCATCCGCAGCATGGAGGTCAGAGCTGCAGTTCGTCTGGGCCACCACATCGCCCTGAAAGATGCACTGGCCCATGCTCTAGAGGTGGAAGCCGTGAGACAGGAGCCTCGTTCTCAGCGATTGCGACAAGTGGCGGAGGAGGCTACTCCAACAACGACACCTGTAGCAGAGAGGCGTAGCTACTTACCCCGCTGCTTCTACTGCCACAAGCTGGGGCACCTTAAAGCTAGCTGCCCGGCGCTTAAGCGACAAGGCACGGATCAACGAGTGCCAAAACCGGACGTCGGAGCTGATGTCCGTGCTGTAACTACCGAGCTTCGGAGAACAGCCCCAAAAGTTACCATCCGACAAGTTTTCGACGGGAACAGTCTGGTGATCGCCGGCGAGGTCAACGGGACGCCATGTGAGATGACGATCGACACAGTAGCAACGCGTACGGTTGTGAGACCTCAGTTGTTGGGACGATCTACGAAAAGAACCAGACGTTCATCTTCCTGTCTGAAACTCTTCACGGCAACCGGTCAGCCAATACCCGCATACGACGAGCTGCCGGTGACACTCAAGGTGGGTGACGGGGAGTATCCACACACCGTCATCGTGGCCGACATTATAGACGACTGCATTCTCGGACTCGACTTTATGAAGCGGTTCCAGTTTGGCATCGACTTGCGCAACGGTGTACTGCAGTGCGGCCAGGAACAAGTATTTTTGAAAGGCGGTTATGCTGGCTATGTGCGCTGTGCCAAGGGCGTCAAACTGAACCCATACTCAGAGACGCTTGTCGATGTAGAATTACCAACTAATGGGGACCCCTCCATTACGAGGTGCTCTATCATCGACCACCTGGAACGTTCTAAACATAAAGGCTGGTTACTCACACCAACTTTAGTAAACAGCCAGAGTGGACGAGCTGTAGTAAGGGTGATCAACTTTGTTAGGTTTATATGAGGCTGATGAATAATAAAACTATAATGGATGGAACACACTTTACTTATATAGATACAAAAAGAACACGGGTACTCTAATCTATGACACGGTTACAGTAAGAAGCCATGATAGGGAACCACACAGCAGGTAGCAGTGCACCACAGACTACTCGGTGTGTTGCCAGACTATTTTATTGAAATCAACAAACTTCAATGGCGCTCCTGTCACTCTTAATAAGGATCAAGTCGTAGCAAAGTGCGACGAGGTAAATTGGATGCGGAGCTGCACCCAGGGGAAGCTGTCAGCGATGAAAAATAACAGTGCAAACCCCTTGGAACTCGTCGATATTTCGAAAAAGGACTTGTCAATCTCCGAGTACAAAAGAGCGAAGGAGATGCTCACTCGTTACTGGATTATCGTCGACTGAACGAGGTAACCAGAAAGGACAGCTACCCTGATTGACGACACCTTGGACAGGTTGAGTGGGAACCAGTGGTTCTCAACACTGGATTTGAAGAGTGGATACTGGCAAGTGGAGATCGATCCCAAGGACAAGGAAAAGACTGCTTTCTCGACTGTAAATGGACTGTGGCAGTTCAACGTCATGCCTTTCGGGTTATGCAATGCTCCCGCTACGTTCGAAAGGCTGATGGAAGTCGTGCTTGCGGATCTCGTGGGAAAAGCTTGCCTAGTCTACCTGGATGACGTCATCATCATGGGACGCGACTTCAACGAGCACGTGAGGAACTTAGAAAGAGTGTTTGCCAAATTGAAGCTCGCGAACCTGAAATTGCATGCCAAGAAGTGTAGCTTCTTCAAGAAACGTGTGAATTACCTCGGGCATGTAATTACAAAGGATGGCGTAGAAACCGACCCTGTAAAGACAGTAGATGTACGAGAATGGCCCACCCCGCGGAACAAAACAGATGTTCGGGCGTTTCTTGGTTTGTGCTCGTACTACCGCCGCTTCGTATACGACTTCGCGGGAGTAGCCAAGCCCCTACATCGGCTGACGGAGGACAAGCGTTCGTTTCAGTGGACTGAGGACTGTGAGAAGTCGTTCCAGGAACTGAAACAACGGCTGTGTGAAACACCTGTTTTGGGCTATCCGGACCAAGTCGGCGAGTGTGTGGTGAGGTGTGCTGTCACAACGGAAGAGGGACAAGGAAGTTGTGATAGCGTATTTCAGTAAGGCTCTGTCGAAACCAGAAAGGAACTACTGTGTAACCAGACGCGAACTTCTGGCCGTAGTGAAGACGTTACGACACTTCAACAAATATCTCATCGGAAGGAAGTTCAAGCTTGCAGCAAGCAACAGACCATGCGGCATTGAAATGGTTACTTCAATTCAAGGACCCCGAAGGACAAGTCGCTCGGTGGATCGAGCAGTTACAAGAATTCGATTTCACGATCGAACATCGACGAGGACGGATGCATGGCAACGCTGACGCACTGTCACGCAGGCCGTGCCCTGAAGATTGTAAACACTGCTCGAGGCGTGAAATCAGTGATTCTGTTATCAAAGTGATTACGACTAATAACCTTAATGACGAATGGGCGAACGAGAGGACGAGAGACGAGCAACTCAAGGATAACAACTTAGCGCCGATAATGGAATGGAAGACGCAGAATGTTCCAAGGCCCGGCTGGAATGTTGTATCAGCAATGAGTTCCACCACGAAAAGCTACTGGGCTCAGTGGGAAAGTCTAGTGCTGCACAACGGGTTGCTGTACCGCAAGTGGGAGTCGCCAAGTGGACAGGAGACATTGATGCAGCTGGTCGTGCCTAGGTTGAAGGTGCGCACAGTGCTTGAGTCCGTGCACGATGGATCCTCGGGAGGACATCTGGGCATGAATCGAACCCTGGCGAAAATCAGGAAACGATTTTATTGGGTTCATTGCCGGCAAGATGTCGAGGATTGGTGTCGCAAGTGCACAGTATGTGCGGCCGTGAAGGGACCTACGACACGTACGAGGGGACGTATGCAGCTGTACAATGTTAGCGCTCCATGGGAACGAATTGCGGTGGACGTTGCTGTACCGTTCCCGGCCACTGAAGACGGGAACAAGTACTTCATGGTGGTGATGGACTACTTCACGAAGTGGCCAGAGGTCTTCGCAATTCCCAACCAGGAAGCGACAACAGTGGCGACTAAGTTGGTCAACGAAGTATTCTGCAGGTTCGGGCTACCATTGGAGATACATTCTGATCAAGGGCGTAACTTTGAGTCGCAGTTGTTCCAGGAAGTATGCCGTCTCCTGGGAATAAATAAAACGAGGACTACGGCGTATCACCCACAGTCCTACGGAATGGTTGAAAGGTTCAACCGCACTTTGGAGACTCATTTAGCGAAACTGGTTGAGGGACCGATATATTCCCTTGTTCTTGCTCTCATATCGATCCGCAGAGCATGAAAGCAGGTGACTCCTGCTTATGCCAACTTTGGGAGAGAGCTCCGACTACCAGTTGATCTCCTGACCGGCGGACCTCCGGATGCGCCGCAACCGGTAAGTGACTACGCATCGAACCTGAAAAACAAGATGTGCGACATACATAACCAGATTCGTCAGAGCAGTCTTGTGGCCAGTACAAAGATGAAGACCAGGTACGATAGGAACTTCAATAGTAACGGTTTTGACGAGGGATCGTTGGTGTGGCTGCACAACCCGAAACGCCGAAAAGGCAAATCTCCCAAGCTGCAGAACCGCTGGGAAGGCCCGTATAAGGTCATCACGAGGATCAATGACGTGACCTATCGGATCCAACGATGCCCGCGTGGACAGTTAAAGGTTGTCCATATTGATCGACTGGCTCCTTACAAAGGCTCGAATATTGCTCGGGACGAGCAAGTCTAAGCGGGGGGCAGTGTAACGAATAGGTACTTAAATCGCACCTAAACACATCAAGGTCGACAGACGTCTCTAGAAGGATCCAGAGAGAAACAACTACAAACGAAAATGGACCGTATGCGCCCGTATGTGTGTAGGTATTTGGCGCCGAGCCGCATCGAGGCGCGTCTACAACTTTGTACAACAATCTCGGCGTTTCTCGAATGTTCGGTGGGCAATATAAACAGAGGATCATTGCCGCAAGGAACACAGTGCGAATCAGAGCGATCAAAGCGAAACAGTGAAGTGGAATTTAGTGCGACTAAGTGATATTCTATAGTGTTCATTTATTTAACTGTATTTTTGGTGGTGTTAAAGTTAAGTTTGTTTATTTAATCGGTATTTTAAATCTCTTCGAACCCTAGCTCGTAACAATATCATGAATATAAACTGCATTCACGTGGGGTATAGTTTTAATGAAGAAGATGTGTTTCCAAACAATTTGAAACTACTCGAAAAAAGGCACTTTTCTCTCCTGTATCAGTCCGACCTGATATCAAAGAATTGGTCAATAATTTTAAAGAAGTAATTGAGGCTGAAAATGTTGAGATTATGTTAAATATGAGGAATTACGAAAGAAACACTTAGAAAGGGTAAAATCAAGGAAAGTGAATATTAAAAATCAGAACAAAAACCAGAGAAGAGAGATAAGGAAGAAATGGAACGAATATTCTGCTCGTTATTACTCGAAAATCAAAGGTAAATCTTATAAAGGTGCAAACCAAAACAAAGATGAGATGGATGATACAAAAGCTCGAAAATGGAAGATTGAAGTAAAAAGACTACAGTACAAATTAAAGACATACAAAGACGCAATGGAAAAAAATAATAAACGAATGATAAAACAAATATATCGTCTCAAGCAACAAATTAATAGGACAAAGGACTTTCAGGTACATTTCATACAGTCAATGAAGAAAATAAGAATAAAATTAAATATTTGACATCAGTTTACAAAGAGTCGACTCAAAAAAAGAAAGATATATTAGAACAGCTACTTAGGTTTTGAAGGAAGAATGCGGCCGAAACTCGGCGTATTGTTATCTAAAAGGAAACTTCTTATTAAACAGATCCACAACTTTTACTTACGTAATGATGTAAGCCGTTTAACAGCATGTAAAAAGGAATGCAAGACCATGGAAAAGAACAAAGAATATGTTATCTAAGAGATACAATACTGAACTTTCATAAGATTTATAAAAGAGAGAGAGGAAAAGCTTCGTATTCTACTTTACTTCGCCATAGACCATTTTATGTTTTGCAACCAAAACTGTAAAATCGAGATACATGTGCTTGCATACGGCATGCAAACATTAATTTTAAAATACTAAAGTTATACAAACTTGGATTCATAAAAACAAATCAGACAGATGATTTATTAAAGCAAATATCTTGCAGTTTAGAATCAAAAGCTTGTATGTATGGAGAACGCGAATCTTGCGCCACTAAGAAAATTGACATCGCACAATTGAAATTGACACCACTGCTTCATAGTTGCAATGGTGCTTAAAGTTGGTTCTATATAAATTGTGACGCTCTTTTATGCGACTGACCGAAAAATTGATTTGATAAAGAAATTGAACCCTATGGAAAATATATGTCCGTTTAAGGGCACTATGACCGTTTATCAAATTAGTGCCTGGAAAAATCAGATACAGACATGTTAGCTGCTTTTGTGGCGAAAAAACGGGGTAGTGTTTGATGCTAAAGAACATAACCTTATGAATAGAGAAATAACAGATAGTAAAGCAGAAATTAGAAAGAGAATAACAAATAATCCAACGAAATCGTCTAAAGAAAGCACAGTAGACAACAATTATTCATTTCAAATCAAAGCGGGACCATCAAGAGAAATATAGAAAGAGGCGTTGGGAGTGTTATAATGAAAAGTATTGAGAACAATGAATGTTCTATTAGTAAATCTAAGCTTAAAAATCAAATTCCAATAAAAGCGGGACAATCAAGAAAAATAAAGAAATATGATGTTAAGAAACCGAGAAAGCAGAATATTGCTAACGAGTTAAAAAGAAAGAGTCTGGTCACAATTAATTACATTTAATTAGAATTATCTACGGCAAAAAAAGGAAATATGTTAATATTAATAAATAATATAAATATGATTGAAAACTCCTCTCGCATTAGTATTTATCATGGTCAGTGTCTAAAATTGAACTTTTTATACATGTTTCAACTAATTGTGATTTTATCACATTTTCTAATATTAAAAAATACTAAATGTAAATATTTTTAAAATTGCTTTCTTGGGGTTCGACATATAATTTTAGGTAGGTATATTTAACAATTAATGATTCAACCGTATATGTGGAGGAGCCCAAACTTGGTATGTTTTGAAATTTGTTTTTATTATAATTTAAAACACGTGACTGAAATATAATTATGTGGTATATTTTTAGAATCAGCTTGTAAGCCCTTTCATTAAATACCACACACGATAGGTTTCCATTAAAAAAAACGTCATAACTCCTCTACTTTTTTGTTTTTTTTTTTCGTGCTACGGGTCAAATTGATTCGTATGGCCTAAAGATCAATCGTTCCGATTTTCATGCTTTTAACACGGTAAAAGTTAAGGTATGCTGAATCCAAAACAGTTTCGAGATATTGGTTTATTAATCAGTATTTTTCAATTTATAACTCTTAAAATCGTGATCTGTCATGTCTATGTCAGTGGTAGGTTTTGGTAGATTTTGTAAGAAAAATCTACATTTGAGAACGGCAACACTATTTGTTTGTTAAATGTATGTAATTTTTTCTGTACCAACATCTCAAAGGTATTGATTGAACTATTCAGCCGACATAATGACGTCAGCAGTACCAAAACTTTGATAATTTATTATAAAAAAACTACTGCATAGAAAACAAAAAAAAACAAATAAGTGTCTTAAAAATAGCATAATCTTTGAAATAAAAATCGTACCTTAGTTTTTACTTTACATACCTAGGCATTATAAGAAATCTAGAAATATCAAGTTTGTATGGTTTATAGTTCCGGAGATATCAAGATAAGTTCGTGGAACTTAACTTTATAATTAATTATACAGATTCACATTGGTCACAAGAATGCACCCTATTCCACTAATTCGGTATGTAAAGTAAAAGCTAAGGTACGATTTTTATATTTTTATTTTAAAGATTAAGCTATTTTAAGAAACTAATTTGAATATTTTTGATTTCTATACAGTAGTTTTTTTATAATAAATAAGTTTTGGCAATGATGACGTCATTTTGTCGGCTGAATACTTCAATACCTTTGATATGTTGGTACAGAAAAAGAACATATGTCTTCCTTGACTTTGACATGTGTTGTCGTCTCTAAATCCTACAAAATCTACCAAAACCTACCACTTCTACATAAAACATATTAAAACAACAACAAAGAAACACATCTTTACGGCTTTTATACCGTAGTCTGCATAGTTATTATGATACAAAATATATATAAAGGTCAAAGAATATCCTACCATAAAAAATGCTTAAAACATTCTTCCTAAATAATAAACTAAATTAGTTATAAAAACTACTGAAATAGTAGTATATCTAGTAACAGGGTAACATTGGTTGACAAGTTGACATGTTGCTTTTATTTAGCCGATATAATGACGTCATTCATAGGTGAAATGTAGGTTAAGTAAATTATTTGTTTTTGAAAAAATAAAGACAATCTCACGATTTTAAGAGTTATAAATTGAAAAATACGGATTATTAAACCAATATATTTTTGCCTGAAACACAGGATCAACCTAGTTCAGGCACCTGTATTATTTTTTATCTAAGTTTATTATTATGATCTATGTTATTTTATTACTTAAGTTTTCAATAAATATTTTATAATTATTATTATTTATTATTATATCTCGAAACGGTTTTGGATTCAGCATACCTTATCTTTTAGTTTACCTACCGAATACCGAAACGAACAAAATAAGATACTTATCTCATCCCTGTCCGCTATAGGTAAAATTCCTATACTAAGGTTCCCATTACCTTTTCTGTACATTTTATTTGTGTGTGGCGTATGTGACGAGCTAATGTTCCCTTTTTGTGTACATTTATATTCACAAATATTACAACTATGTATATATCCTGTGTGTGTTCGCATATGTTTATGTAATTTCTTTTTCCTATACATTTATATTGACAAGCATTACAACTATATGGCTTCTCTCCTGTGTGTGTACGTATCTGTAGAGTTAACTTTTCTTTTTCTATACATTTATATTGGCAAACATTACAACTATATGGTTTTTCACCTGTGTGTGTACGCACGTGTCGAGCTAACTTTCTTTTTTCTATACACTTATATTCACAAACATTACAACTATATGGTTATTCTCCTGTATGTGTACGCATGTGTTGAAGTAAGCTCTCTTTTTGTATACATTTGGTCGCGAAAGTCCCCTCGCGGCGTCAATCTGTCTGTGACCTTTTCACGCAAAAACTATACCTGAACAAATTTTGTTACGGTTTTCACAAGTAGATAGGTTATTTCACGAGGAAGATTTATGAGCATTAAACATGGAAATATCGTCTTTTAAAAAAAATAACAGATATTTTCATCAGTTTTAGATACTTGCCACCTGTTCTGTTCAATAAGGACAAGTGACAAAGTGTGGACAAATAAAATTTTGGTGGACAAACGTGGACTAACGATGGTCAAACGAACCGGATGAAAAAAAACTGAAATATCGCATTTCTCCCGGGTTTACCTGTGTAATACTGCGACTAGGGAATCCAAAGTAAAACCAGCGTAAACGACTTTTCTTCACGTTAGTCACAATATCATCTTTCATTCCGCATTCTTCTCTAATGACATCATTCCGGATGCGGTCAATACGCTTTGTATCACACATTCTACGTAAAGACCGCATTTCCACTTATTCCATACCCAAGTCTCGCTTCCATAAGTGATGGAACTAAAAAATAGTCAATTAACACAATAATATTAGTAATAAGTGCAAATATCGGTTCATTATGCTTAGAGAGCATTTTATAATATTACTAGCGGACCCGGCAGACGTTGTCCTGCCCAAACGTTGTCTAGCCTGCACTACCCCTACTCCTACCCAACACCTACCCCTACCCTTATAACTTAGGGATATGAAAAATCCGTTTCAAGCCGTTTCGGAGGAGTATGGCAACTAACTTGTGACACGGGAACTTTATATATTAGATAAGGGGATGTTGGTGGTGGACTGTGGAGATTAGAAATCATGCAATAATTCACTTAGTTTCTTTACTTGTTTAATCCACATTAAGTTCACTCATTATTTTTAATATTTAAAGGAGCAAGTCCAAAGTTTATGACAGTTGTTATTACTAGACAATTACTAGGATAAATGTTACGATCAAAGTTACTAAGAAATATAATAATAAATACGCCTTGCGCAGTAGGTCGCGGCTGCGAGACTGACTGCCTCGACGAGTCAACGTCAGCGCTCCTTGTATTCGAACAAAGGAGGTCGGTCGTGAGTGCGCGTTTCCATTACACATCGAGCTGATATTTCATATTATTTGTCGTGTCGTGGTGAATGTGTAGGAGCAAGTCCAAGTTTATGACAGTTGTTATTACTAGACAATTACCTACTAGGATAAATGTTACGGTCAAAGTTACTAAGAAATATAAATAATAAATACGCCTTGCGCAGTAGGTCACGGCTGCGAGACTGACTGCCTCGACGAGTCAACGTCAGCGCTCCTTGTATTCGAACAAAGGAGGTCGGTCGTGAGTGCGCGTTTCCATTACACATCGAGCTGATATTTCATATTATTTGTCGTGTCGTGGTGAATGTGTATATGTTTGTGTGTTAATGTAAATGATGTTCCTACAATATAAATGATTATGCAATGTGATGTGTCGAATTAAGGCCTTTATACACGCTGCATTGCAAAAATTGTAGATATTCAACTCAAATTGTGGACCAAACCAAAAGTCCTACTAGTACAAAAAAAATGTACATTATACTTCAATGTTTTCTAAACAGAATTTATTTGAAATCAAAATAATTGTATGAAAACTTTTTTGAATAATAATTCTTAAGTAACAGCCTTTTATATGTTCATAAAATTAAAATTTTCTTAAATACGGCATGTGCGCGATCTTTAAATTTTACACACAAAAATAGCCAATTTTATTAGCTTTAAACGTTATTTTTCATATATTACTATATCTCATTTTAATATAAAAAAACCGGCCTCCCCACTCATACAAGCTAGGGCACGCTAAGATTTCTATTCCCGCGTCAGCGTCAGTCCGCTTCAAGCCTTGGTAAGGAGAGGACCGTTCATTTGTGTTGTAGCTAATTTCGTCACTTATAACATCGATTTTTAGGGGTTTAATACCTAAAACATATAATATTATAGTTTATTTTGTCATATTTAATTATAGTATTAGTATATTAGTATAGTATATTAAGTATAGTATTAATTAGTAATTCATTGTAAAAATATTTATAAAATAATTTTAGAATTTAAGGTGTTCATAGATTAGTTAGATCGCCTGTGTGTAAGCATGTGACGAGCTATCGTTTCTTTTAGTTTACATTTATATTCACAAACATCACAACTATATGGTTTTTCTCCTGTGTGTATACGCATGTGATGAACTAATTTTATTTTATCTATACATTTATATTGGCAAACAATACAACTATACGGTTTATCACCTGTGTGTGTATACATGTGACGAGCTAATGTTCCTTTTTGTTTACATTTATATTCACAAACATTACAACTAAATGGCTTATTATCTGAGTGCATACACATAATATGTACTTTTAAATTTCCCTTAGACGTACATTTATATTCACAAACATTACAACTATATGGTTTTTCTCCTGTATGTGTACGCATGTGTTGAACTAATATTCCTTTTTGTGAAAATTTATATTGGCAAAAATTACAACTATATGGTTTATCACCTGTGTGTGTATACATGTGTAGTATCAAACTTGCCTTTAACCCACATTTATATTCACAAACATTACAACTATATGGTCTTTCCCCTGTATGTGTACGCATGTGTTGAACTAAGCTTCCATTTTGTGTACATTTATATTCACAAACATTACAACTATATGGTTTTTCTCCTGTGTGTGTACGCATGTGACGAGCTAATTTTCCCTTTTCTGTACATTTATATTGGCAAACATTACAACTATATGGTTTATCACCTGTGTGTGTATACATGTGTAGTGTCATACTTGCCTTTAACCTACATTTATATTCACAAACATTACAACTATATGGTGTAACACCTATGTGTGTACGCATGTGTTTAACTATATTTCTTTTTTCTATACATTTATATTGGCAAACATTACAACTATATGGTCTTTCCCCTGTATGTGTACGCATGTGTTGAACTAAGCTTCTTTTTTGTTTACATTTATATTCACAAACATTACAACTATATGGTTTTTCTCCTGTGTGCGTACGCATGTGTTGAACTAATTTATTTTTTTCTACACATTGATATTGGCAAACATTGCAACTATATGGTTTATCACCTGTGTGTGTATACATGTGACGAGCTAATGTTCCTTTTTGTTTACATTTATATTCACAAACATTACAACTATATGGCTTATTATCTGAGTGCATACACATAATATGTACTTTTAAATTTCCCTTAGACGTACATTTATATTCACAAACATTACAACAATATGGTTTTTCTCCTGTATGTGTACGCATGTGTTGAACTAATATTCCTTTTTGTGAAAATTTATATTGGCAAAAATTACAACTATATGGTTTATCACCTGTGTGTTTATACATGTGTAGTATCAAACTTGCCTTTAACCCACATTTATATTCACAAACATTACAACTATATGGTCTTTCCCCTGTATGTGTACGCATGTGTTGAACTAAGCTTCCATTTTGTGTACATTTATATTCACAAACATTACAACTATATGGTTTATCACCTGTGTGCGTACGCATGTGAATAGTTAATTTTCCCTTTTCTGTACAATAATATTGGCAAACATTACAACTATATGGTTTATCACCTGTGTGCGTACGCATGTGATGAGCTAATGTTCCTTTTTGTATACATTTATATTCACAAACATTACAACTATATGGTTTTTCTCCTGTGTGCGTACGCATGTGTTGAACTAATTTATTTTTTTCTACACATTGATATTGGCAAACATTACAACTATATGGTTTATCTCCTGTGTGCGTACGCATGTGACGAGCTAATGTTCCTTTTTGTATACATTTATATTCACAAACATTACAACTATATGGTTTTTCTCCTGTGTGTGTACGCATGTGTTGAACTAATTGTCTTCTTTCTATACATTTATATTGGCAAACATTACAACTATATGGTTTATCTCCTGTGTGTGTATGCATGTGTTGAACTAATTTTCTTTTTTCTACACATTTATATTGGCAAAGATTACAACTATATGGTTTATTTCCTGTGTGTGTATACATGTGATGAGTTATTGTTCTTTTTTGTTTACATTTATATTCACAAACAATACAACTATATAGTTTATCACCTGTGTGTGTAAACATGTGTGGTATCAAACTTGCCTTCAACCTACAACTATATGGTTTATCACCTGTGTGTGTATGCATGTGTACTTTCAAACTTTTCTTAGACGCATATTTATATTGGCACACATTACAACAATTTCGGTATTCTTTTGTTTTTATGTGTTCTGTTAAATGTCCAATATTTGCTGTTTTATTTTCATAAATATTATGATTCTGTTCTTCCATTACTTTACTCACTAATAAATATTCAGTAGTGCCGTTTTCAGGATTTACATTATTACCAGATGAACCTGAAATAAATACAATAATATGAAGAATTAGAAAAGTAGGTAGTATAAAACGTTATCTGATCCTGAGTGGAGATTCATTACTGTACAAATACAGTCCATAGTCAATTATTTGGGTGCATTATGTAACGTTTTGTGTGGATAGCTGATTGTCGTGATGGTTGTAGATTAAAATACTTGATATTTTAGAACGTAGTTTACTCTGGGCCGACATGTTATATTACACAGACTATAATATTGTGGTATATCGCGGCATGTGGACAACATGTGATACATTATATCTACAAATAGCAAATGTTAACTTTTCTATTATGATGTTGATATAATTTCCTTCTTCTTCTTCCTTTATTATGGCTCCACCAATGTTCATCGGTGATTTGTCAATGTCAAGTATTATAGCCTTAAAGTGTTTATAGCAGATTAATCGGTATTTAAGATAATCCCGCCAACCGTGATACTGATATGTCTTATTAGTCGTCGACTAATCACAATCATCACAGCACGGATAAGATTAAACTGGATTCCCCATCACGTCTCGGCGGGCGCATGCGTTATTCATCAAGGCGTGACGTAGAATCATAATTTCCTATAATGGTTGATATTTAGAATATAAAAAAAAATATCTTCATGGGTTGCCGTACTGTTGCCGGCCCCAGGATACTCAACATAAGACAAAGTCTTCTTATGTTCTCTCCTCGCCAGTGTTCTCATGGACAGGACATACAAACTGAGAAGGCTTAATCGCAAAGTTCCTCAGGACTTGATAGAGAGAACAGGGTGTGACAGAGGTCACTCACTGAGCATGTCGGCTAAATTGAAGTCATAGTATGGGATCTTACAACTCAGCTATTAATAAATTTACCATTGAGAGACAGATCGTAAGATCGTAATATTCAAAGATTGAAAAGAAAAAAAAAAGTTAGCTAAAGATTTTTTGAGGCTATACCTAACGAGTGGCTCTGTTGAGGTATGTATGTAGATGGAAATGACTCTTTGTATAGTTAGAATATATACAGAATTTTATGGTTGTGATGGAAATTGACTTATTCCCTATACTCCCATACTAATTACATGCTGTATTATACGAATTATCATGCAAAAGTGTGCTAGAACTTAATTTTTGTATACACCTACGGCTGGTACCGATGGATTCCTCATGATGTCCTGAATACGAAACTGTTGGTCATAGACTTCTAAAGTAGTGGAGGTGGAGGGGCAGCCAATCAAAGGTGTCGAGTCGGGCTACTTTTTGTTTACGTTATATCCTGATAAATACTGCACTGATGTCTTAAATTATTATTTTTGGAAAGGTATTGAAGTATTATGCATTTATTTCACAGATATTTAATAAGGTATTGAACAATTACTCAGTAACCAGCCACTTTCAATGTATATAGTTATTATATAAATTGTAGAGCAACAAACCAGCTATTCAGAAAGGTAAGTATCATCACCCTATGACTTACATTGACTGAGATCTCTTTGCGCAACCTAATTGTCAAAACCGCAAAAAAACCCGTTCACTAGTTTTAGCATCAAAAGAGCACATATAGCATTAATTTATAATAATATGTAGTGATGATTAGTAAGTTGTACTTGTAACTCACCATCAGAGTGTGTAGACTCGTACTTGACTGTGTCCAACAATCTGTAACAGACAGACAGAATTCACTACAATATTTATTAGCCGCAGCCCGGAACATACTAATAATATAGAAAACCATAAATGGATTAAACCGGATTCCCCATGATGTCAGGACAAAGGCGTGCGTCGGTCGCCATTGTACCAGCAGCACAAAAAGCACTTTGCCAAGCTAAAGAACTATCTTTTAAATCAAGTTATGGTCCTTTTACCCGGGAAGTCACACTCAACACTTCTTAGTAAAGACAGCAAATTGCAGAACTCAAATCAATAACTCCTTATATATAATCTGAATTCCCCATCATGTCATGGTGACCAACGCACGAGTCCCACTGTGACATGATAGGGAATTTAGTTTAATTATAAGGAGTTATTAATTTGAGTAGAATCCTATTATGTAACTCTAACCTAAGTAATTGTTCCAAGTTCCAAAAGCTATGTACCAATGGGCTTTTTATAATTAAAAACTTACATATGTACCATCATAAACTGACAAACCACACTTAACTGGCCACTCATTTATAGCCTCACAAATATCATTGCCTAATAAAAGAGGAAGATCTGTTTTCTCCCTCCTGGCAGAATCCACTGGGCAGAAATACCTTCTTCCACAACTGCGCAGAACTTCCATATACCCTGTTTCCAGGTCTACCACAAAAATACAGTTTACTAAGAAGCCGCAATTGGTTTTGTACGCAGGGACTGATCGGTTTCAGGAGCCATAAGGCAACCAGGAAAAAAGATAACTCTCAAAGTGTAGGTCACTTTGCTCAAATGCTAAGCATGTTTATATTATATTATATCTATTCTCTCAGTTGTCCGAGCATGCTCTCTAAAACGTCTGCCATCTGTACAGCTCCGAGTTAATCCAAGACAACACTACTTTAGAGTCCGAAAAGGCGTATAATGGTTCCAAGTGTCCCGGGTATGAAGAGCTAATCAATACCAATTTCAGAAAAAAGAAAAATTTATAACATCTGTATTCTCCCAGGACTAACTTATGGATGCCAGATATGGGCCTTAACAAAATTGAACGCCAAAAAGCTTGAGGTATGCCAGCGTAGGATGGAGAGGAGTATGCTCAGCATAAAACTACAAGACAAATGGAGACTGTCAAAAATTAGGGACATCACAAAAGTAGCCGATGTGACAAGCAATATAAGAAAACTTAAATGGCGCTGGACTGGTCACATGATGAGGTCAGGGGAAGAAAAGTGGACCAAGGACATCACCATCTGGTACCCTAGAGATGGGAAGAGAAGGAGATGAAAAGGTGGGAGGACGATTTGCCACAGGGGTGGAGAAGAATTTTCCAAGATCGGCTCAAATGGCGCAATATGGAGGAAGCCTATGTCAAAGGACAACCTGACCATGATAGTAAGGTTGCTGGTGTCAGCAATAATAATTAGAAAAAGAAAGTAGTAAATATTTTTAGTTAGTAGTTGTTAAGATTTATTTAAAAATTTATTACTTATATTTAAGATGGTAAATATTGTTTAAAATGGTCAGCGAATAAAGGCTATTTTTATTTTTATTTATTATAATTATATCTATTCTATTTTTCGTGTTATGGCTCCATCAGGGTTTTCATGATTCCGCCAATGTGAAATAAAATAACAATTAATCGGTAGCTAAGCTGTTCCCGCCGACCGTGATATGCCCTATTAATCACAGCGCGAGCAGAATTTAACGTGCGTTGGTCACCATGCCATAACGTAGAATCTTATATTAAGGAAGTAGTTAGAATTAAATTACTAAAAGATAATTAGCAACACTTACTGTGGTGCTGAGAATGAGAGTGGTTTGTAAAGGACAGTAGGCCCTATATCTATTTCTTGTTTGATGAAGTCATTTGTGTCTAACTTAAGGTAGACTGGCAGTAGCAGTCCCAGAGGACCGGCGTCCACTTGCTGAGTCTCGGGGCTGCCTAATGAAGGTACATCCTCTTGAAGCTCGGGCTCCTGCTTCACAACAACGGGCTCTGCTGTTCTGTCCGACATCTCTTTATAAGTTCAGTAACATATTATTATATTTCTTGGCGGAATTACTATAAAATATTTAGGTTTTTATATTTAATTGTATTTATCTTATTAATTAACTATCGTCTTGTATGTAATTTTTTAAATTTTAAGTTTTGCTTGATTGCAATTTATCACAGAGCAAGTTATTATTTATTTATTTTTTTTTTTGTTTCTCATTCTCCATTTTCATGGAAGGCAAAGGGGTTTACCCATACAGCCAAGTCTTCTTGTTATTAATTTTTATGTATTATAATAATAAGGCATAGCCTAGTCATTGGTTATTTGTTTATTCATAGATTCGTGTAAATAAGGCGAGGCCAAGTCTTTTGTTTGTCAATCCAGGAAGAACTCTATCGAGTATATTTTTTACTTCATTATAATATTAGTTAAGGCATAGCCTAGTCATTGGTTAATAATTTGATCTTCTTTACGAGTATAAAAGGCGTAGCCAAGTCTTTTATTTAACATAGTGAGTCTTCTACATATTATGATGAATTCTAATATTTTCATAATATCATGCATATCTAAATTTTTATCGGATAATAACATAAAAATATAAGTCTATCTATATTTTAAATAAAGCTTTATGTTTATTTATTATCATTCTTATTAAATAATTTGTTAGTTTCAGTTATGTATCAATTTCATTGTTCCTATCTTAAGTTGTATTTAGTCATGAATTATTTAATTTAAATATTATTTTAATGTTGAATAATTTTTTTTTGTGTATGTAAATAGTTTTAATTAATTTAGTTGTAAATATAGAAGTAGTATTGTATTATTTATTTCAGATTCCTGAAAGTTTCGATACTAAATTTCGACAGATAAATGTAACTGAATAACGACGTGACACTGGCAGAAATGTACTTATCTTAGTACAATTGCCATCCAATAAAAAAAAAAAAAAAAAAAAAAAACTTCTCAAATACTTTCCACAGTTGTGGAGATAAACTCATAGATAGGTATAAATGTTTCTGTGTTTTTCAGTAGTTCCTGTAATGCGCGCGGTACATACTGGGGTTTCGTGTATATTGTTAAAAGTTGTCCTGCTAAAGCCATTCTTTGAATGATGAAATTTGAACAGTTGAAGAAGATATGCTGTAATGTTTGTGATTCGTTGGAATTGCAGTATGTACAAGTATCAGAAGTCTCGGTAGAGAGTAGTATATTCCTTGATCAGAAGTTATCATTTTCATTCTGTGTAAGTGTTCATTAAATTTACCATGTCCAATTCGCAAACGGTTAATTGTACTATAAAATTTTCTGTTAAGGAACTGACCAGAATTAAACCAGGGTTTCCTTATACTTGAATTTATCTCCCTGTACCATTTCCCTTTCTGTTGGGATGTAAGGGCCCAATTTTGTGCCCATTTTGATTTTATTATTTCCTTTGTTAATACTAATAAGTCAGTTACTGGTAATTTAACGTTTTTTATTGGAACATTAATTGATATGTTTGTGATATGTCTAGCGAGTGTGTCTGCATTTTCGTTGCCATGAACACCAATATGCGATGGCGTCCAAAAAAAAATAATTGTTTTTTGTAATGTGTCCATTTTATTGTATTTTTCTCGAATTTCATAAATAAAGTAGGGAATGTCAGATTTATAAGATGGATTGGACAGAGCCAAAAGTATACTCATGCTATCAGTAATAACAACCCACTTATTATGTTCTGTTTGTTCTATATAGTTTAAAGCCATCAGAATTGCCATGCCTTCGGCAGTGTAAATACTGGTTATTTCAGGCAATTTAAAACCATGCCCCATTTGTGTCGCAGGATTATAGAGTTGGAGTTTTTGGCTCCATCAGTATAAACTTGTCTGTGTTCATTCCAGTTAGATAATTTGTCATATACTTCATATTTATTGGTCAGAGTCCGATCTATTACTATATTCATTTTACAGAATTTGCTTTCATAGCTTCCAGAGTAACAAGGCCAGTTAGTACTTTGATAAATGTTATAAAGATTATTGAATTTTGTTATTTCAGGAAGATTTGTACACAAGAAAGTATCACAATTAGAAGAAGTTAATTTTGTCAGAAGACTATTATTATGATTATTGCTAAGAAATTTTATAAGAAATTTATATTTTAAATGTTCAAAACGAATATAAATTGGAGGTATATTACACTCAACTTGCATTGAGTTTACTGGAGAAGTATTCATAGTTCCTAAAATTAGTCTTAAATTTTTATTTTGAACTTTTTCAATTTTATCTATTAATTTTGCTTTAGAAGCATAACAAAAAAAAGCATAATCAAAGTGACTTCTGACTAATGCTTTATACAGTGTTGTCAATATTTTTGGATCAGCACCCCAATGAGTTCCGACCAAAGATCTAAGAATGTTGGTAGCTTTTAGTGCTCGCTCTATTATACAATCGACATATTTATTCCAGGTCAAATTCTGCTGAAATAGGACACCCAAAAATTTTGTACCAGATACTACAGGTAGCTGATTTCCATTATAAAGTAACTTTATTCTAGAAGCATGTGTTTTATTATATTTAAAAATTATTACATTACTTTTGGTGGTATTTACATCTAGGTTTAAATAGGAAAAATAAGCATATAACTTTTTCAATGCAATATTTAATTTATTATTAATGTCATTCAAATCTCTACCCTTACAGTATATTGCTAAGTCATCAGCAAATTGTAGATTTCGCACCTCATCACCTAAGATTTCATTGAGCCTATGTATGTATAGTATATATAACAAAGGGCTAAGGATTCCTCCTTGACAGACACCTTTATGTGAGTATCTAGGTCCGTGTAAATTATTGTCTACTTTAACACTTACTTTTCTATGATTGAGAAATTCATATATCCACCTTACAAGTTTTACAGGTAAACCTATTGAAGTCAATATAGAGCAGAGAATATTAACATTAACATTATTAAAAGCACCAGTAATATCAAAAAAGATGCAAACAAGATGATTTTTCTGTTGGAGAGCAGTTTGAATGTCAATGTAAAGATGAGCAATACTCTCACGGGCAGAATGACCACGACGAAATCCAAATTGATTACTTGATAATATATTATTACTTTCTATATAGAACTCTAAACGTTGTTTTAATAGTTGTTCAAAAATCTTTCCCACACATGATGTCAGGGTAATAGGACGATATGAATTTATGGAATTTATATCTTTATCTAGCTTTAATATTGGAATTAAACAATCAGATTTCCATTGTTCTGGTATAAGAGAAGTATGCCATAATGAATTAAAAATATTTAAGAGCATATTTAGATTATCATATTCAAGGTAACGAAGCATTTTATATGATATACCATCTAGTCCACAAGTAGTATCTTTGCGTGATTTCAATGCTGAATTTAATTCAGTGATAGTAAATGGGTCAACAAGATAAGAGTTACAAGGGTTAATAGGTGTGTAATTTATTGTAAAAGGAATTTCAACAAAGTCTGGAGTATATTTTTCTAGAAATTTGTTGACCCAGGAAGTCTCTGAGATGGGAAGTTGCTTTCTATATGTAAACCTCTTATTAAATTTACGCATTGTATTCCATATTTTGGAAATTGAGGTAGTTCTGGTAATTTCAGAACAAAAAAGATGCCAACTTTTATTTTTTTCTTGCTTAATGACAAGTTTTTTCAAAGCTTGTAGTTTTTTAAAATTTATATAATTTATTTGATTGGGATTTCGTTTAAATATTACATAAGCTTCTTTGCTTTTACTAACTGCTGTAGCACAACTCTCGTTCCACCAGGGAACTGAAATATGTTTTGGGGGTTTGTTATTATTATGAATAGAATTTTTTGGATTTTTTGGAACTTTTTTAAATAATGACCTTTCAGTTGCACTTGATAATATTTCACAAAAACTGTTATAAAATTCCATAGGATCAGTAGTATTCATAGAAAAATCTTTTAACATATTATTTATATTTACAAAGTACATATCCCAATTCACTAATCTTGTATTAGTGTGAGAATATTTATTACTTTGGGGGGAAATATAATGGGAATTGTTCAAGGTAATATTTGTCATTGTTGGTAGATGATAACTGCCCAATGGATCGTCATGAACCCACCACTCACAAGATAAAGCAATAGAAGAACTGACCATGGTCAGATCCAAACCATTTGGTCGCCAAATATCACTACCAACTGTAGTGACTTGACCATCATTCAATAAAACCATTTCACTATTATCTATACAGTCAAGTATATCTCTGCCACGTGGTTCTATAGAATTACAACCCCATATAGTGTGGTGTGCATTAAAATCACCAGATATCAGAGCTGGTTTGGAAATACTATTTAAAAAATCCTGAAATTTTTTTTTTGTAAAATGTGGAATGCTGTATTTTGGACAGTACATACTTGCTATTGATATAAATTGATTTTTAATTTTTATTCTGACTACTAAATTTTGTATAGAGTTATCAAACTGTGTGGAGATTCTCTCATATGGAATGTCATTATGTATCATAATGGCAACCCCATTATGATCATTTCCACAATCATTGCGTTCAATAGAATAATTCTTAATATTTAATTTCTGAGTAGGTTTTAACCAAGTTTCACAGATCAAAGTTATATGAATTGATTTTTGGTAAAGAAATTGTGTTAAAATATGACGATTGCATAATAGGCTTTGAGCGTTCCACTGAACTATGTTGAGACTATTTGAGTTGAATTTGGATTATTAATGTTTTTATTACTGAATGTGTCGGTTAAAACTTGTAATACATTTTTTGTGCAAATCGACGTTTCATTATTTTTATTTAATGAAATTATTTTAACAATACTTTCTACTAATAAATTTAATGATTTATCATCAGCATTGAGCAGAGATAATAAATCTACTTTTTTAGTTCTGTTACTGTAACTAAGGGATGGAAAATTCTTTGTATCTAATAAATTTGCAAACGGAGCTGGCGTGTACTTGTTTCTGTTTTCTGTAATCATTTTTTGTTTTATGGGACATTGACTTGATATTGATATGTGATTACCTTTACAATGACAGCAAGTAGCATCTTTTGCCGGCACTGTACATTGTTTGAAACTATGGCTTTCACTACATATGGAGCATTTAATAGTGTTTTTACAGTATTTAGCTAGGTGACCATACCTTAGGCACTGGAAACATTGCTTGATAGGTGGTACATACTGTGTTATATTGGGTCTCCAACCATTAAGCTCCACATGCTCGGGGAGTATTGAGGCTGCGAATGTGATGGCAACTGTTTGAGTGGGTTGTAAAACAAAACCTTCCTCAGTTTTCAGTTTTTTAAGAAATCTTCGGACACATATAATTTTCTTGTTACTCTGTAATATTGTAAATATTTTTTTATTAGAGACTTGGGTTGGTACGTTTCTTATGATTCCAGTAACTTCTGTAGAAGAGGCTGGTATGCTTGCTTTAAACTTGTAATTTTTCAAAAATGTCTGATTGTTCAAAAAAGCATTTGCAAAACCAGCTTTCTCAAAGTAAACTCCGATTTTGAATTTATTGATATATTGTAGATATTTTACTCCTTTATTAAAGCGTTTAAGGCTTGGTGATAATGCTAATAGGTCCCTGGCTCCAATAGGTTTCAAACTATGATGATTCTACAAATACCACAAACTCAGTGGCACTAGAATCTTCTGGGTATCGTCTCATATAGTCGGTAACGAAATAAGTTTTATATTTATCTTCATTTTCCTCTTCCATCTTTGTTGTGTCAGACTCAGAAGAATCTTCATCAGTAATATCGATCTCTGCATTTTCATCTTTTTTGCGTTTCTTAGTACGCCCCTTCTTCGGCATATTTAATTTTAACTATTTACACTATTATTTGACTATTTACACTATTATTTGACTATTTACACAATTATTTAACAAGATATATACAATATTTTCAATATTTCAAAATTATAATTTATAAAAACCCGCCTTTACATTCGAGGATTTCCCGCGCTCGATCTTATTTATTTTTTTATTTTATTGATTGGCAATTGTACTAAGATAAGTACATTTCTGCCAGTGTCACGTCGTTATTCAGTTACATATAACTGACGTGACACTGGCAGAAATGTACTTATCTTAGTACAATTGCCATCCAATAAAAAAAAAAAAAAAAAAAAAAAACTGTCGAAATTTAGTATTGATACTTTCAGGAATCTGAAATAAATATACAATACTACTTCTATATTTACAATTAAATTAATTAAAACTATTTACATACACATAAAAAAAATATTCAACATTAAAATAATATTTAAATTAAATAATTCATGACTAAATACAACTTAATATAAGAACAATGGGTAAAATTTTACAAAACCAACGCATGGCATATGTTACTAAATTTAGGTTTAATAGACGCATTAGCATAAAGTATTACAGTTACTATGATGTTTCTAGAATGGCGCTGCGCCGGCCGCTACCGCGGCACCGCTCGCTCCGCTCGCTCGGCTTGCGCTTTATATTGTCACAATACGAACCACGCTCCTCGCTAACCTATGTGCAATTTTAACACCCGAGTAAAATTCGACTCGACTCGTAACATCGGTAAATGCGATTAATTAAAAAAAAAAAAAAATTGTATTTTCTTAAAAAATCCGGTTTTCGGCAAAATGGCAGCTGATATAGCGATTTCTATTTAATTATTTATGATTTTTTTTTTCAAGAATCATTGTGTTCCGACAAAAAATTTTAGTCTAATTCGTTTCCAAAATTAATAATGTATCAAAAAAAAAAATTATAGAAACCTAAGTGATGCGTTGGTTTTGTAAAATTTTACCGAACAATGGAATTGATAAATAACTGAAACTAACAAATTATTTAATAAGAATGATAATAAATAAACATAAAGCTTTATTTAAAATATAGATAGACTTATATTTTTATGTTATTATCAGATAAAAATTTAGATATGCATGATATTATGAAAATATTAGAATTCATCATAATCTCAGATCATAATATGTAGAAGACTCACTATGTTGATGGGAAACTGAATATTGTTACTTAATAAAGATTTCATAAAATTATCCCGATTATATAATTCACATGAAAAAAAAAGATGATTAGCATCTCCAATATCCAACCCACATTCACAAATTGATGAATCTTTGATGTGAATTTTTTTTTTTTATTTTATTGATTGGCAATTGTACTAAGATAAGTACATTTTATTGAGATGAACTGACAGCGACACTTTCGTTTTCGTTTTCGGTCGAACGAAAGTTTGTCAGCGTTGCCAGTTCACGTGTTTTTGCTTAGATCTTAGATTTTACCGTTAACTTTAAAATCTTAAAGTAAATAAAGTTAAAATAAAAAATACGTTGATCTACGAACTTTTCATATGAAATTTTTACAAATTCTACGTTTATTTTAATAATATAAACTTATATAATTTTCTAGACTATCCTACGTCTTTTTCAAAATCCGAGTTGGCAACTCTGCACGGCGTACACTCTGCGGCAGCCGCGAAGCAAAGAACTGTGAACGCTATGCCTTTAGCAATAAGTTCAAAATTCTACCAAAACTATTTCCGCTAAGAAACTGGTTTGGTGTTCATTGTTCTCTTAAAATGAACCATAATGCTATATACATTAAATTGATATTGTACTGACTGACATAATCAGCCGAGTTAGCATACATTTTGACAGCGACACTTTCGTTTCGGTCGAATGGCCTTGAACAGGCCAAAACGTTCATGTCCAACAAGGACCGGCCAGAGATAGCCCGGGGCCGAGAGGTCCGGCCCAACAATGTGCGTGCAAATTTGCTATGCCGGGCAAAGACAAGTACACAGAATTTGCCCGCACATTGTTGGGCCGGACATTCTCGGACCGGGTATGTCCTGCACAAGAATGCCGAGCAATTTGCTTGGCCGGACAAAGACAAGTACACGGAATTTGCCCGCACATTGTTGGGCCGGACCTCTCGGCCCCGGGCTATCTCTGGCCGGTCCTTGTTGGACATGAACGTTTTGGCCTGTTCAAGGCCATTCGACCGAAACGAAAGTGTCGCTGTCAAAATCTGTGCTAACTCCCAAGGTGTGACGTGTGACGTCAGAGTCGATCGGAAGTTGCTTGTGTCAATGTATGCTACGGATTTGTCTTCAAAACGAAACGTTTATGTCCAACAAGGACCGGCCAGAGAAAGCCCGGGCCGAGAGGTCCGGCCCAACAATGTGCGTGCAAATTCCGTGTATTTGTCTTTGTCCGGCCAAGCAAATTGCTCGGCATTCTTGTGCAGGACATACCCGTCCGAGAATGTCCGGCCCAACAATGTGCGGGCAAATTCTGTGTACTTGTCTTTGCCCGGTGTAGCAAATTTGCACGCACATTGTTGGGCCGGACCTCTCGGCCCCGGGCTATCTCTGGCCGGTCCTTGTTGGTACACAAACGTTTTGGCCTTTTCAAGGCCATTCGGCCGAAACGAAAGAAGTCACGTCAAACATATGCTAACTCGGCAGGAAGACAGGTATGACCCAAGCGTAATCTACTAATTGAAGATGTTATACTTCTAGAATAATGAATTTTAAAAAACCAGGGTTTGAGCAAGTTATTTACGCAGTGATTTTATACTCTTTGGATTGTTTGACAGAAGAGTTTTTCAAATTACAATTAGTAAGCAATAGTACTAATAGATCATACAGCCGACATAATGCCGGGTTCGCACAATTAAAATTATGAAAAATTATTTGGGAACAGAAATAAGCAATGCTTAACAATTAATACATAAGAAAAAACTTAATAATGAAATGCCTGTGATGTTCCAAGCACCTTTATTACTTTTATATAACAAGGGCTCCAGCCGCAGCTGTCTGTGACCTTTTTACGCAAAAACTACCTACCTGATTTTGATGCTCTACAAAGCCCAAGTTCGTTCGTGCATTGAATATTGCTCACACCTCTGGGATGGTTCCGCTCAGTATCTTTTCGATGCCCTCAACGGTTTGCATAAAAGAGCGATTCGCATCATCAATGACCCAAAGGCCACACGAAATCTCGAGCCTCTACAGTTACGCAGAGACATAGCCTCTCTTAGCGTCTTCTATCTATCGACTGTATTATGGGGAGTGTTCAGAAGAACTCCATGACTATAGGACCCCGACCACGTGACTTTAGCCCGGCATCGGCATCAACATGCACTTTAAAAACTTAAAGATAAAAAATTTATCCCAAATCGCTGTCAGCGGGTAGTGTGGCTAGAACGCTGGCTGTATTGGCCAGCCCTCTGATCACCAGAGGCGTCTATAGAACGCGACGACAATTATTTGAAGAGTCGGCGCGCACTTGGTCCCCATGGTCAATGTGCTTCGATCCCGAATGCGACAAACAAATATCCACTTCCTAGGGAGGAATATTTCGGCGCATGAGGTCTTCGGCTAAGAATGAGGCAGAGCCGGCACTGATTTTCGTGACTGGAAGGTGGGTCGGCGCAAGCGTGTCCACACACGTGGTCGGCATGGTCGACCCATCTTCAAGGGCACCAACGTCATACCGTCCGGTCTCTTACCACCATGACAGGCCAACGGGTTCTAGGACTTTTGGCACCTTGACACTTACTAGGTCCTTCGGATGACGTCGTTGTTTTTGTTGGAAAAATACTTTGTTCCTATATCATTATTATTGCATTTAAATACGATACATTTATGCGAGAAAGTTATATTCATTGTTTACACAATAGATAGAAAATATAAAGTGACCATGACATAATATTATTATGACATTATGACACACTCCTAGTAAGCATTGGCCACAGAGGCTAGGCGAAGGAGATCGTACAAGACCCTTGAACTAAAAGTAAAACCTCCACTTAAATTGGAAACACAATAAAATAAAATGATGTCTTCATCCTTCATCACCCTTGCACCAAACCAAAATCTTGTACAATTCTATTAAATCTTCCCTTCTCTAAAGGTTTTGTAAGTATACCTGTAACATAGCTTGCGAAGGTAAATATGTGATGGCAATAACTTTGCTTTCTTGTAGTTCTCTTATGAAGTGATGACGCACATCTATATGCTTACTTTTGGCACTTGTCATATTATTTTTTGGATAAATGTATGGGTCTCCTACATAATCTCTAAAATGTTTCGATATAATTTTAGAATATATATGTACATAAGATATAAAATTACGTTCTATAATTATTCATTTGCTATAATTTTTTTTAAACCTAAAATCGATTTCTGTAATTTTCAAAATCACTATTATCAAAATATATAAAATTAAATTATATAATTATTCATTTGCTATAATTTTTTTTAAACCTAAAATCGATTTCTGTAATTTTCAAAATCACTATTATCAAAATATATAAAATTAAATTATATAATTATTCATTTGCTATAATTTTTTTTTACCCTAAAATCGATTTCTGAAATTTTTAAAATCACTATTATCAAAATATATAACATTAAATGATCTAATATATAATTTGCTATAATTTTCGTTTTATCTAAAATTGTTTTCTATAATTTTGAAGATATCTAAATAATCAAAAGGTACAACGCAAGGTTGTTTAGCTAGTTTTGAGCTTCTGGCGCTTCGCCGTCCGCTACCGCGGAACGCTCGCTTCGCTCGCTCGGCTTGCGCTCTATTTTAGCACTATTCGAACCACGCTCGTCGCTTCGCTCCTCGCTAACCTATTTTTATTTGCAAATTAGGGGAATAGGAATCGAAAATTACTGCAACAGGTTAAGATTAACAAAAACTACTGTAAATTTTAATATGTAATAGTACTTATTTAAACTGATTTTATGCTTATATATTTGTAAATGTATATAGAATGAAGTTATACTTTAAAAAATATAGTGAGTACAATTATTTTATCAATCCATTAGAGCAACTGATATTATAGATTAATAAATTTATAGAAAATGAATTTATATATTTAGAAAATTATAATAACTGCAATTAGAGAAAAGTAGCCATTAGTTCAATTGAAATTAGAGATTATAAAAATTATAAGACTTGAGATTATATATTTTCAAAATTATAGTAACTGCAATTATAGAAAAGTAGCCATTAGTGCAATTGAAAATAGACATTATAAAAATTATAGGACTTGAAATTATAGATTTTGAAAATTATGGGAACTGCAATTATAGAAAACAATACGTTATAGGAATTAATATTATAGATTTAAAAAATTATATCAAACACATTTATAGATTTTTAAAATTACAGGATCTAAATTTATAGAAAATGAATATTTATAGCAAATAAAATTATAGCTTCTGAAATTATATATATTTTTTTAGAGCATTTGAGAGGATACCTAAATGTATAGTTCCCATGTTATCGCAGAATATATCCATAGGTGTAGTCATTTCATAATCTATATCTTTAGCTAACTGACGTATCCATAAAGCTTCCTGTGACGTGAAAGAGAAGGCCATATATCTGCTTCGGTGGTTGACAGATCAATAGTTTTTTGCTTCTTGCTAAACCAACTTATTAATCCACCTTGAAACTGTACACAAGTACCTGTAATTGAATGTCTGTCAGATTCATTTGCCCAATCTGCATCAGAGTAAAATTTAATGCTTTTATTCTTCTCTCTATCATATTCCAATTTGTAATTAATAGTACCTTTCAAGTATATGAATATTCGTTTTACACCTTTCCAGTGTTTAAACAACAGGAGATTCAACGATTTCATTTGATATTTCTTGTAAGTTGTTCTCCTCATTATCACTACTTTCACTTTCATTTGTCTCATCGTTTATTTCATCACTACCAGTATTAAATGTCAATTCATTTGTATTACTTTCCTCCTCTATTTCATTGTTCTCTTCGGGTTTAAATTCTCCTGTGATATTATATTCAATTCTATAACATTTTCTTTAATTATTTCCTTTTTGTCACATAAATCAATCTGACAATGTTCACTTTCATGATTCGTTCTACTTATATTAAAGTTATTTTTATCATAATTTTCGAAGAAAACCGCATCTCTACTCACTGTCACGTTTTTAGTATGTGTATTTATGAAACGCCATCCTTTCACATTTTCTTGATATCCTATAAATAGCATTTTTTTAGCCTTAGGATCCCATTTACGTCGTTTCTCTGTAGGAATATGTACTAAAGCTTTACAACCAAATACTTAATACCACTCCATGCTTCTTCTGGAGTCATTCCCATCACACTTTTAGTTGGTGAGTGATTATATAAGTAAACAGCAGTATTTGTAGCTTCGGCCCAATTTTCCTTTGACAGTTTACAGTCTAATAGCATACTTCTTGCCTTTTCAATTAATGTCCTGTTTAAACGTTCTGCGACCCCATTTTGCTGAGGTGTATAAGGTGTGGTCCTTTCATGCTTTATACCATTTTCACTCAAAATTATTTTAAACATTAGGCTAGTGTATTCTCCACCATTATCAGAGCGTAAGACTTTAATTTTCTGGCCTGTCTCATTTTCTACTTGCACTTTGAAAACAGTTTTGACTTTGGACACTGATTCTACTAAACTTTTTTTAGTATCTTATGTAAGAAATATGCGTACTTACGCTTAAATTGTGATGCCTTCCATTTCGCACTCACTACGGCTTTTACATCCTAAAATACTACACCAAGTATTGTGCCAAGTATCAATTACATTCATTCGCCCGCTTCATTATCTTTATTATAGACTGTGAATATACTAATCTATGGTATGTGACGTCCATGAACTTTGTTCCATCTCTTTCTAACAAATTCATACTCATTGAGTGTATTTGTCTTTGAGTATTAAAATTTAAGGTATTTGTATCTCAATTTTTATCTACGGTCCTCAGGGTCTATCTAACCTCAGGTTGTCGCGGTGTGCTCTATTTGGTATAAGTTGGCCAATGCCAAGGTATACCGTGAGGGTGTAAGAATAGAGTCCGAGAATATATTGCGTAATTCTTTATATAAGTAATTTTTACTTCATACCTGCTAGGTTATTAAACTGCTAGAGTAAAGTACAATCTGCTTCGCTAATCTCGTCGTCTCAGGTTGGTCGCCACTCCTCGGGATGTTCCTAGTCTCTGTTCAGCATTGATAGGTTCGGTTCTCAGGGTCCTGTATATTTAAGAACTACATTAAACTGAGTTGTTTCTAGGGTAGGTTAGTAACCCTAACAGCTATAGTACTATTCTTATCTCAATTGACTCTAATTGTCTCTTCGTCGTGCGCGACCTTATATTATACAAACTACCTTACCATTCATCAGGCACCGCGAGCCTTCTCTGAACCAGGCTGCCTTCTGCCTTAATGGTGGTCTTCTATGCTGCCGTATCTTTACTGACTGGAACGCCATCTCTATGCTGGCTCTATACCATTGAGCATTCTTTCTCTCTCTCTCTCTATCTTATCTTTATGTGAGTTGTATCATCTGGAACGCCTCTCTTATAACAGGCTCTAAACCAGGAGGGAGGTCATATCTCTAAACCTGACCACATTCGTCTCTCGTCAAATCATCTTACGGGCTAATCATCTTTACCCAAGTCTCTTACGATCTACCTATCTAATATAATATTTTAACAGACATTGAGGTTACACCTTTCTTATCGTCACATTCATGAGGAGGAGCTTATGGGAACTTACTTTATACAAGTTCCACCTTTCTATTACCAAGTCAGACCTTATCATGGAGTCTTCGGTTAAGTCAACTCTAGTGGACGCTACACACAGAATCTAGTTACTATTATAATATAACTATATACTCAGCATATTGTTAGTAGATCAGCTCGCTCCGCTGGCACTTCACTGGTTATAACGAACTATATGTGAACACTTTATTCGTCTACTAGTCTAGCCTCACGCCCCAGCTGATTTTACTGACTACCCTTGAACTCTGCCTTCTGGCGGCAGTCATAGACTACTTTATTGTAATGTTGCCAGTTTCTTACCATAGACAATCCATGCTAATATGTTACGTAGAGTTGCGCAAAGTGTGTCACTAAAAAGAAAAGAGAGATACATATCTTTTGAGTACAAAGAACTATATCCTTCATTTAGTTCTTTAGTTCATTTAGTTCACTAGATCACGGGAACTAATCGTACCATAAGAAGTATTTGAGTCAAAGAAAAATACCTGTAATTTAGTACGTGATTATTATATTTTTCTTTAGTAATAATAAACATAGAAATAAGCAATCAAAAACGACAAAAAATTAAACCAAAACGCAACTTCACAGGTCTTGCACAAAGTACAAGTTAAAAATTCTGCCCTATACATAATTATAAAATTACCTATTGTACATTTGTCTATAATTTTTTTTTATTTAGAACAATATGGTAAGTACCTACAAACTTTTTGTGGTCAAACATAATTATACTTTATTTCAAATATGATAACATTTACTTTGGCACTTTACCTCGCGTGACTTCTATTGACCAGTCATGCTTATGTCGTGCATGTATTTATTTTATTATATTTATATATATAGGTATCTTCATTTATAAAGAAAAAGCGAGATACTACATTCCTTCAATCGTTCAGCGAGAGTGTAGGTACTATAGTGAAGTAAAGAACTATTTTTTTTTTTTATTATTATTTATTGGCAATTGTACTAAGATAAGTACATTTCTGCCAGTGTCACGTCGTTATTCAGTTACTACATATAACTGTCGAAATTTAGTATCGAAACTTTCAGGAATCTGAAATAAAAATACAAAAAGATATAGAATGTAGTAAAGTGAACTAAAGATATATTGCTTCTGTGTAGGTGAAGTAGTTCTTTTTTGTCCTTCATACATGAACTACTCATCTCTAATGTTACGTCCTTTAAGTATTTAAGACTGGAGACGGGAAGAGCTAAATAACCGAACAATTTTTTCTGCCATTTTTGGCGGGAGGGGAGGTAAACGTCTAGTACTAGCCCCTGTACCACTGTATTTTCCTGTCGTTTTATTGTCGCAACGGATTTTACGTTATATGATGATTATGTTAAAATACAAACATAATAATTATAATTAATGATTGGAAACACTATGTTTCAGCAAGTTTGACGTCCTAGATCGCCTTTCCCGTTTAAAACATCACAATTAACTATTTTCCTAAAGCTCTGTCTTGCGACACAAAACGATACCAACGAAATCTAAGGTACCTAACTTATTACTGCGCACCTGGTCAGTTTAACTGGTCAAAGGGGGAAAAATTGGCGAAAGGGGAAGCCCGTCTATGGCCCCTCCATAGGCTTAGTACTCTATGGTTACGTCCTTTGCGCCTTTAGGTAGAGTTTCGCGCTTGTCGCGACACAGGTCCTCAGATCAATATAATTTATACAAAAGATTTGAGCTCCGGGGTTAGCATATATTTTGACAGCGACACTTTCGTTTCGGTCGAATGGCCTTGAACAGGCCAAAACGTTCATGTCCAACAAGGACCGGCCAGAGATAGCCCGGGGCCGAGAGGTCCGGCCCAACAATGTGCGGGAAAATTCTGTGTACTTGTCTTTGTCCGGCCAAGCAAATTGCTCGGCATTCTTGTGCAGGGCATGCCCGGTCCGGGCTATCTCTGGCCGGTCCTTGTTGGACATGAAAGTTTTGGCCTGTTCAAGGCCATTCGACCGAAACGAAAGTGTCGCTGTCAAAATATATGCTAACCCAGCTGTTCAAGGCCATTCGACCGAAACGAAAGTGTCGCTGTCAAAATATATGCTAACCCAGCAGTTACAGCTGGTCACAACCAAAGAGTACCTTTTTATAGTCACAACCCATACAAAATCATATTATTATACTCTTGTACTAAATCCCTATTAATATAGTCTGTGTGATATGGTATTTTTGTTTGTATCTAATACTCCTCAGATAAATTCATCTGATAATACTCAAAGGATTCGGTATCGTAGACTGACTGTCTTTAGTCATTGTTCTTAGACTGACTCTGTTACGTTCGGTACAAGGAATATACTACTCTCTAGTTCGGTATCTCAGATGGATTATAATAATATATACTCTTTGATACTTTTACAGACTATTTACTTGCTCTGTGCAGACTTTACTTACTCTGTGTGTAGACTATTGTATAGACACAGACTATTATTATAGACCAAGGACTATACTATGTGGAAGAATTATTGTTTTGATTTGTGTTGTGATCTTTTGTGATACACAATTTTATTGTTTTTAATAAAACATGTCGGTAAAAGGTAAAACTTTAGTCGCCTCTACAAGGGAAATAATATATAACATTATTAAGTTTTGTCAACAAGAAAAAGTTGCATGCCACACCATTATCGACGTACAAAAAGCCACGGAGCGTGCAGTCGCTATGACAGGTATTTTATCAATTCAAATGTATCTATTTATCACTAATATCACTAGCCTTCTGACCCGGCTTCATCCGTGTAAATTTGAGATTAAAGAAATTATCGTGAAGATAAGCAGCCTAAATAACTCTGTGAATGAAGGATAAACAAACGCATTTTAGCATTTATTAATAATTAGCTGTGCTTTGAGGTTGCACCCGCGTTAATGGTTCCTGCTCCACTGCTTTGGGTCGCAGCGTGATGTTATATAACCTTCCTCAAGAATAAGGCTATCAAATGGAAAAAGATTTCCACTACTGGTAGTTCCAGAGAGAGAGAGCCATATTCATAAACACATTTTAAAAGTGTTTTAGTTAAAATATGTTTTGTCACTCTCTAACAATATGTTTTGTTACTAATAATAGAAAGAAACAAAACACATTTTAACAAAAACTTAGCTAAAATATGTTTATGAATAATGGCCTTAGTTAAGACTAGCTAGATATGTTCAAACAAAATAAAATAAATAATTTTAAGAATTGGTTCATTAATTTTAGAGATTACTCTCTACATCCAAAATTAGTATAGATGGGTTTCTGCAACTTGCTATCTTTTGTTTTTCAAAACTGATTATCGTGAAAACTCGGTATTTCAGAAAGCCATCTTTATTAGGGTTTAACATTTAAAGCCACTTTTATAGTTGACTGTTATGTACAGGAAATGGTAAATAAATTACCTACTAGATAAAAAATGTATGTATGAAAGGATGTATGGATGTGGATGAAGCAAGAGAAGTATGCAAAGATCGATAGAATTGGCACTCCATACCCTCTGCCTACCCCTTTGGGAAACAGGTGTGAAGGTATGTGTGTATGTATGTGAAATAAAGGCTATTTTTATTTTTTTATTATTTATCAAGGGTATCCGTCGTCATGCAGTGATGGTATATAGGTATATATAGGTACTCAGGGATAATGTAGCATTCTAATGGTGAAAGTCCAGTAGTTTTTGAGTTTATTCGTAACAAACGAAAAAAAACATACACACAAAAATACAAATCTTTCCTCTTTATAATATTAGTATATCTAAACGAACGGAATGAGGTGAGCAGAGGTGAACATGACAAAAGCTATGTATGAAGTGTATGTTTGCCAACATTCTGAAATAGACACATACGAAGTCGTGGGAAACAGGGTAGGGGTAGGGGTAGGAGTAGGGTTATGGGTAGGGGCAGGGGTCGGGGTAGGGGTATTGGTAGGGTTAGGAGTAGGGGTATGGGTAGGGGTAGGGTAGGGATAGGGGTAGGGGTAGTGCAGGCAAGCCATTATCTATGAGTGCTGTAGGGTATATTTTATTTTGTTTAAAAAATATCCACGTGCGAAGCCGGGGGCGGACAGCTATGGATTATAAAGCAGACTATTTGGCCACTTTTATAGTCAGCAAATAGTCAGTCATTTTGGGGCCCATGTCCCATGTCAATACATCACAAATATTCTGTAAGTTTTAAGAGGGTAATATTAAAAATTTCTTCGAGTGTTAATACTTTTAATTTAAACATTTCAGGGCTGAGCACTGAAATTATAAATGCATTAAGAAAAGAAGATGCCACAACTAATGGTAAGTTTTTTAGTCTTGTCTTGTTTTTTTAATAAGTTGTCGATTCTACGTCATGTCATGGCGATCGACGCACATGATAGGGAATCTGATTTAATCCCGTCCGCGCTGTGATAGTTGTGATTAATCAGTGATTAATAGAACATATATTATCACAGTCAGCGGAAACATCTTAGCTACTGATTAATCGGCATATTGATATTATAACTTCTATAATACTTGACATTGGTAGAATCATCAAAACCCTGATGGAGCCATAACACAAAAAAAAAATTAAACTGGATACCCCATCATGTCACGATGGAACGCGTGCGTCGGTCGCCATGACATCACGTCGAATCATCAGTCAACTCATCATATAATGAACAGAGTGTAGTAGAATGGACTTGGGAAGATTTGGAAGAAAAAATGTTTTGCTATTGAAAAACAAAATTTTCAACTTATTGTTATTTGTATGAAAGGTATTGTTTAAAAATTAGACATTTACTATTCAATACATACTAGACATGGTTTCTAATTGTTTTGACGTTATTTTTCCTATTTCAGTATTAATTTCGCAACTATAAATTGGCTGTACAGTGGAAATACCTTGGCCATTCCAATTTAAAAAAGTAAATGTCACAGCAGAGTATTGATTATTTTAACGCCCCATTTGTTTGCTGTGCTTTCACCTTTCATTTTAATGACCACGTATTAAATATAGATGTGTAAAATATAGAATCTTAGTTAAAATGCTTTAATAATTCTAGGAAGTTTATATAGTTCATCAGTACAAGAGATGTCGGACAGAACATCGGAGCTCGTTGTTGTGAAGCAGGAGCCCGAGCTTCAAGAGGATGTACCTTCGTTAGACAGCCCCGAGACTCAGCAAGTGGACGCCGGTCCTCTGGGACTGCTACTGCCAGTCAAACTTGAGCCAGACACAGAGGAGTGCAGCAGTGACGCAAGGGATATAGAAGTGGAAGTGCCAGCCTATCCGTGAGTATTATTTTCTAATATAGAATACAGATGTGTTCAAAGAAATATACGGTTTTATCGGAAATTTTATATTTTGCCATGCACATAATGTCGCCAGACAACGATTAGAAAAATAATTATTTTAGGTTAGAGTTTAGGCGAAGTGAAACCCTCAAGAGATTGTTAATCCGTTTTTGAGGGTTAAAGATTGTGTCATTATATAGTTCATATAAACATTGTTATATTAAATTATATAAAACTTTTGTTATATTTTCGGGCAAACTATTAAGAAGATATAGTATAGGTTTGGACAAGTTGAAAGAATAAAGGATGAGAGATTGACTATAAAGGTTTTTATGGCTGAAGTAAAAGGAAATGCTGGTAGAGGACGATTATTGAACATATAAAAAAATGTATTGATCGATGGAAATATTAAAAGTACACAGAATCGCCGAGCATGTACGTATGAAAGATATGATGAATATAAAAGAAGCAAAAGAGGTATGTCAGTAACAAATGTCATTAGATTGCCTCTGCCTACTCCTCTTGGGATAAAAGGCGTGATGATAGATATATAGTTTTAATATACAAAAGAATATAATTCACACAAATAAAGATCTATTATCTCGGCCTTTATACCTTGTGGTGTGTCCAGAGACACCAGCAACAGTGTCCACTTGACGACCGTTGTCCATATTGAACAGAACAAGTAATACAATTGAACTAGATGAGCCATGTGAATACTTCGCACTGTTAGTGGTGTGAATATTGTTGTCATAGTTCAACTGATCTCCATTAAAAGAAACATTTAGTTTTGATTTGTTTGTTTATTTTTCGTCATTAGAGGGAAAAATAATGTACAAAATGTCATATCAAACATTAATCTTGATTCTAATGAGGGAGATATTTGATAGTGATAAAAAAACACCTTTGAGAAATAATAAATAGTCAAATAAATAAGCTTGCAATTTTTGTTTGTTTCTTTGTATGTTCTTATTCTATAGACTCAAAAACTACTGAACCGATTTTGTTACTGTTGGTGCCCTTAGAGAGTCCTTTAAGAGTGGAGTAGTAACCAAAAAATTTAAAAGAAAGTTAATATCATCTATCTTCATACTAAATTTACAAAATTTTGTCTGTGTTCTCAATTTTATGGCATACTGGTTAATGTATAATTAAACTGTTAAAAACTGGACCGATTTAAAAAAATATTTTTTCAATAAATAGCCCAATTCTTGGGGATGGTTAATAGGTTATTTAATATCATGCTACCTACCAAAGGGGGTGAATTGTATTCCTAATGTGTAGGAAGTATCAGGCAGATTCAGAACCCTAATTAATAAAAATATGGCTCAATCCAATTTCAAATAATAACTATCAACTGTGTGGTGAGGAAATGTGGTATAAATAAACTCAACTTTCCAGGATTAACTGAGATTTGCCATATTTTTGAAAGATACAAGATGACTGAGACCCACGGACCCTTAACTTTATGATTTACCCCTGTAAATTCCCCATCTGTCAGGAGTTCAAAAAAGTATAAATTTGATACCTATAAATTAATATCTTCCCAGTTACGCAGAGACATAGCCTCTCTTAGCGTCTTCTATCGACTGTATTATGGGGAGTGTTCAGAAGAACTCCATGGCCTCGTCCCTCAATCCCCTTTTTGCACCCGCACTGCTCGCACAGGATACAGTTTTCATCCTCACACCATCGACACATTCTTCATAATAATAATAATAATACCCCGTTGTCCTTGGCTAAAGAGAACTGGCACAAACCTGTAGTACTGAGTACCAATGACCGCAAGGAGGTATGGCAGAGCAAGGAGTTACACGGAAGGTTCTACAAGGCTCTTCATGGTTCTGATGTAGACCTTTGACTTCCGTGTCCTGGCTACGCTTCGGTGATCTCTTTGGAGAAACCGAAGGTTTTACCTGTGCAATTATGGACGAAGTTGTCAAGACGAATAACTACCGGAAATACATAATTAAGGACGGCACGGCTGACATCTGTCGAGCATGCCACCGTCCTGGAGAGTCAATCAGACATGTTATTTCCGGTTGTTCTAGTCTTGCCAACGGCAAGTACTTGCACAGGCACAACCAAGTAGCCAGGATTATACACCAACAACTTGCTTTGCGATACAACCTTGTAGTCACGGAAGTACCGTATTACATGTATGTGCCTGAACCAGTTCTTGAAAATGGTCATGCCACGCTCTACTGGGATCGATCTATCATCACAGACAGAACTATTGTTGCCAATAAGCCTGATATTGTGTTGGTTGAAAGCCGAGAAAGATAAACAATCAAAATATCTTGACTTGGCTCACGAGATTGTCGACATGTGGGATGTGACGTCGGCGATCATTGTACCGATAGTCGTGACGGTCAATGGTCTTTTTGCTAAGAGTTTTGACCGTCACCTTAGGAGCCTTGAAATTGGCAGTTGGGTCAAGGGTCAGATCCAGAAGGCAGTACTCCTCAGCACGGCCCGTATTGTGAGGAAGTTCCTCTCTCTGCAGCCCTAACCACCGGTAGTTTGGGTATTAACCTCACTTCCGGAGGGATAAATCCTTTTTTTATATTTTTATATATTTTTGTTTTTTTTTATACCTAAATATGTAAAAATGTAATTTAAAGAAATAATTGAAATAAAGAGTATAATAATAATAATAAAGCCTTTATTAACTGAATTAACTATTTACATTCTAAACATTTTACTAAAAGTTACACAAAACAATTTTGTTTCTTATTAAAATTAACCTACTTTATTTTAGTTTCTATAATAGTATATGTGCACTTGTTCAGGGAAAGCAAACAGTGGATACCAAAAATAATAGACAAGCAAAGAAAGTATAGATCTAAAAGACCTTTAATAATAAATTCTGTGAAACAGTTTTACCAAGATTTATATGCTGGTAATGAAAAATATGATGTTTATATTGTAAACAATAATCAAGAAAATGAAGAAACCATACCCGTTATCATGGAAAAGGAACTAGTAAGAGCTGTTATGTCGCAAAAGATGGATAAATCACCAGGACCTGATAAGATTACAAATGAAATTCTGAAATATACTTTGCCAGCCACCAAAGACACATTGCTTTATTTGTTTAATCAGGTTCTACAAACAGAACAAATACCTATATCATGGACTACTTCGGAGATAACCATGATACACAAAAAAGGAAATAAGCATGATCTAGGAAATTACAGACCCATAAGTATAATGTCAAATATCTACAAAACATTTTCGAAAATAATATTAAATAGACTTATTAGACAGCTAGATGAGAACCAACCTCGGGAGCAAGCTGGCTTTAGAAATGACTTCTCAACATTGGACCATATCCATGTAGTAAAACAAGTGGTAGAAAAATACAGGGAATATAAGAAAGTTTATTATATGGCATTTGTAGATTACAACAAAGCATTCGATTCAATCAACCACAAAGATCTTTGGGCAAGCATTGCAAAACAAGGTATACATCCAAAATATATTCGTTTATTACAAAATATATACAAAAAAGTGACTGCAAAAGTAAAATTAGAAACAATTAGTGAATCATTTCCCATAAAAAGAGGTGTTCGACAAGGTGATCCTATATCCCCAAAACTATTTTCAGCGGTTCTTGAAATGGTATTTAGAAGACTTAATTGGGAGAAATTTGGTTTGAATATCAATGGTCAATATTTACATCATCTGAGATTTGCAGATGATGTTGTCTTATTTGAAGAGTCACCAGATTCTCTGGAAGCTATGTTAAAGGACCTATCTGCAGAAAGTAAAAAAGTTGGATTGACAATGAATGCTGAAAAAACTAAATTATTAACAAATGGAATACAAACTGAAATTATTATAGACACAAATAAAATTGAATATGTAAATGAATATAAATATCTCGGTCAAATCATTTCACCTGAAGAAACATCATCAAAAGAAGTAGAAACAAGAATTGCAAATTCGTGGAAAAGGTTTTGGGCATTAAAACAAGTCTTTAAAAATAAAGATATAGACATCAAGGAAAAAAGTAAAGTATTCAATACATGTATACTTCCATGTCTAACTTATGGATGTCAGACTTGGGCACTCACAAAACATAATTTGGAAAAGTTAGTTGTATGCCAAAGAGCAATGGAAAGATCAATGCTGAGTGTTACAAGAAGAGACAGAATAAGGAATACAGACATTAGAAATGTTACAAAGGTAAAAGATGTATGTACAAAAATTAAAGAACTCAAATGGAGATGGACGGGCCACATGTTAAGGAACAAGAACTGTAAATGGACCAGAGATATAACAGAATGGTACCCTAGAAACAGTAAACGCAGAAAAGGTCGACAATTCAAAAGATGGTCTGATGACGTGAAAAAAATTGCGGGTCCCCTGTGGATGAGACTGGTCAGAGACAGGGGACACTGGAAATCACTAGAGGAGGCCTATGTCAGTAGACAAACTGATAAACCAAAGACGTTCTTCATACGAATGATAAAATTCAGTGACTCGTTCCTGTGTCGTACAGCCAAAAAGTGGAATGAACTTCCGGCATCGGTCTTTCCTCCTTTCTACAACCTTGGGTCCTTTAAGCTAAGCGTGAAAAAGCATCTCTACTGGTCGGCATAGTGGGTGCGACTGGCGGACTGTATTACGATCTGCCAGTCGCGCGCATTCATGGACCAGCCACCTATGCTTAACAATCAGGCGATGGCAAAGTCACATGTAGTCTTCTCTATAAAAAAAAAAGTTCCTGAAAAGTATTTTTCAAGTTGATAATACGATTTCCCTATACAAATTTCTACAACCTGTTGCACTCCTCCTTAAGGGTCATTTTTAAAAATACAAAAATATGTGTTTAATTATTTGTTTTGAAGAATATTTGAACCAAGTTTCAAGTTGATTCACGCAGGAAATAAGATTTTCCATACAAACATATTTATTATTTAGGGGTTGAATATCGAAATATCCTTTCTTATTCCTTGTCTACATAATAAAAGAAACATCTGTGCAAAATGTCAGCTTCCTAAGTCCAAGGGTTTGGGCTGGGTGTTGATGAGTCAGTGGAATCGGAACTTCTTTTTTTATATATATAGATTTGTTTGTTACAGATATTATGTACCAGTGAAGGTAGAGCCTGTGGATCCTGATTATGGTGAGTTCCGAGTCACCAATATACGTATTCACATAGTTTTCAATTTTAATTTCAGCGGTAAATATAGAAACCATAGTAACTTTCATCCCCTATTTGTATCCCCTTAAAAAAGTATCTGTGGTTCAAGCTTTCTCTGTGTTAAATTTCATCATAATTGTTTCAGTAACAGACAAAATTTATGTACATTAAGTACTTATGGAATAAAAAGCATGAAAGTAAGATAAATGCGGTCTTTATGTAGAATATGTGATATAAAGCGTATTGACCACATCCTGAATGATGTCATTAGAGAAGAATGCGGAGTGAAAGATGATGTGATTAAAATGAAGAAAAGTAATTTACGCTGGTTTGGATACATTGAAAGAATGAAGGATGAAATTTACTAAAAAGGTTTATATGGCTGAAGTGAAATGAAAGGCTGGTAGAGGCGACCTAGGTGTATTTTTCGTGAGGTGAGATGATGGACTTCACTCCTGCCATCCCAGCTCCCTCAGGAAGTTGAGCTGTCCTTGCAGGTTGTTGCGGGCCTCCTCTGTAGTTAGTCACACCCGCAGCCTAATTGCGTAACTTTGATAGTGATCCAATCACTATCATTTTTTTACAGATAAAGGTCGAATTTAGCCCCGCACTTTTCGAAATGTGTATTTTCGTTAATTGTGCTGCGTTTGTGCTGCGTTTGTGCCGCGTTTGTGCCGTACTGTGCCGCAAAAATTAGCTCAATATCTAAATATCTCAAACAGTTTTTGAGAAAAAAAAATAAAAACAATTAAATTCGTGAAATTTTCGTTTTTATTTTTTTTTCTCAAAAACGGTTTGAAATATTGAGCTATTTTTTGCGGCACAGTACGGCACAAACGCAGCACAATGTAGCACAATTAACGAAAATACACATTTCGAAAAGTGCGGGGCTAAATTCGACCTTTATCTGTAAAAAAATGATAGTGATTGGATCGCTTTCAAGTTACGTAATTAGGCTGCGTACACTCATACACTTTATTAATAAACTCGAAGTAGCGACGTAGTAACTAAAGTGTATTTCGTCTCCGTCTAACAAATCTGCAATTCATTATGATAGACGGAGACGAAACACAGTTTAGTTACTAGAGTATGTGTGTGGCTGTTTCATTGTTTTATCAGTCTATGCTCTGTTCAAGGTCATATTATAACAAAAAATATGGCAAATCTCAGTTAATCCTGGAAAGGTGAGTTTATTTATACAACATTGCCTTACTATGCGATTGAATAAGAATAGGACGGGCTGTTAACTAACTTCACTCGAATCAGTACAGTCCGCAAAAAAAAAGAAATATTTTTGCAAAAATAAACACATTTTTCATGTATATATTTCTTTCCATACACTTCTTCATCGCATTTCATAGCACGAAACACGGAATAATAGGTGCCATATAAGTGTGGACTTGACGCGCCACGTGATTATACTTGCGCAGTAGACGATTTATGGGTCCTTTTGGTGGTAGGAGCGTTTGTTCCAAAGTACAGTCGATTATAACATTTTTATTGTTTTTAGTACTTAAGTAGGTATTTATTTAGATCTATCTAAAGAAGACATTTTAGTAGAGACATAAAATTTTAGTTTTATTTTCCTAAATTTATTTTTTGCACACCATACTGAAGTGAAGTTGGTTGGACGTCACAAAATGGCGCTGGTCCAGTCCTATTCTTATTTTAATCGTACCACACAATTGATAGTTAAATAAACTCAACTTTCCAAGATTAACTAGGATTTGCCATTGTTTTGACAGTTATAAGATGACCTTGACCACCGCCCCTTAAAGAGGCCATGTTCTGTGATGATGCGTCACAATCCTTAGTTCTTTTCAGAAAGCCTGCATGTTAGTTCTGAGTTTAGAAGTTGAGTCAGGGAGACTGGTCTGTTCCATCTCGTGTTAATTTCTGGTTTTGTTTCTAAGTTGATACCTTAACCAATCAGCTGGTAATGGTACTAGAGGCTCTGGACCAAACTTTGTCATCTCAGATCCTCTTTTAGCCACAGCATCAGCCGCTCAAGTAGGATTTACCTAATTAGGCATTTTTTTTAAAATACTTTGCTTATGGTATTCAACTCTTTTAGTCTGAAAATAAAATTGTACTTAAGGGCCCTACATCCATAATTTGTATGGAGATATTACTATTCCCAATTTGTCTGTAAATAATCCACCTGTGTCTTTGTAATTTAGCATATAGTAACTTATTCAATATATCTAAGTGAAATAGTCGTTATTTTTTCAATTGGTTTTATTGAATAGGAAATATGGGTGGTAAAATAAAGGATTATTTTGTCTCTGTTTTCTCATTCACAATCTGTCACATAGCTCTTAAATATTTTCCTGAATTTTAAAATATTGACGGAAAATTTTGGAATTATTTTTCTCTAAAATCTTATTGAGACAATTATTACTAACATTTCAAATAAATTAGCCAAATCGGTCCAGCCGTTCCCAAGTGATTCATAGTTTTATCGGGGCAACCAATAAACATATAAACTTTATATATTTCAGATATTACACGCGCTCCCAGTCCAGACCAACAACCGGAGTCTGCAAATGGACCCAACGTAACATTAACCAATAATAAAAATGACGAAGATCAAATACAGCAACTGCTGCAAGCTTGTTGCGACAATACACACTTCAAATGTAACTCATGCCCGTATAGAACACCGTTCACGCAAAGTTTCATACAACATATGGCAACACATGCCGGGGACAAGCCTTCTCGACAGCCAGTAAACAATGAACAATTGCCAGTAAACAATGAACAATTGCCAGTAAACAAACAGCAACTGCCAGATAACAACCAGCAACTGCCAGTAAACAGTGATGCAGTAAGTGACGATACTCAGCAGCCAGATAAAAGTGATTTATCAAAATGTGTCATTCAGAAACAGACGGTACACAGGTATCGAGACCGAACATTTTCAAAGGACAAGCCGTACTCTTGTGACTATTGTCCATACAGATGTGGGAGGAATTGTGATTTGGTGATCCACTTGCGTACTCACACAGGCGAGAAACCATACAGTTGCAGTTACTGCGACTACAAATGTGCAATAAAACACAGTTTATTGTTACATGAGCGAACACACACAGGAGAAAATTTGTTCACTTGCGAAGTGTGCCAGTACAAGTGTTTAAGGAGAAGTGATTTGACACAACACCGGCACATTCATACTGGTGAAAAACCGTTTAGTTGCAAGTTGTGTCAGTACAAAACGTCCAGGAAAATCTATTTAACTATACACATGCGCACTCACACTGGCGAGCGGCCTTTCAGTTGCAACTTTTGCCAATACAAGTCGACAACTAAACATGGTTTGATACTCCACGAACGTACGCACAAAGGTGAAAAACCATTCGATTGCACCATTTGTCAGTACAAATGCTTGAGAAAGAGCGACTTGACAATTCACATGCGTAAACATACCGGCGAACGGCCGTTTAGTTGCAACGATTGCCAATACAGATCGTCGACGAAGCAGAATTTAATAATACACGTTCGTACTCACACAGGCGAAAAGCCTTTCAGTTGCGATGTTTGCCAATACAAATGTTTAAGAAAGAACGACTTAATTGTCCACAAGCGTACTCACACAGGGGAAAAGCCTTTTAGTTGCAGTTTTTGCCACTACAAGTCGATAACTAAGAACAATTTGTTAATTCACATCCGCACGCATACGGGTGAAAAACTTTTTAATTGCAACCTCTGCCCATACAAGTGTTTGAGGAAAAGTGACTTAAAGAAACACAAATGTACGTATCGGGAGGAAGTACCCGTAGTCTATAATGATTATAATATTGAAATTGAAATTAAGGTGGAAAAGGATCCTTAAGGGCCTGAGATGCCATTTTCTTTCTGTCAAAATTATGTCAAATCTCGAATAATTGTTTAAGTTTGAGCTTATGTCTAAAATATCTATAGTTGATAGATAGCCTTGGTAGAAGTGTTGTACTTGCAACCGGGTGAAGCTTGGTTCTGATGTAGCTTGTGCTTCAAATGCTAGCATCAATTCGGTATGTAAAGTAAAAGCTAAGGTACGATTTTTATATTTTTATTTTAAAGATTAAGCTCTTTTAAGAAACTAATTTGAATATTTTTGATTTCTATACAGTAGTTTTTTTATAATAAATTATCAAAGTTTTGGCACTGATGACGTCATTTTGTCGGCTGAATACTTCAATACCATTGCTATGTTGGTACAGAAAAAAGAACATCTGTGTTCTTTGAGTTTGACATTTAACAAACAATAGTGTTGCCGTCTCTAAATCCTACAAAATCTACCAAAACCTACCACTTCTACATAAAACATATTAAAACAACAACAAAGAAACACATATTTACGGCTTTTACACCGTAGTCTGCATAGTTGTTGTGATACAAAATATATACAAAGGTCAAAGAATATCCTACCATAAAAAATGCTTAAACATTCGTCCTAAATAATAAACTAGATTAGTTATAAAAACTACTGAAACAGTAGTATATCTAGTAACAGGGTAACATTGGTTGACAAGTTGACAAGTGAATATTTTGCTTTTATTTAGCCGATATAATGACGTCTCATTCATCACCGATGAATATTGGTGGAGCCACATTAAAAAAAAGAAGAAGAAGAAGACGTCATTCATGGTGAAATGTAGGTTAAGTAAATTATTTGTCTTTGAAAAAATAAAGACAATCTCACGATTTTAAGAGTTATAAATTGAAAAATACGGATTATTAAACCAATGTCTCGAAACGGTTTTGGATTCAGCATACCTTAATTTTTACTTTACCTACCGAATTGTCTTTCAGAGTATGTGTTAAGTGTAGCAATGCCCTTAGACAATGTACAACTAAATGAATAGAATAGAATGTAGAATAGATAACTTTAAATGTATGAGACCGACTGAAATACAACCACGTGACCTAACTAAACTGTCATTCACTCTGACCAAATTACGTTGTGTCTTCAATCCACAATATTTCAAAATTTTAACACCCTAATTTTATTAGCCTATAGATATGAAAGTAGATGAAAACTAAGGTACCCGTATTTTTGATTTTCTAAAATTTTAACTTTTGCACTGTTAAATTAATTTTTAAATATTGTTTTTTTAGAAAAAGCCGTTAACGGCTTAATGTATCAGTGTCTATGCGTATTCTGTATAAAAAAAAAGAAATGACATGAGCTGCGTGCGTTCGTTCGTTTTATTCGTTCAATAGTTCGTTCATGGTTAGTTTGTTTCATTCATTATTGTTTATTTTTGAGTTTATTGATTTAAAATTAAATTTTTATTCACTTTCATCAATGAAGATGGGTAGAGAAGCACGTAAATTAGGTCATCTTGTATCCTATTTTGTTCCTACATCCACCTACATCTACAACTAATAATTTTTATTGCCAGGTACCTTTTGAGGCAGAGAGTATAGTAGCTTTGAGCCGTAATCCTTACACAGTGTAGTTTTTTTAAAATATCTCCTAAACTACTAAATAAAAAAATGTGTATCGTGTTAAGCAAAAGAAGATTTCCAAACGGATTTTTAATTTTGGTACCTAACGAAAAATGGACATGTGAATTAGCGTTTTTCGTGAACGTAAAGTTAGCGTCTGCCCATACCCTGTAGATAACACTGAAAAAAATGGCGAACGTTTTGGTCGATCAACAAATTTTTTGAGGTTATGCCCGGTTGTTGTATTTCGGATTTTTTAAGTACATAGTTGAAATGCATAAATTGAGCCTCTTATGGGCTGCGCATACTTTTCATATAATTATTTTGTTATATATTCTGTATAAGATAATATAATACTAGCGTACGTACATTGTCTAAGGGGGCTGTTCTGTTTAATATGGACAACTGGCAAAATGTGGACACTGTTACTGGTGTCACTGCTTCAACTTGGTTCACTATGTTGTTCTTAGAAGTCATCAGCTTTACCTGCTCTCTGAAACACGAGAAGTATTCTTAGATCTTCGTAAATTGCTTAATTATTCGAGAACTGTCAGAATTTTTGACAGAAAAAATGGCGGACATTAAGGTCTGTTAAGTTGCAATTGTTGCCAATAACTATTAAAAAAATACAATTATTTAGACAATGTAAATACCTCAACGGATCCGGTGACACGGTTCCCGGAAATAGGTAATGGATTATTAGTTTTTTTTACACAATTTTTTTTTAATTCAATCAAATGATATATTATCAATCAAATGCTATGTATATAATGGTATTATGACTACTATTAATTTTTTCGTTCGTGATGGCTTTGTCAGGGTGTTGATGATTCCGCCAATGTCAAGTTTTATATCCGTTGACGATCCTGACGACTGCGATATGTCTTATTAATCACAGCGCGGGCGGGATTAAACCGGATTCCCCATCATGTCACGACGGAACGCATGCGTCGGTCGCCATGACGTGACAATTGATATATTTAACTGTTGCTGAAATTGTTTACTTGTAAATACATATATTTATAATAGTTGTAAGAGTTTAAGCCGTTATTTAAAATATTTTAGTATTTTATTTTAAATTGGCAACGATTTTGCTAATGTCCAGTAAAATACAGTTAATTTAAGTAATTATGTAGGTAGGTATTCCTAATTGTATTTTTTACAAATCCTAACTTATGTTGTTATGTGTGTTAAGGGCCGTTGGTCAAGGTCATCTTGTATCTGTCAAAAATATGACAAATCCCAGTTAATCCTGGAAAGGTGAGTTTATTTATGTAACATTTCCTTACCACACAATTGATAGTTATTATTTTAAATTTGATTAAGACATATTTTTTATTATTTAGGGTTCTAAGTAGCCGTAGTTTTTAAAACGAGCATTGCTTTTGCTTTTTGAAAACTGGCTATTTTTTGAAGGCTGGCTGAAAATATGTCTTAATCCAATTTAAAATTAATGACTATCAACTGTGTGGTGAGGAAATGTTGTATAAATAAACTCGACTTTTCAGGATTAACTGAGATTTGTTATATTTTTGACAGATACAAGATGACCTTGACCAACGGCCCTTAAATGTGAAGCGCTTTTGTCTGCGTGTCCCACCATAAAGTCGTACGTTTCAAATAAAGGGGTGAACTAAATCGCGAGTGACCGCTTAAAAAAATTGTACGCTGTTGATAAGCTAATCACTTGACGGATTTAGCATATTTTTTTAAATCATTCTAATAGGGGGCCATCCATAAATTACGTTACAGGTCTAGGGGGACGGAAGGGGGGGGGGGGGTCCAAAATCATGAAATTCGTGTGACGTAATTTATGGATGGAATAAGGTTGTTAGGCAGTATGGAATTTTTGTATGAACTTAAATAAAGTTAATATGGGCTCCAGGAACGCAGCCGGGCGGAAAGCCATATCTTGTCTTCTTTCTTATCACATCACAATATGGCTCAAGGTCACGGTTGTTCTTATTTGAAACGCGTTGTACTTACTATATATTTAGTGGATATAAAAACATCACAATAAAAGTTTAACTAAATATTTGAGTGACTTTCTGTTGTCATTAAAGACAACTTTAAATTATCTCTGCGGGGTGAGCATATATTTGTGGTGACATCTTTAAAGACAAGTACACAGAATTTGCCCGCACATTGTAGGGTTGGAACGTCTCGTGCATTCCGTGGCTGGCTCTTGTAGGGACAAACGTTTTTGGCCTTTCGGTCGACACGAAAATATATGAATATTGATAGATATATTGAATAAGTAAGTATATGCTAAATGACAGTGACACAGGTGGATTATTTACAGAGAAATTGGGAATAGTTTATCCCAGAAAAATTATTGATAACTTTTTGTATTGAGGTTTTTGGCGTCGCGATATAGCGATAATTGTTTCTATGATGTTATAGGTTCAATAATAAATACCCCGCCTGTTCTTACCTATTTGATAAAGAATGGTTGGTGCAGATGTGAGTGAAATTCCGAGACGAAAAGTCCTTTAGCTTCGATCTGACGCACTCTCAGGCCTCTTGTTAACGAACGTTTATTGGACGGGTATCGGGCCGACGAGAATCGGTTAAACTTGTACACGATCCGTTGAAATAACGGGGACGCATGCGTCGCGCGACTAGGCCATAATCTCGACAGTTTTAAAGAAGAAGCGAGGAGAATACACGTTTCATAATGTCGAGTAGAAATAAGCAGATTGAGCAGATCTCTTTCCAGGCTGTGAAATTTGCCTGTTTATTTTTATAAATTTCCAGATTTTTGTCCCTGGTTTTATTTCAACTAGTATTAATAAATCTATATCTATGTCCATGCTCCATAGTAAGTACGTATTAAAAAGTAAGTGAAATATGTTCTAAAACGAGAAACGTCCGTTGTCGTGAACACTTGTATGGACTAACGTGGCTCACTGCAACGGGCCAGCAAACGTCGCGCCGAGGGGCAACGCGCGCACGGTGACAATTTGGCCAACGGGTACCTATCCGGTGCTTGAACAGATATCCATACTTACCTAAAGGACACTGAGTTACCTAAAGTAATAGGGCGATAGTCCGTAAGAGGCCTTAAAGCGACGCATCACAGCGCAACGAACTTAGTTTTACGCGCGACTTATTTTGTCCATATCTCTTTATAAAGATGTGATCGAGATGGACTACTATTAAAACGGATAGGGTAACCAAGGATAAGATAAAGTAGGTAGACCAATATTCACGTACTAGAAACATGAGAAAGTACGATTTCTCAACAAAATCGGTATATTGAAAAACACGAAAAGGACGCTTCTCTATGTTTTTACAAAAAATATTGAATTCTAGTTAGTGTATTCTTAAAGTATGTGAAATTATCTATCTTTTAATGTCGAGAAAATTGTAAATTAGTAAATATATGGAGTCGCAAACTTGGCTGAAATACGCGTGAAATTGAGGAATTTCAAGGCTTCATAAAACTTAGGTGTTACTGTATTTGGTTATTTTCTTTCCATGAGAATCTTTAGAATATATTTATCTTTGAAATGCAATTTTAATTTCTAGCCTAGCACATACCGTTATCGCGTAAAACTGGAAAAACTAAACATCTGATTTGTATGGGACAAAAATCATGAGGCGCGTCTCCTTAAAGTAACCAAAGGACTTTTTTCAAACTGTCATTTTTCTAGCTTCTGATTGGCTACTTTATTTAATTAATAACTAATTAAGGGTTGATTGAAAAACGCTAAAGGCTTTTCGTTTTAGAATGTCACACAATGGGTGAGCATATATTTGACGTGACATCTTTCGTGTAGACCAGAGGTTCTCAAACTAATTTTGTCTACCGCCCACTTTGAAAATCAATTTTTTTCAGCGCCTCCCAATTTTTTTTTTACTTTACCACATCTTAAAAATCACAATGACATTCATTACTTTAATTTAATTATAGTGTGCTTGTTGAAGTGTATACCTACTCTAAGTAATAGTATTTTTTTTATCTCGTTTAAGTGTAGTGTAGAATTAATAGAAGTGATCTAATTTGTGTAAATCGCATAGTTTTGACAAACCGATAACAAAGCACTACCTCCACCGCTTCGCGTTGTGAGGCGTGCAATATTAAATAGATGAAATTACAAATCAGCCATCGCCCTAAACCACTTCAACACCCCCCCTTTTTTTTATGGGCCCTTTACCGCCCCCCTATGGGTCTCCTCTCCAGCGCCCACTTTGAGAAAGACTGGTGTCGACCGAAAGGCCAAAAACGTTTATGTCCGTACAAGAGCCAGCCACGGAATGCACGGTCCGACACGTTTCAACCCTACAATGTGCGGGCAAATTCTGTGTACCTCTCTTTGCCCGACCCGGCTTTGCTCGGCATTCTAGTGGACAATCTCGGCCCGTGCATTCCGTGGCTGGCTCTTCTTCTTCTTTTTTTAATGTGGCTCCACCAATATTCATCGGTGATTTGCCAATGTCAAGTTGTGGCAGCTGATCAGTGGGCAAAGATGTATCTCTTTTCACATTTACAGTCCCTGTTAGCATACGGGACAACTGTTTCTCTGCAAATATCCGTGATTTCGAGGAATACACTTAGAGCTCCATAATCAGTAGGTAGATAATGTAGATTCACATCAAAGGCCACCAGTCTGAGATACTGTTAGTTTGACCTGGACAAAAGACAGCACAATGCAAACACCCAAAACCACACAAATGTACGGACATTTTTTGGCCTTTCGGTCGACACGAAAGATGTCACGTCAAATATATGCTCATCTCCAATATCCAGCACTTTTCTGATGTGGACTTTATATAATGGTTCTTTATGTTAAAGAAGTGACACATCTAGGTTTATTAAGTGCAGCAACAGACTTGCCACCTGTTCTGTTTAATATGGACAACTGTCATCATGTGGACACTGTTACTGGTGTTGTTGTTGTTGATGGATAACATAAAACATTGCATATGTATTTGTAAATATACCAAAACATTAAAAAAAAGTGATGATTTTGGCAGATTGATTTTTTCATTGTTGTGCTGAGAAGTAAATTCAAATGTTTTATTTAATGGACAGTTCTTTTGCCTATCTTTAAGGACCCGTGGCTCTTAGTCATCTTGTATCTGTACAAAATATGGCAAGTCTTAAGTTAATCCTGGAAAGTTGGGTTTATTTATACAACATTTCCTCACTCCAAAAGGATTGTTATTATTTGAAATTGGATTGAGCCATATTTTTATTATTCATGGGTTCTAAAGAGCCGAAGTCTTCGATACGGATATCATATATAGATTTGCCATATTTTTTACATATACAAGATGACCTTGACCACCGCCCCTTAATAGACAAAATTAAAAATAATGGTTTTAATAATTTTAAACAAATACTGCTAAATTATGTATTTAACATCCAAATAAAAATATATTTTGTCATTTGACTATTACATATTTATTTTTATTACATATTACATTAATGTATTAGAAATTGGCAATCTCTATATATGTAAAAATAAAATAAAATTCTAGTAAAATTTGTAAGTAATAATATAAAGTTAGATAAATTTAATAATTATGTAATATATAATTTAAGAAAATGTGTTTTGTTCACTGCCAAATATACGGAAATACTAGTACTGACTTTTTGTTCTGCTCTTGGTCACCGGTAGGGTTGCCACCCATCATACTATGCGATTACAATAGGAATAGGACGGGCTGTTGACTAACTTCACTCAAATCAGTAGGTACAGTCCGCAAAAAAAAGAAATATAGTTTTCGCAAAAATAAATGCTATATATATTTTTTAATGTATATATATTTCTTTCCATACACTTTATCGCGTTTCATAGCACGAAACACCATATAAGTTTGGACTTTACGCACCACGTGATTATACTTGCGCAGTAGACCATTTATGGGTCCTTTTGGTGGTATGAGCGGTTTGCGGTAGAGATGGGCGTTTCTGTTGTTTTGACGCAATGTTGCAACCAGTTACATTTTTTTTATGAAGCCTGTTGCGACAATAGGTTGCATTTGCAACAGGTTTCTAATAGTCAGCTAATGTTAAATATATCATTACTTAGGATAGGAATTATTGTATTTATTCGAAAAATCTTAAGAAGAGCCTCCGCTTTTTAGCTACCGGCGCCGGCAGCGGAGACACTTCCAAAATCTTAATGTATATGTGGGTAGTGAAAATTAAATAAAAATTTTTCATAGTAAGATTTTTATTTTTTATTTACATTTAAAAATACCAATTGGCGAACCTTTTCGGTAGTAAGTCGGGTCCTTCTGTCACTAACAATATAGCCTGCTTTGGAAAATATTCTTTCACAGGGCACACTTGTGGCGAGAAAATTGCCCCTCTTGACAAATAACTTGTATATTGTTGGGTAAAGATGGCGGTTGTTTTTCCACCATTCAAGGGGTGTGACTGCGGCGTTTCGGGCTAATAATGCGTCTTCAAGGTATGCACCCATTTCTATCATAGCCTTTGCCCTAGGAGAGCTTGTTGGCTCTAAGCCTTCAACTTCCCGATCAAAGTCGTCCCAAATCGATATCTCCTCTGAACTGCCAGGTTGTAGTGGCTCTGTGGAAGAGGTGGGCTGATATGCGACAATCGAGTTACCAATTATAGTCGTAGCCATATCAATTGCTCTTTTTTTAGAAATATCTGCCGCAGATTTATTAGCAAAACCATTCATTTTGAATCGTGGATCTAGAATTGTGCACATAGCCAGTTCTTTATGATACTCGATGTTATTAAATCTCGTCGAAAGTCCCTCCTTTAACTTCAGTAGTACATCGCTGACGACAGGCTTGTATTGATTTTTGAGCAAATTGTCACACACATTATGTAACCCACGCGTCACAACTATTGCCATGCTGGCGGTAGTGTACTTTTCTCCACTAATTTTAGCCGTTGCTTGCTCAAATGGCTTCAATATAGAGGCAAGTTGAGTGCATATTATCCAATCCTCCTCAGATAGAGCTTCATCGATATCCCTCTGTACCAGAGCCAAAGTAGCCCGTACTGCTTCTTCTAACTCTACAAAGCGCTGTAACATAAAAAATGTCGAATTCCAACGAGTAGGTACAGATTGCTTGAGCTTTTTGGGGATGTTACCGCTTTGTTGTACTTGATTTTTATCAATTTATCAGTGGCAGTTGAACTTCTCTTAAAATATGCTACTATATTTTTAACTTTTTCTAAAATGTCCTTAACAATTTTTAATGCATCGTCAACTACTAAATTTAAGGTATGGGCATAGCACCCAAAATGCTTCCATCCTGACATATTAATTGCATTTACAATATTATTAGCATTATCGGTTATTGCTAACATTACTTTTCCGGTCAAACCCCAGGTTTCAACCGTATTTTTCAAATACCGAGATAGTAGTTCCCCTGTATGTCTTTCACTATAGTGAGCACATTCTAAAAGTACTGATTTAAACTCCAATTCCAATGTAGTGTAGTGTATGGTTATTGCTATATAACCATCATTTACGGATGATGTCCATGTATCAGTTGTGAGGCATACAGTTAAAGCTTCTCGCCGCACTTCTTCCATTAATTTCTCTCTGCAGGCAGAGTAAGCAGATGGTATCAAACTGGCTGATATTGTTTTTCGGCTAGGTGGTTTATACGAAGGGTTTAAAGCGTTAGTGTATTTTAAAAATCCTTTATCCTCTACTATACTCATTGGCTGATAATCCCAAAAAAAGAGATGTAACAACGCTTCATCTATCTGTTTACTTTCATGCAAGCCTATTTTTTTAGGAATATAAGACGCCATTGTTCTTTGACGTTTTTGAGCTGTAGAAGCAGAGCTAAGACCTTCAGAAGTAATCGCGGTAGACGATATAATTGAAACTGAAGTTGATGCAGTTTCTGAATGTGTCGTATTCACCGCATTGTCGTTGCTGCCTTGCTGATGTTGAGAAGAAATAGATTGGTCAAGTGCTGCTTGTGAAGCGATATTAGTTAAAGTGTGAAAGGCAGATACATGCTTACGTTTTAAGTGTAGTTTTAAATTTGAAATGGTGGATTTAAACGAAATGTTACTTTGACATAAATTGCAAGTTGCAACTTTTGTCACGTTGTCTTCAGGGCTAAAATGTTTCCAAATATCACTGGATTTTCGAGACATTTTTATATTTTACACTTTCCAACACCAACCGAAGCACAGAATAACTATTAGTTTAGCGTAACCAAACACACACATACACACACACACACATATCAACAATAAAAGCAAACTATAATAAATTTTAGTAATTAAATTAATAAACTACGTTACTTTTAGTAGAAAACTGCATTTATCTCGACTTAGATCAAACAAAACAAAAGTTGTCAACGAACTGTCATTTTCAAAGCAGTAAGCACTTGTAAACAACTGTGTGGATAAAACAGTACGTAACAGCCAAGCTGTTTTATCGACGCAGCAGCCCAAAGTTTGCAACGGGCGCAACGCAACAGACAGCATTCGTCAGTCGTCCGTCACTGCCTCACTGTGCGCGTTCGTTTCAAAACAACCTAATGCGCGATTTTTCGTAATAAGTTGCATTTTTATTTTCAACGCAACGTGTTGCTGAAGCCGGTTTCGTAAAAAACTACTCATCTCTAGTTTGCGGGGCGAGACGGGACGACGGGTGGGCGTCATCCAATGATATACTATATAAACTGAGGTAGATGCGTGATTGACGCTCAAGCTATAGCAAGGCAAATGAGAGGTAAGTGTCCCACTATAAATTTGGTCGCGCACAGTCACGCACAATCCTACGACTAGTGTACATGTCTCTATTGAGTAGAATAATCCGCAAAAAAATCCGTCACCGACACTTTTTATGGCGACATACGCACGCGTTTTCGTCGTGGCGTGATGTGGAATCCAGTTTAATCCTGTTCGCGCTGTGATGGTTGTGATTAATAAGACATATCACGGTCGGCGGGATTATCTTAAATACCGATTTATCGGCTATATACACTATAAAGGCTATAATACTTGACATTGGCAAATCATCGATGAACATTGGTGGAGCCATAATAAAAAAGAAGAAGAAGAAATTGATAATTTAAAAAGTAGGTAATTACTATCAGTTCAGCTGAGCTGATGAGGTCAAGTCAAGCGAGCTAGGATATTGACCTATTGCAGAAAAGATGTAATAAAAGGTAAAGTCGTACTTTGTGTTTTATTTTTTCAAAATAATGACTTAGTTGGTGGTTAGACTTGGTTGAATTCTACGTGTTAACGACGTGACAATTTTAATCTCTTTGGACGTGACACTGGCAGAAATGTACTTATCGTACCTAGTACCTACAATCCACAACATTTCAAAATTTTATTAGCCTATATGAAAGTAGATGAAAAATTAAGGTACCCGTATTTTTTGTTTTTCTAAAATATTAACATTGGATTTTTAGAAAAAACTGATATCGGCTTACGAGACACCTCGTTTCATTAGTTCAATCATTCGTTCAATTGATCGTTTCATTCGTTCAATCGTTCTTTTGTTTCATTCAATATTGTTTATTTTCGAGTTTATTTTCATCAACGAAGATGGGTAGAGAAGCACGTAAATTAGATCCCCTTGGTTTTGTTCCTACATCTACAACAAATTTTTTTTTCTGCCAGGTACCTTTGGAGGCAGAGAGTATAGTAGCTTTGAGCCGTACTCCTTACACTGCGTGGTTTTTTTAAACTACTGAATATAAAAAAAAATGTGTATCGTGTTAAGCAAAAGATCTCCAAACGGATTTTTAATTTGAATTGCCATTCAATAAAAAAAAAAAAAAACAGCGCGACTGCTTGTCACGGCTTGTCAACTATACTCTGTCTACGGCAGTATTTCTCAAAGTGGGCGATAACGCCCCCTTGTGGGCTCTGGAGGCCTAGAGGGGGGCAGTAAGGGGCTCAGAAATAATGAATGTCTTCTTCTTCTTTTTTTAAGTTTATGGCTCCATCGTGACTACGATGATTTTGCCAATGTCAAGGTTTGAGAAGACACGTTATTAGAATGACGGATGATCAGTTTGATCACTGACAATTAATCGGTGAGATCGAGATGAGATTAGCCTTACTCGAAGCTCTGGATTTACTGTTATAGGTGTGACACAGACAAACATCTGGAACAAACACAATGGGTAGTAAACAAACACAAAGTACAACACAACACAGTATTTATATGTAGGATTTAAAGCTAACATGGGGGAGGATAATCAGTTAGTGAGTAAGAGATTCCAGTTATTACAGTTTGAGGCTATTATCTTTGATAAATTTCCCTATCCTGTAAACAAGAGGTGAGAATGTCAAGGAGAGAAGAAAGTTCATATTGACCGGGTGTGGGGTAGAGGGGGGAAGGTATTCATAAAGTAATTTCTGTGGTCGGTTACATTGAAGGAAAAGGTGATCCAAGGTTCCTTCATCAAGTCCACACTCGCATAATGAGTGATCCCGAATTTTAATTTTGGCCAAGAAGACAGGGGAGAGACAATGACCAAGCCGCATGCGAATTATGGAGGAGGTGGTAGGTTTGTCCAGATCACAATACTTGAAAAACCAAGGTCTGAGAGGAACGAATGGCTGTATATCTCTGTAGTGTTTGCATTTTATTTGGTTTGGTGCCTGCCAGACACCGTTCCAGCTGTCCCTCATGTGATTTGTGGCTAAAGGAAGAATGTCCCGGGAGAAGCACTGAGAATATATCAGGCATCCTGTGGTAACTGCATCTTTGGCATAAGCGTCTGCCCATTCATTGCCTACAATGCCAGCATGACCTGGGATCCAGGCCAGCACGACATTGATGGCAGATAAATAACATCTGTGAAGAGCCTCTCTCGTCTGAAGGGTTATTTCAAAGTTATATTTTGAATGGAATGGTAGTTTTACAATATCTTGAAGGAAGCTGAGGGAGTCTGAGAAAATAATAGAATGATTTAGGTGGTGGGCTTCTATGAATTTTATCGCTTCAAGTATAGCAATAGCTTCTCCAGTAAAGGAGGAGGTTTGTGATGGGCTTTGATAATTTAGCACTGTTCTAAGTTTGGGGATCCAGACGGCTGCGCCCACAGGGCTTCTTTGGGAAGGTTTAGATGCATCAGTATAAAAATCCAGCCAGTCAGACCAAGACTGTTGTCGGATACTGTTGAATTCTCTATTTGCGTATGTAGAATCTTTTTCAACCCCAAAGTTTAGTATAACTCTGGGTTGGAATGTCAGAGCCTCGTACCTAGTATTGAACATAGGGGTTTTGTTAGACTGGGATATAGGGGGGAGAGAAGACAGGTTATTAAGGCTTTTCAGTAGAGGGGGGAGAGGTTTGTGGAGCCAATATTTGGAAGTGGGGACAAGTTGAGCCTGATGTTGTAATTTGAGGATGAGCGGGTTATTATAAAATTGGCTTTTTCCATAAAGGAATCTATCAGCCAAATACTGTCTACGCAGGTATAATGGAGGATCAGTACATTCCACCTGAAGTGCACTGATGGGGGATGATTTCATGGCTCCTGTGACAATTCTGAGTGCTTTACTTTGTACTTTATCCCACAAGGCAAGTGCAGTCCTGTTACAAGGCTCCAGGATGAAACAGCCGTAATCCAGGTGGCTTCTGACCACTGCGTTGTATAGAAGCTTTTGGGACATAGGATGGGCACCCCAATGAACTCCCGAAAGGGCTCTTATCACGTTAATGTTTTTTTCGCACCTGTTAACCACACACCTGACATGGTGTTTCCCTGATAATTTTGGGTCCAAGGTGACCCCCAAGAATTTCACACTATCCAGGGCCTGTATGGCTTGATCGTTAATATAGATGTTAGTTTGGGGAACAGATCGTCTCCTCGAGAAGGTCACCGAGCAGCATTTAGGAACTGAGAGGGACATGCCATGGTCATCAAGCCATGTATTCAGATATTGAAGGGCTGTGTTAAGATTGAGAGTGATATCTGTGATATGAAGGGATGTGGTATACAGGGCAATATCATCCGCATATTGTAGGATGTTGCAGAAATTTTGAACGGATTTGGCTATGTCCAGGGTGTATATATTAAAAAGGAGAGGGCTTAGAACAGACCCCTGTGGGAGACCCTCCCACACGAGCCTGGGGGGCAGGAAACCGGATTTTGTTTTAATTGATATTGAACGGTTCATAAATAGGGTGGAGATGATATTAACCAGTCTCACTGGGATACTCAGCTGGGACATTTTCTGTCTGAGTAGAGGAAGCTGGACATTATCATAAGCAGAGTTTAAGTCTAGGAAGACTGCCGTTAGGTGTTCGTTTTTAGTAAAAGCCGTTCTAATATCTGTGGTAAGTACACTTAAGCTATCCATAGTGCCCAAACCGCGTCTAAAGCCATATTGGGATGGGGGGAGGAGGTTTTTATTTTCTATGATCCATTCCAATCTGTTTTTAATTAGGTGTTCCATAATCTTTCCTAGAGTTGAAGACAGGGCGATGGGTCTATATGAGGAACCTGATGTAGGGTCCCTGCCTGGTTTTAGTATTGGGATAATTATTTGTGATTTCCAGGAGTCAGGCACACATCCAGAGAGGAAGGATTCATTTATGATTGATAAGAAGTATGATTTGGAGGATTCAGAGGATTTTATAATGAATGAATATGGGATACCGTCATGTCCTGGGGCAGAGTCACGAAGTTTATCCAAGGCGGATGACAACTCCTGTAGGGAAAACGGATTATTCATTGGATTGTTTTGGGTCACGGGAGGCATAGGGGGAGCAAAGCAGTCTTGGTAAGGGACATAAGGAGGAGCGAGGATGTTTGAAAAGTGGTGCAGCCACGGAGCAGAGGGGTCAATCCCAGTCTCATCCGGGATCTCTAGACAGGCTCTTTTAAATGATTTAAAATTCTTCCAAACGAGGATATTGGGGAGCGGGGGGAAAGGGAGCGACAGAAGTTAAGCCAACCTTCCCGTTTTTTTTTGGATAGGAGGCGTTTGGTGGCAGCATTAGTTTTTTTGAACTGGAGGTATTTGTGCATGTTCGTTAGATCATTGGAGAATGCGGATTCATCCTCTTTTCTTCTACGGATAGCCTCTGTGCATTCCGCATCCCACCAAGGTGGGGATGGGAGTCTATTTTGGAAGGAATTTTTTTTGGGGAAGCTCTGGTCAGCGGCCTCCAGGAGGGCATCTGTAAACTGGGTGTACAAGAGGAGGAAGTTATCAGAATTTACTAAAGGTAGGTTTTCAACAATATTTTTGTTCAGATGGGAGAATTTGTGCCAGTCAGCATTGGTTAGATTATATTTTAACAGTGGGGGGGATGGGGAGGGAATAATAGGTTGATTGAGTACTGAAGTTAAAATAGGGAAGTGGTCACTTCCATGGGAATTTGGTAATACTGACCAAGTCATGTTAGGCACCAGGGCAGTGGAGACAAGTGTGAGGTCGACAGCACTGGGGTTTTGGATAGGAGAGACCCTGCGTGTTGGTGATCCATCATTCAGTATACATAGGTTGAGATTGTCCATTATGTTCAGGATGTAGTTAGATAATGGGTCACAGTGTCTGGAGCCCCATAGACCATTATGGCAGTTAAAATCTCCCATTACTACGAGAGGGTCCGGGAGTTGGGAAAGGATTGTCTCAAGTTCAAGAAGGAGAGAGAGAGAAGGGTGTGGGATTTAGATAGAAACTAGTGTGGAGTTTAAAATTTTAATCGCAACCATGTGCAGACCAGGGCTATGGGGGGGTATAGGTATACTAGAGGCAGAAAGAGATGATAGATAAAACAGGGCACATCCTGCAAACCCATCTGCCCTGTCGTCCCGGAGGCAGGAGTATCCCCTCACCCGGAAACGGGAGTCAGGTCTAAGCCAGGACTCCGCAACGGCAAAGCACAGGGGTTTGAATTTGTTGGTCAAATAGATAATTTCAGATGTCTTGTTCCTGATGCCTCTACAGTTCCACTGTAGGAGATTCTGGGTCGTTTTGTTGTGATAGAAGGAGGACTTGTTGGAGTTGTGAGATGACGTTGATCGGTAGTGACTCGTTAAATTTGGAAAGGATACTAATTAGAGCTGAGGTCAGCACCTCAATAAGGTTATCATTGGGAGTGATGTTATTATTATGAACTGTTGGGGAAGTCAGAGCACATCCATTAGGAAGTGTTGAGGAAGGGGTGGAAGTGATTATTGGGTGGGAGTTATTGTGTGGATGAGAAGTATGGGGAGATTTCCGAGGTATAAATATAGTTTTTTTAGTAGAGAGTTGGGGAGTGTTATGTCGGGTGGCAATATTGTAAGATTGGTGAGTGGGGCTATTTCTAGCATAGGATTGTGAAGGTGTAGATGGGGATACTGTGACATGAGCATAGGACAATCTTGTGCTAGGGACTTTTTGGGAGGCTTCAATATAGCTGATGTTTTCATTAGCCATAATTGCTTTAATTGATTTCTGTCTAGCAAATTCAGGGCATTTTTGGTCAGTAGCCATGTGATTGCCCGTGCAGGAGAGGCATAATAGATGGTCTCCACTAGTTTCACAGGAGTCACCAGAGTGAGCCTGTGTGCATTTACTGCATCTTGGACTTGAGCGACATTGTGCAGCAATATGTCCAAACCTGCAACATTTCCGACATTGGATAGTAGGGAGATTGTAGGTTTCTGTATTTAGACACATATTGTAACAGAAAACTTTGGGTGGGAGTGTTTGACCTAAGACTGTTAGGACTACTGTTGTCGAGGGGATCCATGTGATACCCTCCTCAGTCCTATTTTTCCTGTTAAGACGTCGGGCCTTGATGACAGGTCCACATTGAGATGGTGTGGACAGGGACTCTACCAGCTCCTCCATGGTCCACTCCACTGGGACATTTCTGACTACACATGATCTAGTTATATGAAATCTAGGGATCATTGCTGTGAGGTCATTAGCTTTAAGGATTTCATTTGTAGTAAATTTGTTAGCGTCGTCACCTGTTTTAAATTCAACAACTACCCGATTGCGGCCTATGGATTTTATCCCACCTGGTACTACATTTGGGATCTTGTTTTGGTGGATTATTTGGGCAATTTTTAAGGCTTTCATAGTGGTACCTGTTGACATATCATTTTTATTGCTTGATAAATAAATAATGTATGGTCCTGGTGTATGTTCATTATATTCCAGGTCCTGTTCAAATGCGGGGACAGTGTATGTCGTTTGGATAGAAGCAGAAGGTGGTGAAGTTTTTTATTAGAAGAGGGGGGTTCCACCCTATCACCCGAACGCTTTTGTGCTCGAGATGTCCGAGCCTCAAACATTAGAGTGTCAGGAGGTAAGCCGCCGCCTCCGTCGGGGGGATCATCGTCCCCCATGTTGTTTAAGGGATAATTATATACTTACCAGACGGAGTAACAAATAACAACACAAAATACAAAACAAACACAACAAAAACAACAGTAATATCCAAGAAATTGTGATTTTTAAAGCCCGACAACGTGTGTTAGCCAACCTGTCAATCGGACCAATCATGAATGTCTTTGTGATTTTTAAGATGTAGTAAAGTAAAAAAAAAAAAAAAAAATTATTTCCATTTTTTTTAAAGGCTACTGGACGCTGGAAACCAGCTCCGAACTCCAGCATCCAGACGCGATAGTTTTTATTGTTTATTTGAAAACGATTAAGGAGCTAACGATCAAAATTGGGAGCTATCATCATCGTTAGCTTCGTCGAATGAGCCCAAATACGTCCAAATCAAAAATTCGGATAAGGAGTCAATCAACGGCTTTTCCTTAATCTATGACCGCAGCTGCAGCCTACTATCTCAAAACGCTCGTTTATTTTCATTATAAGAGGTCTTCCGCTGGGTACCCTAACACGGTTTCGGAAGCTATAACGCAATTGCCTTTTCCTCGGAAAGATTACCATAAAAAAAGCTTAAGGCAACTCGTGAAAAAAAACTCTTTGATCCGTTATATTATAGTCTGTGGTAGTGACTGGTGTCTCATTATTATACTCTTTGGGTGTCTCGTGGTGACGCGTAGTGACGTTCGTAGCATAGCATCGTAGCTGTGGTTTTACTGGTTTTTACTTGCTCAGTGCGTAGTACATGTGGTTTTTTCGTTTTTAGAATATAATTTTATTTTAATAGTTTAATAGTAAATAACGAGTTATTCAAGTTTTCAGAAATAAATGCATTGTTATTATTGTTAAAACTATGAAACCGCGCATAAATCATTCCCAAATTTGGAAATTCTTTAGAGTCATAAGTAAAGAACAGAAAAGAGCCCAGTGTATAGTTTGCAGAAATATTTTTTCATACAAAAGCACTACAGCAAATTTACAGGGACATTTGAGAAAAAGACACAAACTTGTTTTTAATGAATTGTGCAGACTGCGACAGCGGCAAAGGTCTACTTCAGATTTCGTTACCGATATCCAGGATATTAGAGGTACAGGCTATGTATTTTTATTTAGATACCGCCAAATAGGTGAATTTTCATTTTGTGCTGCGCAACGAATGTCAAGAAACTCTTTTTAATAAAGACTTATTTAGCGGTTACATGATTATGTAAAGAAAACAGTTATAACTTATAACAACTACACAACGTTCATTAAGTTGTTTTTCCTGTATTTCAAAATTTCATTACTATGTTGTTTAAAACAAGGAATATATGTGCGAGCATGACCATGTAGATTATAATATCTCTAGGTAGACAATCACTTGTTAGAAAGAGAAAGATATAATTACCCAACCTTTTGTCTTGCTTATCTCTGGGAATGGGACCGGATAATTTTTAGCACCGTTGGTCAATGTCATCTTATAACTGTCAAAAATATAGTTTATACTTACATTTCCATCCCGCACTGTTGATAGTTATTTTATTATTTTTAATTATTAAGAGTTCTAAATAGCCATAGTTTTCAAAACACAAAAGCAATGATCGGTGTGGGATGGAAATGTTGATACAAGATGACTCAGAGCAACAATCCTTAAGGATCTAGAAATGACACATCTAGGTCCATTAAGTGCAGCAACAGAGTTGCCACCTGTTCTGTTTAATATGGACAACTGTCATCATGTGGACACTGTTACTGGTGTCTCTGAAAGCTAGGGTTGATGTTTAGGCTTGTATCCCAGATACATTTCCTTAAATATTACAACCATACTTGCTTCACCGTCTATTCTATATCACTCTCCAACTATCTCTTACAACAAGCTATGATAGGGCAATGTGTGGAATTAAACCAACAGAGAGCAGGGGCCCACACCAAGATGAGGCCCTACCACATTGTCTTTAAATATTTTTTTTTGAGAATTATAAAATGAAAAGATAAAACATACATATTTGCAACTCAAGTCAGAGTTAAACTCAACTCAAATAATATGTTCTGTTATAATAAAAGATCTTGATTATTTGCACCCCAGATTAAAAAAAGTATAAACGGTCAATGTTGATTTTCCTAAAATCACCCGCCATGACCAGGACCCCTCCACAATTAAGCCTACAGGCCACCATTCATGTTCATCCAACCCTCACCTTACTGTTTACATTTGTCCCCGTCCACATATAATACAGCTCTCTTACCAAGCACATAGCCAGGACTTTCCATGGGGGGGGGGGGTCCAACCACCAACCAAGCCATTATTTTGAAAAAATAAAACACAAAGTACGACTTTACCTTTTATTGCATCTTTTCTGCAATAGGACAATATCCTAGCTCGCTTGACTCGACCTCATCAGCTCAGCTGAACTGATAGTAATTACCTACCTACTTTTTAAGGCGGTCCGGACCCACTGGACCCTCCCCCTGCCTACGGGCTTGTCTCCTACATAAGATGGTATAGCTCCATCATTATACAATGCATTGTCTGACAGTCTTAAGGGTCCTATATTGGGAATTTTTCTGGGATAAACTATTCCCAATTTCTCTGTAAATAATCCACCTGTCACTGTAATTTAGTATATAGTTACTTATTGAATATATCTAAGTGAAATAGCTCTTATTTTTTCAATGGGTTTTATTGAATAGCAAATATGGGTAGTTTAACTTTGCCCCTGCTGTCTCTTTCATAATCTATCACAAAACTCAATTTTTTTTTAAAAACGCTGTTATACCATTACCCTTCAATTATATATGTCGATTTTTTTGGTAGCTTATTGAAAATAATATAATTATTTTATTATTTTTGCCAAATTAAAAAATCATAAATTTTTTTTTTGAATTTTTAATAAGCTACAAAAAAAAGCGATATATATAATTGAAGAATAATGGTATAAGAGCGCTTTAAAAAAAATTTAGAGTTTTGTGATAGATTATGAAAGAGACAGAAGGGGCAGACTAATCCTTTATTCTACCACCCATATTTCCTATTAAATAAAACCAATTGAAAAAATAACGACTATTTCACTTAGATATATTGAATAAGTAACTATATGCTAAATTACAGTGACACAGGTGGAGTATTTACAGAGAAATTGGGAATAGTAATATCTCCATACAAATTCCCAGTATAGGACCCTTAAAGATTTACCTAATAATTTATTTAAAATTAAAGGAAGAAAATATTTTTAGACAAATTTTATTACTCTGTTCACTGATTTCTTAGTGACAAAAATAGTACTCAAATATGACACTTATAAGTCAGACTGGCTGCATTGCCTCGTTGGATTGGATGGTCGGCTGGAGCATTCTACCTACCGATTATCGGCTTATTGTTACTGTGATGTCTATAATACTTGACATTGGCGGAATCATCAAAACCCTGATGGAGCCAGTTTGAAAAAAAATAGAATAGATTTGATTTGTAGGTAGGTAATGCTACTACCCTCCACTGAATTTGTATTAATAGTTTATCCACTAGGGGAGAACTTAATAACACAAACACAATGCAAGCAGTTGGATTTAGTAACAGTGTCCACATGTTGCCTGTTGTCCATATCAGAACAGGTAGCAAGTCTGTTACTGCACTAGTATCTATTTAACAGAAATAGCCCGGATGCCAGCTGTGTGTGCCCTCGGAAGCATCAGAAGTATAATTGTAATGTATTATTTTAACAGACAGTGACAGTGACATGGTAGACAAGGTGGAGAGCGGTGAAGTGATAATGAAAGTGGACGAGGACATGGGAGCTAGTTTTGAATATGTTGAAGCTGTTGAAGGTTTATCTGAGGCACGGCTTGAGGTAAGGATGTGTCCTATAGTGTGCTCTAAGTTTAAAAAGTATTCACTAGGCACGGCTTGAGGTAAGAATGTGTCCCATAGTGTGCTCTCCTCAATGGGACTTTAAAAGTTTAAAAAGTATTCACTAATTAGGATCCCAGAATTCACTACCTATCTTTCATCACGCTTTTTACCCAAGAGTGGTAGGCAGAACCAATTGAATGCCATTTGCTACGATCCTGACATACCTCTTTCGCTATTTTTGTAATTTATCATACCTTTCATACATGCTCAGCTATTGTAGAATTCACTAATGTAAACAATTAATTGGGCATTGATCTACAAACATAGGTAACATTGAACAGATTTTATTGGAACCGTGTTGCCAGTCCCACCCAGGGTACCCAGCACGATGGTATTTGTGAGGCTATACCCAAGCACATAGCCAGGACTTTCCATGGGGGGGGGGGGGGTCCAACCAACCAAGTACGACTTTACCTTTTATTACATCTTTTCTGAAATAGGTCAATACTCCGACCTCATCAGCTCAGCTGAACTGATAGTAATAGTGTCCTTAACGAATTTCGGGGGGGGGGGGGGGGGGGGTCCGGACCCACTGGACCCTCCCCCTGGCTACGTGCTTGGCTATACCTAATGAGTGGCCAGTTCTGTTGAGGTTATATTGTGGCAGGATAACACGGATTGGGAACTAGTTGTGTCAGCCTGCTTAAGATTTACCTATCTCCATTAGTATTAACAGTTGTTTTTCACTAATTACAGGAGACTGATGATGCAGTAAAAAACATTGATGATACAGAAGACAATCCTAATATAACTAAAGATGAAAATGAGATTTACACAGAATATGATGTTCTTGATGATAATGAAATTAAAAGAGACATTAGACCTAGGAAGCGGAGAAATGTTAACAATCCTGGTTGGGAATCGAACATAGATAGCTTCTCCACATATGTAGCTTCGATATTGAAGATGTTGCCTCCGCAGACAGTCGCCAGGTTTCAAGTATTGATTATTCAAAGACTTGTGAAGGAGCAAACTAAATATTTGTAGTAGTTTTCTTATCGGGGGTAGCCAGAGTCAAGCAAATGCCATTTGCTACGATTCTGCATGACATTTACTCTTTTGTTAATTTTCTTTTTCGCTTCATCATACCTTTTCTCCTTCTATTGTGGCTACACCAATGTGAATCGATGATTTGCCAATGTCAAGTATTATAGACGTTATAGTAAGTATAATTGGTATCAAAGATGATCCCGCTGATTCGGAAAAAGAACAGATATTGGCCTGACGCTGCACCTCTTCTTTATTTCTCTACTCTGCGAGAGCTGCATTACTTCTGCGGGCGTGTGCGCTATTCACTCAGTTTATGCGTGACGTGAATCCGTTAGGTAATGGATTTTGACAACGTGCTGTTCACATTTTGTTTCTTTTTTGTTTTATCCACTCGAAAAGGTAAAGGTAGATTCTAGGTCATGTCATGGCGACCAACGCACGCGTCTCGTCGTGACGTGATGGGGAATCTAGTTTAATCCCGTCTGCGCTGTGATTAGTCAGTGATTAATAGGACATATCACGGTGTCGGCGGGAACATCCTAGCTACCGATCGGCATATTAATACTTGTCATTGGCGGAATCACCATAATAAAAAAAAATAGAAGACAAAGGCAAATTTTATCATAGAGCCATATCTTCAATATTATTGGGTTTGTTTTATGTTCAGGTTAAACTAACAATAACTCAAGGTGTATGGTTTTAACACTACATACTCCAAGACCTCTGACCACAGATAACTCTATGAACCCTCTACATCTTCAACCATAGAAAATTAATATAATTCACCGATTATTCCTGTATAAATTGATCAGATACTGCCACTGGATGATCACTGGAATGGAAGAACCTTGTTGTTACCGATCATACTCTGCATTGATGGAATAAATATATATCATTGCCACCCATTGATCAGTGACACCTTGACATTGGCAAATCATCGGAAGCACTGATGGAGCCATAATAAAATAAGAAGAAGAGACAGAGTATATATTTGTTTGCATTTTCCCTGTAGCCGGGCTAGCATGACCACACGAAGAAATAAACAGTCGTTTGTCTATTTGTCTCAAGAAGACAAAATAGCGTCGCCTGCTTGATCTCTTGATTCAGTCTTGTCAATGATATTCTTTCTTCGTGTGAGATCATTATGTGTACTTAGTATAATAATTGTAGACAGTGTGATCAAGTTGGTAATCGGCTACTTTCATCCCTCGAAATTATTAACTTTATGAGTTTATAAACAAGATTTGACATTAATAAAAATAGTACAGAAATTATTACTACTAACAAATCTTCACGACTTTTACATTGAACATATAGTACTTGACGAACGCAGTATGCGGGCGGGGAGGTTGCATTTATTCCATTCGTCTACTTGGCTTGGTCGACTACTTCGCACCGTTAGTGTTGTCAATATTGCTGTCATAGTTCAACTGATCTCCAATAGATGGCGTCTTTTACAAAATAAATTAATCTAATTCAGTCTAAATCTAGGTATATTCAACCTCAGACCTACAAAAACTGTCTACACTCTAGCTAGAGTAAAGTTGAACCATCTTGAAGTGCCGAAGTGATGAGTCTTTTTTTTTTTGTGACAAAATTTATTTTATAAGAATATATAAACCTAAGTAGTTATATATATGGTATATAAGTTTTATTTGTGTCAATTTAGCTTAAGTTTGTTTGAACAGAGATTACTATGGAACTATAGGTGAACCGCTGAGAATGTAGCACTCCCATGTCCATGAGGGGTGAGGGGCGGGCGTGATTCTGCTATAGTACCTACACGATGCGAGGTTTCGCGCGATGTGCGTTGTCGACGCTATTTACTTTTGCGGGTAGGTTTTGATTTTGATGAAATTTGGTATGAGGGTACCCTGAAATGTTTGAGGTGGATCGCGTCGACAACAGATATATCGCGTGAAACTTCGTATCGTGTATGGCAGAATAACGCCCGCCCCTCTCACCCGCGCGGACCATGAGTATGTTTGCATGCGGGCGCTGAAACAGTTAGCGGCGGGCCTGCCCAAAGGAGCGGAGCAGTGACCACCGCAAGGCACAGCTAGTTTGACAAGGACTCGTTCCACCTTAAATAATTTTAATTAATTATATACCTATTTCAATATAAAAATAATCTATTATTTCAATATCTAATACGTTTTCCATCTAAATATACCTCGACAGAACTGGCCACGTTAGGTATAGCCTCAAAAATACTATCGCCTAGAAGAGGGAGACTTGGTCTTCTGCGGGGTACCCTGGAACCGTAACACGGTTTCGGGAGCTGTAAAGGCAACCCGCGGAAAAGCGGGTGGGGGAGGTGTTATGGGATTGTTTGCTTTTTAAATATGCTTGGCTTTAAAAATCTTTTATTGTCCAAAGTTTTAACTGAAAACTGGTCTGTTTTCCCTTGTGGTTGCCGCTGCGAAGTACGCCTCCTTCAAGTAGTAAATCTCTCTTTCAGCAGCCTATTAATAATTTGCACTTGGAACCTGGCCGCCTTCTCGCGAGGCAACATCTTCATTAATGATGCCACATACAACCCAAAACTGTTGAGACTAGCTTCCCACTGTTCCACATCAGAGTGTAACTTGCTTCTCTGAAATTTAAAACGACAAATTAAAAGTGGTTAAGAGCCCTATATCCATCATTTGTATGGGGATAAACTATAATTCCCAATTTCTCTGTAAATAATCCACCTGTGTCACTGTAATTTAGCATAAATATAGTTAGATACTTATTCAATATATATCTAAGTGAAATAACCTTTATTTTTTCATGTGGTTTTATTGAATAGGAAATATGCAATGGGTGGTAAAATAAAGGATTATTTTGTCCCTGTATTCTATTTCATAATTTGACCAATTAATTTTCAATAAGTTACAAAAAAACGAGAAAAAGCTTTAAAAAAATCTAAATTATGAAAGAGAAAACGGGGGCAAAGTTTAACGACCCATATTTCCTATTCAATAAAACCCATTGAAAAAATAACAGCTATTTCACTTCTATTAAATAAGTAACTATCATAGTGACACATATGGATTATTTACAGAGAAATTGGGAATAGTTTATACCAGAAAAATTATAGATAATAGGAGCCTTAAGACCTGGTATTAACTAGGAATTTTATTGGAAGAAGCGCCAAAATTCAATCATCAACCGTGACCCAGGAGATGCGCAACGGGGCCGGGGCAGCATGTTTGTAGAACATATATATGACGAGACATCTGTCGAAAAACGTTTATGTCCGTACAAGAGCCTGCCACGGAATGCACGGGCCGAGATTGTCCAACCCTACAATGTGCGAGCAAATTCTGTGTAGGTACTTGTCTTTGCCCGACCCAGCAAATTTGCTCGCACATTGTAGGGTTGGACATTTTGGACAATCTCGGACCGTCCATTCTGTGGCTGGCACTTGTACGGACATAAACTTTTTGACCTTTCGGTCGACACGAAAGATGTCGCGTCAAATATAAGTATGCTCACCCCGCGGGCTTTTTCATCTAAATATACCTAAACAGAACTGGCCACTCGTTAGGTAGATATAGCCTCACATGCAAATACCATCGGCTAAAAGAGGGAGACTTGGTCATGTGCTGGGTACTACTTATTTCGGGAGCTGTAAGAGAACCCGTGAAGAAAGAAAACAAATATTTATGGAGTAGAAATATCGGAGAATTTCTGTGCAAAAAATCATGTCGATCCATTGCTGTCTGTGGTTCAGTAGGAAGGTTTACGACTATTAAACATGGACCTATCATGTTTAGGAGCTGAGCACTAACTATGTGTTTTCATGACATATGCTGTCTAATCCGGCAGAGATATAACAAAAAGATGTAGGACAGAATTGTGCAGAATAAAATTATCTACAAAAAAGTCCGCAAGTAGTTATAAGTGCATTTGTGTAGGTATGATTCAAGTTGTTGTAAAAATGTAAACCAAGTAAATACCTACCTTGTTCTTGGGTGAGCTCAATACGTCGTTATTCAGTAAATCGTCGTCAAGAATATTATCGTCCAACATTACTTCGTGGGGCACGGAGGCTCGTCTTTTCCTATCCTGGAAACAAAAAGGTACAACCTTGCTTCTGGATTGCTTATGACCTCACGAATACTCAAGATAGAAATGAAAACACAGCGTCACTGACCCTGATCCCTGATGAGTCCTGTCCGTGATCCCAGTAGACCGATAGCATGACTGTTTTCGAGAATTGAGATAGGTAAGCGTTTTTTATAGAGAAGACAACATGTGACCTTGCCACCGCCTGTGTCCATGAATGTGCGCATAGAGATGCTTTGCTTGAAGGACCACAGGTTGTAGGACGCAGGAAAGACCGACGCCGAAAGTTCGTTCCACTTTTTGACAGTGCGACACAGGAACGAGTCACTGAACTTTTCCGTTCATATGCAGAACGTGTCCACTGCGGTATGAAATCTATATCCTGTGCGATGCGAAATGCGAAAAGGGGATGGAAGGACCAAACCGTTAACTACACGGTAAAACACATTGGAAGAGACGTCCCAAATAAGTCCAACCCCGCCCTCACCAAACATCCCACAGATAACATCATAGGCTTAAGACAATACACATCTTGTTTTTCAGTACCCCTACACACACCTATCACTAAAGCAGTCATAGGTATATACGTACGCAGATCCCCATACACACCTGGTAAAATTAATTTTGAACCAATGGGAATAATCCGGGAACACGGCAAGAGACCCGATGGAATGACTCTGATTCCCTGGGAGCGAGGTCGGGCCCTTGTTTGGGATGCTACGTGCGTGGACACATTAGCCTCGTCTCATCTCAGGTAAAAAAAACATGGTGAAATAATGCAACATTTGGTCCACAAGGATAGTCCCGAGTCTACCTTATACCCAGTATCTGTCGTATCGCCGCCAAATGGTTAAATCAGCCACTCAATTGGATGGCTAGGCATTTCATTAAATTTAATAGCTAAATTAGCCAAATTGTTTAAAAAAATCGTTTAACATAAGGGCTGAACGTCGCAGCCTCTTGGATGTTCGTCGTATTCTTATTATCAACGAGTAACATAGGCCACACATTGGCCATACGATCTATAATAGCTAGGCGGACCATTTTTTATAAAAATTGGACGAATCTGTGGTCAGTTTCGGTTAATGGACGAATGGGTGGGCACCATACAAGGACCCGATCTCGCTCCCAGGGAATCAGAGTCATTCCATCGGGTCTCTTGCCGTCTTCCCGGATTAATCCCGTTGGCTCTAGGAGACCGGGGACTTCTATTGATGCCAGAGCCCTTTTGATGGCATCATTGTTTAGATTAGATTTAAAGTTTTATATTGTTATAAAAAAACTCACATCTTGTGTTGTACCATTTGTGTTGTTTGTCACATCATGAACACTGTCATCTGAATGTCTTAAATCTGAAACAAAATAAAATAAAATTGCGGTGTAACAGTGTCCACTTGACGTCAGTTGTCCATATTGAACAGAACACGTGGCAAGATGTGTCACTTCTTTAACAGACGTATCTGTTAAGTCTTGTGTTTATAGCTGTGGTGCGACCACCAATGGGTTTTTAATAATTAAAAACTTATGTACATAATCCGACTTAAAGACTTTTCCATCCAAATACAGGTACCTCAACAGAACTGGCCACTCGTTAGGTATAGCCTCACAAATACCATCGGCTTAAAGAGGGAGACTTGGTCTTGTGCTGGGTACGGATCGATAGACTGTTCCGGCAGCTGTAAGGGCAACCCGTAAAGAAAAAAATGTCGTTTATTATATCAGTGAAGATTATACTCACGGTCGACATTGTCATGGTCTTCATGGAGTTCAGAGTCTTCATAGGACACCACTGTTTCCTGAAAAAAATATTAAAATAATACTTCGCACCGTTGGTCTCAATATTGTTGTCACAGTTCAACTGATCTCCAATAGATGGCGTCTTTTACAAAAAAATATATAAAAAATAATCTTCAAAATTGCGTGACACGTGAGACAAACTGAAGTCTCGTCGGTCACCGGACGGAAGTACTTTTACCAACTTCTGCCACTTGTGCGTTCTGCCTACCAGTTGTAACTTACATTTTTCCTTAAATGTTTTCTCTGTATATGTTTCCCCAGATTACTAATAGAGCTGGCGTGTCTGAACACTTTGTGACACGTGAGACAGACTGAAGTCTCGTCGGTCACCGGACGGAAGTACTTCCACCAAATACTTCTGCCAATTCTGCGACCTTTCTGATTCTCTCCGTTCTCTATCTGTAACTTAATAGAGAAAACTAATTAATGATTAAACACGCGCAGATAAAAAATAATATTTAAAGTGGAGACTCAGAATTAAACTAAACTGACAAAATTAAAAATAAATCTGTAATGCCTCTTAACCACTTAGGGGGGTCGAGCTTATATTTGCGTGGGTGACTGGCAGGGAATGGCAAACCAAGAAAAATGCAGGGGTCTTAGTAGCTGGCTTTTATTTACACTTATAGGTATTTTACACACACAAAAGTCTAAAGAGTCACACACAAAAGTCTAAAGAGTCACACACAAAGTTATATATCACTATCACTGGGTCTCTAATTGCACTTGCACTGGACTGATGTCCGCGGTTGGATGGATGCGCTGCGCACTGTCTGCTTCGTGGTGCGGGTTGGCGCAGTCACGCTGGAAAGTCCGGTATCAGTGTTCCGTGGTGATGGAAGCACTATACTGTACGTAACCAGGGTGGTTGGTGCGGTTGAGCTGGACAGTCCGGTATCAGTGTTCCGTGGTGATGGAAGCACTATACTGTACGTAACCAGGGTGGTTGGTGCGGTTGAGCTGGACAGTCCGGTATCAGTGTTCCGTGGTGATGGAAGCACTATACTGTACGTAACCAGGGTGGTTGGTGCGGTTGAGCTGGACAGTCCGGTATCAGTGTTCCGTGGTGATGGAAGCACTATACTGTACGTAACCAGGGTGGTTGGTGCGGTTGAGCTGGACAGTCCGGTATCAGTGTTCCGTGGTGATGGAAGCACTATACTGTACGTAACCAGGGTGGTTGGTGCGGTTGAGCTGGAAAGTCCGGTATCAGTGTTCCGTGGTGATGGAAGCACTATACTGTACGTAACCAGGGTGGTTGGTGCGGTTGAGCTGGAAAGTCCGGTATCAGTGTTCCGTGGTGATGGAAGCACTATACTGTACGTAACCAGGGTGGTTGGTGCGGTTGAGCTGGACAGTCCGGTATCAGTGTTCCGTGGTGATGGAAGCACTATACTGTACGTAACCAGGGTGGTTGGTGCGGTTGAGCTGGACAGTCCGGTATCAGTGTTCCGTGGTGATGGAAGCACTATACTGTACGTAACCAGGGTGGTTGGTGCTGTTGAGCTGGAAAGTCCGGTATCAGTGTTCCGTGGTGATGGAAGCACTATACTGTACGTAACCAGGGTGGTTGGTGCGGTTGAGCTGGACAGTCCGGTATCAGTGTTCCGTGGTGATGGAAGCACTATACTGTACGTAACCAGGGTGGTTGGTGCGGTTGAGCTGGACAGTCCGGTATCAGTGTTCCGTGGTGATGGAAGCACTATACTGTACGTAACCAGGGTCGATGGCGAACTGCTGGAAAGTCCGGTATCAGTGTTCCGTGGTGATGGAAGCACTATACTGTACGTAACCAGGGTCGATGGCGAACTGCTGGAAAGTCCGGTATCAGTGTTCCGTGGTGATGGAAGCACTATACTGTACGTAACCAGTGTGGCCGGCGAACTGAACTCCGAAGGGTTGGTTGTCCCTTTTTATATGGTGTCTAACGGTATTTGGCTCCGGGGTGGCAAAAGAGAAATCGGGCTAGGCGAAGAGAAAGCGGCGTAAGTCGCGTTTTTACAATGTTGAGACGGACAATGGTCCGTCCCTAGTAGCCCGTGTCCCTTTCTGCAACTTGTGTGTGTTTCTAGCAGCTTATTGCTCAATATAATTAAGGGCGCGCTACAAATCATAAAATAATAATTATTTTGAATTTTCAATAAGCTACAAACAACGCGATGTATTGAAGGATAATGGTATAACAGCACTTTAAAAAAAATTAAGAGCTTTGTGATAGATTATGAAAGAGAAAACGGGGGCAAAGTTTAACCACCCATATTTCCTATTCAATAAAACTCATTGAAAAAATAACGGCTATTTCACTTAGATATATTGAATAAGTAACTATATGCTAAATTACAGTGACACAGGTGGATTATTTACAGAGAAATTGGGAATAGTTTATCCCAGAAAAATCATGGATTGGCCACCCACACCGCAAAGGCCGTGAAGATGTGCATATGAAGATTATAGGACATAGGTATAGAGATGGCGACAGAAAGTGGTTGTAACCACTTGCTGGCAGAAAACCTCTTTTTCGTGTAGTCTGAGTACAATCTGTGTTGACTACAAATTCCTGTAGTCGAGTAGGGGTCCAGCGCTTGTCGGTACTTTAGAAGAAAAAAATAACTCTCCTACCAGCTGGCAGAAAATGAGTGACCTCTCGGTTGTAGGAAAAATATTTTCTGTCAATTTAGTCAAAATTAAGTGGCTATACTCGTGTCGTGACGGTCGGTTTTTAAACATAGACTCCCTATCAAAATAATTAAGTAACTTACAAATTCAACTTTACTTCCACCACCGACTTCTTCCAAGTCCTCAGTCTTCAGGTCTTGTACTTCAGTCTTGTCCGTCACCTCACTACTCGACATGAGCGCCTCTGTTATTGGATGTTTTCTGAAATACGGATTCTATACAAATAAATAAACTTGCCTAATGCAAGTCTGTCTGTCTGTGTTACAAACTACTTAGATAGGTTCATTCACGAGGAAGGTGTCATGTTTAGGAGCTGAGCATTAAGAGTATAAGGCCCATGCACTTGCGCGTTCCTGGGTTATCCTATTAAACTCTGGGTTAGTTGCAAATCAAGGGTTAAACTAATAATTTATGTGAATTAAGTCGGGGATAGGATTGCCAGGCGTCCGGATAAAGCCGGATATAGTTAGGCTTTTTGAATGCTTGTCCGGCCAAATTTTCATAATCTCATTAGAATTAAAAAAAATGGTTAATGATCAAAAAAGCCTGGTTTTACATACAATTTTTTTGACTTAAGAGTGTCCGGCCTTTTTACCCAAAATAATGTCCGACCAAACTGGTTGGTCTATCCGGCTATTAGGTTTGACGACCCTAGTCGCGGGGAAAAGGATGATTGCCATCTAAGTATCTATCATCACGCCTTTTATCCCAAGAGGGGTAGGCAGAGACAATCGAATGCCATTTGCTACGATCCTGACCTCTTCCGCATCCCGTCTTCTCTCAATATTTTTATATGTTCAATAAAAGTACACCTAGGTCGTCCTCTACCAGCATTCTCTTCCGTTTCTGCCATATGAACCTTTCATTCTTTCAACGTGTCCAAAGTCCAAACCATATAATTATATCCCCACGAGTACGACTGATCATCTGCCTAGTGACAAGGGGCCAAGACATCCGTCACAAGATTTAATTTCATGATTTTTTTGGACCCTCCCACCCCCCGTTCACAGGTGTGGACCAATGGTATGACCTGCCACACTTTGTTGACCCCCCCCCCCCTCTCCCCCGAAACCTTGACGTAATTTATGGATGGCCCCCAAGAGGGCTGGCTCCTTCCTCGCTCAACCGCTCAACGAATCAGCATCGCGATTCAGCGGAGAAAGCAGCCAGTATTCTTGCTACTATTCCACGCGGACCTGGTTCACCTTTTAATAAAATAAGTGTACCTACCTTTTTAGATGTTGTATCAAAGATATTGAATCACCTCCATATGACAGCGACACCATACAGTGGCGGCACACGACGTTGTCTCCCTACATACAACAAAACGGTCAAGTGTGAGTCGAGGTACACTGTTCAAAATGAAAACTAAATCGACCAAGTATGGGGAAACTATTCCCAATTTCTCTGTAAATAATCCACCAGTGTCACTGTAATTAGCATATAGTTACTTATTCAATATATCTAAGTGAAATAGCTGTTATTTTTTAAATTGGTTGGTATAATAAAGGATTATTTTGCCCCTGTTTTCTCTTTCATAATCTATCACAAAACTCTTAATTTTTTTTTAAGCTCTGTTATACGTACCATTCCCCTTCAATTACCTATACATAAACATCGCGTTCTTTGTAGCTTATTAAAAATCAAAATAGTAATTTTATTCTTATTGACCAATAAAAAAAATCCATATTTCCTATTCAATAAAACACATTGAAAAAATAACAGCTATTTCACTTAGATATATTGAATAAGTAACTATATGCTAAATGACAGCGACACAGGTGGATTATTTACAGAGAAATTGGGAATAGTTTATCCCAGAAAAAATATGGATTATAGGATAAGTATGCATCTATGGCAGCGCATTCGGACTCTCTGGAAGAAATTTTTAATTTGTAGTTTTAAGATTTTTTTAATTTTTAAGTTATATTATTATTGTTTTAGGTTAATACTGGGAATTTGTATGGAGATATTACTATTCCCAATTTCTCTGTAAATACTCCACATGTGTCAATGTAATTTAGCATATAGTTACTTATTCAATATATCTAAGTGAAATAGTCGTTATTTTTTCAATTGGTTTTGTTTAATAGGATATATGGGTGGTAGAATAAAGGATTATTCTGCCCCTTCTGTCTCTTTCATAATCTATCACAAAACTCTAAATTTTTTTTAAAGTGCTCTTATACCATTATTCTTTAATTATATATATCGCTTTTTTTTGTAGCTTATTGAAAATTCAAAAAAAAAATATTTTATGATTTTTTAATTTGGCAAAAATAATAAAATAATTATTATTTTAAATTTTCAATAAGCTACCAAAAAATTCGACATATATAATTGAAGGGTAATGGTATAAAAGCGCTTTTAAAAAAATTTAGAGTTTTGTGATAGATTATGAAAGAGACAGCAGGGGCAAAGTTAAACTACCCATATTTCCTATTCAATAAAACCCATTGAAAAAATAAGAGCTATTTCACTTAGATATATTGAATAAGTAACTACATGCTAAATTACAGTGACACAGGTGGATTATTTACAGACAAATTGGGAATAGTTTATCCCAGAAAAATTCCCAATATAGGACCCTTAAGTAACAATAAATGTTCTTTTATTAAAAAAAAAAAAAAAAAAAAAGTATGCACTATGCATTATAGTTATACTATAGTTAGACGTTTGTATGTATTGTCTTTATTGCCATTTAAAAAACGCCGAAAAAACATATTTCTTGTATGGGGACCCCCTTGTTTACTTTATTTTATTATTTGTTGTTATAGCGGCTATAGTAATACTCTGTAAAAAGTGACTACCTATTACGGTTCAAAAGATACAGCTCTGTGTCAGACGGACGGACGGACGGACAGCGAGTAATAGGGTTTCCGTTATCAGATCGAGTTTGCCAATAATGTGTAACATGAACCTCAAACATTCAAACTAAACCGCTAAACCGATTTTGATAAAATTTGATACAGAAAAAGGTTGAACCCTAGGGAAGGACTTAGGCTACATTTTTTTTAAATCCAATTTACTGGATCCAATGACTCATCATCGCCCAGTCCAAATCGCTAAGTATAGGAAATTGTGTAGAGGGTGTTTAATGTTTATGCCTTCTCGAAAAACATGCCCTAAGGGTCCATCCATAAATTACCCCCTTGTCACAGGTGGTCACATTTGTATGGCCCCCCATCCTCTGGTGACACTTCTTAGGCGGCTATTCGATATTTGGACGAGAATTGAGAGTGAAATTTCAAGGACGCGTCACGCTTAGGCACATTTCGTTACATGAGAGAGCAGAAAGATTTAACGTAGAGAGAAGGAGAAAGCTATATAATACACACTGGACAATTTCCAGTGACCTACTCCCTACTTTATGCTACATATCGAGAGCTGATGTTACACATCAATAAGTAGCTACGCTCCGTGGTTCCTGCGTCCTGCGGGGTAGACAGAGACTTACCGCTTTATCGAAGTGATCCCACAACTTGGTCCGCCCAGCTCCACTATTACTTTGAGCCAATCTGTCGTCATCTGAAAGAACAGGAATATGACTAGCGTTGCCAGGTGTCCCGCGAAACAACCGATTTTTCAAATGTCCCGCCGGGACAGGTTGTGATGATACGACCTTATTTTCCTGGCCGCTTACAAGCTGGCCATCATAAATAGCATTTATTTTGATTTTAGAACACGATATTGTTCATTTTAATTCAATAGAACATTGTATGGAACCTAAATTAAAATTTTACTCATTCCTTCACAAACTGTTGACTTAGGCAGTACTCTGCCAATTGTAAAATTTATTATATTTCTATTTTATCAACTAAGTAAATAACTATATAAAATGTATTGAATCAATATTCAAGAACTAATATCTATGTTAATATAAAAGGAGCGCAAATAAGTATTGTAAGTATTTTTATCATACTTTGTATTGTGTTACTTCAATAGCTTAACGCCCTGTAGTAATGTGTAGTTCATTTTTATTACAGTGCGCTCCTTCTCCTTACGGCTCCTTCTTCTTTGACGGCTCCTTCTCCTTGGCTCCTTACGGATGCTTTTACTGGTTGTTCTTTTGCTGCTTGTTCTTCCTTGTTAATTCGACCAATAAACGAATGGTGAAAGTTTACTACGAGTTTTCCTGCTATACCTACCCATCGACCCGGCTTCCTGGCTACCCCACCACCCGACAATGGCGCCCAAACGTGATTAAAATACTGCAGGAAGAAGGAATAAAGAAGAAAGAATAACGAAGTAAGAGAACATAATATTTATTTTAATACAAACTTTTATTTCAGGATATGTAATGTCTATATAATCTCAATATATAAGGTAATTCTATTTAAATTCAGTAGAATATTTCTTGGAGATGATGGTTCTGAATCAAGGTTATGTCGGCAAACCTTCGAAGTTGACAAGTCTGATGATCTTGGTCAGATTCCATTATTGAAGAGGATATTTTTTTTCTATACAAAGGCAGTATTCTTGAATCATTTTACATTAAATTCACTTATTAATTTCGTAAATTCAGATTATATATTCACATGTAATGTATGGTTGTATGTGAGATTTTCATCATATATATTTGAAATCTATAGATTACTTCCCATAACTTAAACTTATACCGTAAATGATATTAATTTAATTTCCATTATCATATCCCGTCAATTCAATATCTCTTAATAGAAAAAGGTTCTTTTTATAGTCGTAATTTTTTCAAGAAAAATAATATATATTATTTTTTCTTATAATAGCTAAAAATTCTATTTTTATTCTAAAAGTCTATCGTGATTCCATAAAATAATACATAAATAAATATTATTTAATTCAAAAATTTCATTAATTGTGATTTTTTTAATACATTTTTAAAATATCCAAAACAATTTGTCCATTCTTATTTTAATGATTTCTAATATCACACCTACAGTTTACATAAGTAAGGCAATTAAAATATTAAAATATTTCCGAGAATAAATTTAATATATAATAATAAATTTCAAATAAATTATGATACATATAAAAGCACCTCGATATCAGAATTTGAACTCACTTGATTTTTCTTTGTTTTACACAATTTGTTTTGCTCGGCAATATTGTATTGGAATATTCGATTTTCAAATGTATCCTATATAATTTCTTTGTCATTGACAAGTTTTTAAATTTTGAATCGACGACGTTCGATTTTCTTTTAATTTTCAATTGTTATTTACTATGAAGTCTATTTCATAGACATATGATTACGCTCTTATTACAACAAGGGGTAGTCATGTTGATTTAAATTCAAATATTATTTTATTTCATATACTTATATTATTAACTTTTCACTGGCTTTGCTCGTGGATAGTTTGAGTTAGCGCATACCTTAACGCATGCGTTGATTTTATTTCATAAATATTTTTTTCTCTTTCAATATGGAGGAGTTACACTTACTTAAACCAAGGAATTTTTTATATCTATATTATTTTATATTTTTCTTTATTTTATTTACAATTTATTAAATTGTATTTATAACCTTATGGTTACAAGGGAGGTTAAATTTATTTCAATTTCATAATTTGGTTGTAAACATAATTTTAAATAAGCAACTAAAACTTTTACATATTTGCAAATTATAGGTTGGATATATAACCATGATTAATAATTACTATTTTCCTTATTTCATTCTCATCATTTCATTTATTGTAAATACTTGTAATTATTTAGAGCGGATTGCGACTCTTTAAAAAAGCCTTCGTCTATTATAAATATTATATCTAATATCTGTGGATGTATTTCCATGGGTGTTTATTAGAGCAAATTACGGCTCTTTAAATAAACATTCGTTTATTATTATTATATCTATGAATATCAGGGTATTCATGGGTGTCTTTTAGAGCGGATTGCGACTCGTTAAAAAAGCCTTCGTCTATTATTACTACTTATTATATCTGTGGATGTATTTCCCATGGGTGTTCGTATGAGCGGATTGCGACTCTTTAAACAAGCCTTCGTCTATTGTATTATATATAAATAAACTTAAAACAGCGGATGGTAACTGTATAACTAAGCCCTTACTAAATTCGAGAACGTTTTTGAGTCATTCCTTATTAAATGGGAATTACTCTATATTATAAATGAGTTTACTGTACTTACTAATAACAGATTAAACAGATTAAATGAAGATGAATGTTTGTGATTTGTGTGATTGTGGAAATCGTTTCTCTTGTAAAATAATTAGTTTTATTTATAATAAAACTTGTAAATGTATCTTTTCATTTCATTCATTAGTATTTTTATATAAGTCTCATCATCAAACTTTATTTTATTAATTCTTTGAATAAAATCCTTCATTAAGGACAGGATTTTTTCGGGGGAACCCCGGTATTGTGATGATACGACCTTATTTTCCTGGCCGCTTACAAGCTGGCCATCATAAATAGCATTTATTTTGATTTTAGAACACGATATTGTTCATTTTAATTCAATAGAACATTGTATGGAACCTAAATTAAAATTTTACTCATTCCTTCACAAACTGTTGACTTAGGCAGTACTCTGCCAATTGTAAAATTTATTATATTTCTATTTTATCAACTAAGTAAATAACTATATAAAATGTATTGAATCAATATTCAAGAACTAATATCTATGTTAATATAAAAGGAGCGCAAATAAGTATTGTAAGTATTTTTATCATACTTTGTATTGTGTTACTTCAATAGCTTAACGCCCTGTAGTAATGTGTAGTTCATTTTTATTACAGTGCGCTCCTTGCTCCTTCTCCTTTGACGGCTCCTTTCTCCTTTGACGGCTCCTTCTGCTTACGGCTCCTTCTCCTTGGCTCCTTACGGATGCTTTTACTGGTTGTTCTTTTGCTGCTCCTGCTTGTTCCTTCCTTGTTAATTCGACCAATAAACGAATGGTGAAAAGTTTACTACGAGTTTTCCTGCTATACCTACCCGGCCTGGCTACCCCACCACCCGACAAGGTACATGTCCCGCTTTAATATTTTATCAGTTAGACAAAAAATAAAACAAAGAAACTATTACTTTTAACCGAATTTATGTTTTTATCTTAGATTTTTTGCACGTATCGTATAGTTTAAATACTCCCGCGGTGTTTGAAAGCACTCTGAATTTGCAGTGGGGGAACGAATGACAAATAAAAAAAATTAACAAAAATTTATAAAACTATTCTTCAAATATACTTTCTTTTAATTTTATTGCTTTTTTGTGTCCCGCGTCAAAATGCTTTGTCCCGATTTTTTACTCAATTTAAGTACAAGTCCCGAAAACAATACATGGCAACCCTAAATATGACTGAGCTTCTGACTGCCGTGAAAACAAAGAATAGAAATATTCCACGTCACGCCATGGTGAATAGCGCACGCGCCCGCGGAGCGCTGTGATCACGGTCGGCGGGAGCATCCTAGCTACCCTAGCTACCGATTATTGGCTTATTGTTACTGTGACGTCTATAATACTCCAATGAAGCCATTTTGAAAAAAAAAATAGAATAGAAAGAAGAAGAACGGATGCGTGGCTGTTCGTTCTGTTGCTAAGTTGCTAACAAAACGTGTTACACAGATTAGTAATGTACGATAGACCGAGAAGAGCTCTCTCGGCCTGTCATATCTACTAATCTGTGGACGGTTACCAACACGTTTTTTGTTAGCAACAGATATACGGAATGCTGCTAAGTATAGTGCTGATGATGGACCCGTCTACCTAAACTATTAGAGATAAAGAAATGCTGCTCAAATAAGGAAATTGAACTGTGACAAGAATTTCAACCCTAAGGATTTCCGAGATAAAATAAAGTAGGTACCTACCTAACATATTTCACTCTTCCGGCCTTCCGGCCCTCCAATATCGCGTCGATCCGTTGTTCTCCTTCTATGTGAAATAAGAACAAATAAAAAGCGCCATCTCTTGACGGTTTTATGGAACAACCACCATCACAGCTTTATAATCTTGAGTTATGGTAACAATGTCCACATTTACCAAGTTGACCCGTTTTAAACAAACAGGTGACAAGTTACAGGAGTGACAGGTGAAAATTGAAGTAAGAAATTCAAAATTCGGTAAAAAAAACTAATCTAGATAGCTAGAACCTTTGATAAGAGCTAGAACATAGCAAAATAGGAGATTTTTTTTATAACATAACCTTAAAAAGCACTTTTTTCTAATAGTAAAAATAGGCGGTTGGGAAGTCACAGGTTATATTGAAAAAACAACCCTAAAATAACAGATGTTCGTCTTCGTTATTTAGTAAAAGATCGGTTCACTCACATAATATTATTATTTTTATTATAGGTACTTAATATATTTAATTATTACATTATTATATCTAATCCTACCCCTGTCTACCTATCTCTAATTGACACAAGCGTGATGATGGTAGGTATCACACAAAATACTTCAAATAGTAAATGAGTAAATATAAAATAGCAAATAACGGTAAAAAGTAGTAAAAATACCTGACTCGGAATCCTTGTTGCTTGATGGTGGAGAGTATGATTTATCATTTACATCGTCATTAAACTCTTCTGGATCCCCCTCGCTCATTCTTTAAGCACAAAATAAAACTAAAATTGAATTTTAAATAACTTTAATCCTTATTCAGAGATTTTATACAAATTATGAAAGCAAACAAAAACTAGCAGATAGCTATGCAGTCGCCATTTTGTGACTGGGATTGTGATTGAAGCGCGTCCCTTCGCGATCGACGAGTGCGAGCGAGATAGGGCTATACTATTTATGAAAGGTGCGAGCAAGATGGCGAGTTTCGTTTTTAAATACTTTGACGAAGGCTTAGGCGAGTATTTCGGTTACCGATATTGATCGGAGGTTCCTTTTATTTTATTATTCTACTTCTAAGTTCTACATTATTATTTTTTATCAGTGCTGGTACCTCTACCATACTCAAAAACAACTGAACCGATTTTGTTAGTGTTTGCGCGATCAGATGAATAGATTCAGGAGAAAGGAAGTTTAGGTGGACAAAACATTACGCTACGTCTTTTGGGAGTCTAGCAGTAACCTGTCAATGTTCCTTTAGGAGAAGTCGGTGTTTAGGGGCGTATAGGCGTATGACAACTGTGAGCTAAAATAAAATATTAAAACAGAAAAAAAACAAAATGTGCTTTCGGAATGCACATGCACAAAAGTCACTATAAAAAACCCAAATCGCTTCAAACGTGTGCCTGTAAAAAAAAGTTCTCGATTTCTTTAGGATCCCATCATCAGATCCTGACTTGATGACCATGGAACCACCTGGAAAGTATTAATAGGTATAATTTTCAAACAAAAAAATTCCAAATTGGTGCAGCATCTTCAAGTAATCGGGGAACATGGTAGGTACCTACATAAATTCCGACGCCTTGACAACCACCTCCTTCTTTTGAAGTCGGATAAAAAGGCCGCTCGCTAGATATGTAATACATTTCATACATAAATATAAATCTTTAAAATCGGGTACGAAAAGCTTGGGGCAATTATTATTGACAGCCATTTTGCTTATATTTCGCAAACATCCGTTAGAAAGACAAGGATAGGTATACATATCCCACAAGAGTGAGCGAGACAGAGCTTAAACTACTTAAATCATTGACCTTGACCGCATTGAAGACAATTTTTCCTCTTTTCTTTCCTTTTTTGTGAAGATTTTATAAAAAAATATAGATAGGTAGGTTTCTACTACTAAGTAGTAGAAACATACTCCAACGGTATTTTTAGGTGACTTAATCAATGGGTAAAACAAGGGTAAAACGCACGTTGTTGCTCTGTGGTTTGTTCGTGATTTTAGACACGTTTTAGCTTCGTTCAATTAATATTAGGTACCTATCAAATCTATGATTTTTTCTCAGGATTTTTTAAAAATTGAAAAAGAAATCTCTTTCAAAAAATTTTTTTATTAGGGAACCTAAATGTTGTACATATAATAGTCTGTGCCCAAATGGTGACAACGGAAATGGCTCCACTGTCCGTCCCTCCGTCCGTCTGTCACTTTTGAACAGTAGGTAATAGGTAGACACTGTCTCAAAGACTACGGCCTATAAAACAGCAAATAATAAAAATAAAATTAAGTTAAAAATTAAAGGAGGTCCCCATCCCCATACAAGAAACTTATTTGGATTGGAAACTTATTTGAATTTTATTTGGGTTTTTTTTAATTTTGGGTTTTTTTAATAATGGCAAACGTCTAAAGCCGGCCATACACGCTACGGTACACCGAAGAGGTCTTGTTAGACTCTGCGATTTCCGCCGCAGCTCCCGCTTTGATTGCTGTTTCCCTGACATGAGACGGGGCTAATGTGTCCACGCACGTAGCATCCCATACAAGGGCCCGACCTCGCTCCCAGGGAATCAGAGTCATTCCATCGGGTCTCTTGCCGTCTTCCCGGATTAGGGACGTCTATTGACGCAAGAGCCCTTTTGATGGTATCATTGAGGGAGCTGTGGCCTAATCTATGGCTGTGGCGAGAAAGAGTCCGCGAGTTCTAAATTGATCTACATCTTTTCCACACAGACATTTATGTTCGCAACACACTTATGCTCCTAAACTTAGGCCTACACTAATTCAAAAAATTTCGTTATCCAAAAATGTACCGACGTTTCGAGATGGAAGAGCGTGTAACCAGTGGATCATTGGGTAACGTCTTTACGTCTTGTATATGGAGGTCTTAAGGAACCAAAGTCAGGTTAAGGCTGATCATTAGGATATTACCTAATAACTTAGTTACCTTAGGTTCAGTTGGTATCGTTTTGTGTCGCTAGACAGTATTTTTAAATGTGAAAGGCGATCTACAAAATTAAAAAAAAATGGTAGGTAGTGTTTCTTATCATTATGTAGAAGCAATGATATACTATATAACGTCATTGTGTAGAAGGGGTCCAATCCACTCTAGCTAGTAGTCCCAACACATTATGCCACTTAGGTAGGTACCTACTTATCCAGTTTAAACTGGCTGTATGTCGACACTGTGACCGTGATTGCAATGTTTGTTATAATCGTGTTATCTCTGGTTATCATTTGTTATTTTTAATATATTCTTCCACTAGTATAAATTATGGTTATAGCTGTATGTAGGTAAATGTATGAAGACCAGAAATGGATTCGCACCGATATGTTTTCGGCACAAGACCATGGCTGTCCGGCTCGAAAATGTCCAGGCAGGAATTGGTGTACTGGCTTCCACGTATGCCTGGGTCGGGCATTTTTGGCTGCGCAGTTCTGGCCGGCAATTCTTCGGCCTATACAGATACATTGTGAAATGATCGCTAGATGGCGTTATATATACTTTTCACTTCTGTCGGCAATCCCCACGACTGTCTTTGCTGAGGATCGTGTAGCTCAGCGTACGCAGCGAAATAGGTATTTAGAAAATCATATTCTGTCTCAAGCGCGCTCTTCCCACGGGCATCAGTGCGACAGAGAGCACTGCAGCTCGTGAGTGTTTGTAGGTATGTTCTTCGTTGAAAATTGCGTTTTGGGCGAAAACGATTTACACCTGCTAAACTATAACGAAACCTTATAATTTTGGTGTCAAACGTTTTAGCAGATTATAATCTACGTACGTACGTTTTGCTTTTTTTGAAATTTTGCTTGGTTTTTCAAATACAGACGGTTTATTACCAGCAAGTTATGAACCAAAAAAACCGAGATTTGAGGGGCTTATAACTTTTGACCTATCACGAATTTTGATAAAAGGAAAAAATACGTACGTAGTTTTTCACTATGTCAGTAACATATTACAAAATCGTTATAATTAAATAATATTTAGGGGTAGTAAAACGTTTTCTCCGTTTGTACATACATGGACGCGGTACACTATACTCTTTAAGTAAATTATTATGCGCGCGATTTCTTTTCTTTTAATATTGTTCCTTTTCAGAATCAGGCAAAGGAACAGAGTCTATACAGCACAAGTTAATAGTTTTCTAACCTGCTAGAATTGTGTTTGTTTCTTTATTTCACGTCAAAACAGAACAACCGATCGACATGATTTTTTTCATGAAATCTCGGAAATTATTCTTGTCACATAAAAAAAACCACGGGCAAAGCCAGGGCTTATCCATTAGGAATGAAGACGTAATTTGGCGTGAATATAAAAATTACCTTCTACTTACCCAGAAATGAACGTGCGATGGCGTCACACAAGTCAACGATCGCAGAGTCATGTAAAAGATTAAATTGTATTTATCACGATTTGAATCACTTCACAATCGTAAACAACAAGGAAGTATGGCTGCCAACTTGTCTAAAAAACGGAATTCGTCTAGAATTTACTATGCGGCACTCTTGTTATTTCCTCGTCTTGCCAAGCCCCGTTACTAAAATGTATTGCTAATTATTTAGGCTATATTCTGCAATTGCAACATATAAAAGTACCTACCTATCTCAGCTTTTAAAAAAATAAACACAGTTAAGTAAAAGTGTGACTATTAAAAGAACCTAATCTAGTGTCCTTTATCTATTTGTTTGTTTTGATTTTTTTGCCTTGATTCTTTTGTTTGCACTTTAAAAAGTCTGAAAAATTCCACATCATGTCATGGCGTCCAACACACGATCCGGTTTAATCCCGTCCGCACTGTGATGGTTGTGATTAGTCAATGATTTAATAAGACATATCACAGTCGGCGGGATCATGCACAAGATTAAACACTGGAGACTGTCAGCACTGTCTAAAGGTCATTGGTTAGAAGAAGTCTGAAAGAAATGCAAAACAAACAAAATTACAGTGTACCTACCCATACCACACCACATGCTTGCTACTAATCATCGTACTAAATAATTATAGATAAAAAAAACTTAGTTCAAAATACAACTCAATACGATACATACTTATATACCTACGCCCCTCCTCAGCCCCGTTATAATCTTTTCTGTTTATTTGTCTACACGTTTTGTTTCAAAAGAAGCACAACCATGTGTGAGTGTGCTGTGTGCCTGTGTGATTAGGGAAGAATCTTTCTAAATGTAGGTAGGTAAATCAGCATAGCCCCTCCTCAGCCCCGTTATCTTAAAGTAGGTAATGTTTGTCTGTCTGTATTATTTTGACTTTATTCTTCTGATCTAAGACTATTAGGTCACTCATGTGCTCAATATATTGGGTAAAAAAAAAAACCACGTGTGTGACTATTTTGATTTTTAGGGACAGTTGGTAGGTTCCGTCATGTAAGTAGGTACCCAGAAATCGGCGAACGCCAGAAATGAATCTAAATTTAAAAAGAAACCCACATGCTATGCTGTATTAATATAAAATATAAATCAACATCACTCACAGCCCCTCCCCAGCTCCGTTGTCCTAAAAATTATTTGTCTATGTAACTTTAATTCTTATTTACCTACTGCGCAACCCTCAGAACAAAGCTCTCGAACCCCAGAAATAAATCTGTATAATAGTAAATTATTTACAACATAAAAAAGACCCATTTAAAAAAAAGAAAAACCACGTGTGACTAATAAAAGAACCTACAAACATGGTTCGAAATAGAAATCAACAACGTAAGGTACCATGACGCAAATAACATGACGTTTGCTATAACGTATTATCAGTATATAATGTAAATTGAGTTTTATCCATATTGGCATACGGTTTAAAATGTCCTAAAACGTTATTATCTTATTTTTTAAAACATATTTGGGCCAAACAACGTTCTATATTTGGTTCTTCCATACAAATCCGTTCACCTTACCCCTTGAAGATAGCAATGCCGTCTTTACCATAAGGGCACACAGGGCCCGTGCCCAGGGCCCCCAAGAGCCGATATAATTTAGCTTTTTTATGACGGAAATCCCGAAAGTTCTTTCCAAAAGGGCCCCAAATTCTTGTGTGCCCAAGGGCCCCGGCATGGCCTAAGATGGCGTTGGAAGATCTAGGTCAACAAAAATAGATAGGTCTAAGGTCCGTTTTTTCTAGACTTGTATTAATTTGTAAATAATCTTTGAATGTCTTTTTTTTTGTTTTTTTTAAATACAATTAATTTACCTTTTTAAGGGCCGTTGGTCAAGGTCATCTTATAACTGTCAAAAATATGGCAAATCTAAGTTAATCCTGGAAACGCGAGTTTATTTATACAACATCTCCTCACCCCAAAAGGATTGTTATTATTTGAAATTGGATTGAGCCATATTTTTATTACTCAGGGTTCTAAAGAGCCGTAGTTTTCGAAACGCAAAGAAACTGCTCGTATCGAAAACTACGGCTATTTAGGTTCCTAAATAATAAATTAAAATAATAAATATCAACTGTGTGGGATGGAAATGCTGTAAGTATTTAAATAAACCCAATTTTCCAGGATTAACTGAGATTTGCGATATTTTTGACAAGATGACTGAGAGCAATGGTCCTTAACAATAATACTATCGGGTATCCGTGAATGATTCATGCCATGGAAGGAATTTACCTTACAAAAAAAAAGCCATGCGCAATTTTCACCGTAACTACTGAACGGATGAGTATGAATCAAGCGATGGAATCAAGTTAGGAAAAAGAAAATGTGTAGTAGGGGTAGGGGTAGGAGTAGGGGTAGTGGTAGGGGTAGGGGTAGAGGTAGAGGTATATATATATGACTAAAAAGGTTTATACATGCATGGCTGAAATAAAAGGAAATGCTGGCAGAGGAGGACCTAGGTGTACTTTTATTGAACATTTATAAAAAACTAGCATTCCGCCCCCGGCTTCGCCCGTGGATATTTACGAACAAAATAAAATATACTACTATACCTATCCCTACTCCTACCCTCCGCGATGTAAGGAATTTCTTAGGTCATTTTTTTACACCTTGGGTTACATCACAGATCTTGGTTACATTATTGGAGTTTTAGTAAGGATCCCTAATTTAAAAAAAAAATAGAATATAGCCTATGTCACTCAGGGTGAATGTAGCTTTCCAATGGTGAAAGAATTTTTGAAATCGGCACAGTAGTGTTTGAGTTTATTCATTACAAACATACACACACACAAAAATATAAATCTTTCCTCTTTATAATATTAGTATTATAGAAATGGCAATACATACAACAATCCAACGACTGTAAGTAAAAGGAATACTCCCCAACGCACATCGTTGGAAAGTTGCATATATGCCAATCTATTAAATATTTTCAATGGCGCGATACAGGTTTCAATGAGTTAGTAACGATGCGACATCTATCGACGCGACGCGATGTGCCGCCACAGTATAGGTTTAGAATAGATGTATTGATTGAGTAACAAACATACATACATCTATAATACAAACTTTTGTTAATCTTTTGACAAAAAAAAACACATTGTTAATCTTTATAGTAGTATGCTTCCCGCCCCCTAAGCCTGTGGATATTTCAGAAGTCAGGGTAAGGGGGAGAACGGAATAAGATCTATCCAACCCCAAATGTCATCCTCACCTGCACGCTTGGTACCTGCTAGACAACAAACGAGGCTCTGGCGACCGAGCAATGGCGGTATAACCATACACATAGCTAGGAACCTGGCTGGAAGAGGCTACAGCGAGCCTGAACAAATAAATAGTCTCAATATGTCTGGTGCAGAAGACAAGGGGATACCACTGCACTATTCTTCCCAAGAAAGTTATCAATACAAGGTGCGTCACGCTGTGGACCGCCATGATTGAACACGACTGCTCTGTCAAGAGCACCACGACTAAGACGAGAAGTGGGCCAAATCAATAGTCATACAGACTATGATTCAATGAGATAGACCTAATTCTACATTATCCACTATGATACCATGGAATTTGGGAGACACTTCCTTGTTCTTAAGTCTGTGTAACTTCAACAATGCACTGAAAAATGTGCTCTCCTAAAGCAAATGCACAAGTCTCTATAAAAAACATACACAAATTGCTTCAAGTGTGCCTATAAAATTTGAAAAGTTCTTGATTTTTCCAGGATCCCATCATCAGATCCTGACCTGAAGACCATAGGACCACCTGGAAAGTATACCCTTTCAAACAAAAAAAAATATCTTGTAATCAGGGAACATACATAAAAAAAAAGATTCTGACGAATTGAGAACCTCCTCCTTTTTTAAAGTTGGTTCTTGTGTTGTGGCCAGAGACACCAGTAACAGTGTCCACATGATGACAGTTGTCCATATTGAACAGAACAGGTGGCAACTCTGTTGCTGCACTTAATGGACTTAGATTATGATTTTTAGATGATTATGATGTAGAGAAGTGGCGCTCCATACTCTCTGCCTACCCCTTTGGGAAACATTTTTAGAAGTGTGGACGTCGGTTTTACATGTCCCCCAAAGCACGAGGAGTCGATTAAGAAAATTGATTTTTGAACAAGTGGGATATGAACTTGTGACCTCCCAGCTTCAAGACTATGCTCTATTACTTAGGCTATTGACTACGAGTCTGATTTGGAAATTATATTTATCATCACGCCTTTCATCCCAAGAGGGGTAGACAGAGACAATCAAAAGCCATTTGTTACGATCCTGACATACCTCTTTCGCTTCTTTTATATTCATCATACCTTTCATACATGCTCGTCGATTGTGTGTATATTTAATATTTGCATCGATCAATATATTGTTTATATATTCAATAAAAGTTCACCTAGGTCGTCCTCTGCCAGCATTTCCTTTCACTTCAGTCATACAAATCTTTCATCCTTCATTCTTGTCTAATGACATCATTCCGTTTTATATCACACATTCTACATAAAGACTGCATTTCCACTGCATTTATTTTACTTTCAAGCTTCTTATTCCATACCCAAGTCTTGCTTCCATAAGTAAGTGATGGAACTAAAACATTATGTATATTAATTTTACTTATAGTTATAAGTTGTGTATTTCTGCATACATTGTTTAGTCCACCAAATACCTTGCTTCATCCTTTCACTCTCCTTTCATATAACATCAAGACTACAACCCAAAGTAACGGAGCAGTACCATAAAATGTCAACCAATGAAAAATTTGTACAGGAGAAGATATGGTGGAATGCTAGTTAGGTATAATGAGTACTTCCAGTGAGTTTTGAAGTAAATTTGAACCAATTTGAAAAAATCTCTCTTTGTTATTTCCATAAAAGGCAATTTTTAAAGGTAAGAGAGCTAGGTATGAATAAAATAAGTGCTACTTTGTAAGTAAACTTGAAAAAACTGCAGAACCGATTAAGTACTTACAAAAATAATTTCTTTGTTATGAAGTTACATTATTCCATATGGATATAACTAGGTTATAAAAGAAATTAATTTTTTACAGGTGAAGTATGAAAGAAAGCTAGATATTAATAAATTAACATTGTTATAAACTTAAAACTGCAGAACCGATTAAGTACTTACAAAAATAATTTCTTTGTTATGAAGTTACATTATTCCATATGGATATACCTAGGTTATAAAAATTCATTTTTTACAGGTGAAGTATGAAACAAAGCTAGATATTAATAAATTAACATTGTTATAAACTTAAATGAAAACTGCAGAACCGATTCTTTCTTCTTTGTTATGAAGTTACATTATTCCATATGGATATAGGTTATGTTTTTTTTTAAACCTAAGTTGCAGCACAGGTGAAGCTATAAAGGAAAACTAGTGTGAATATATTAGCTATACAACTACCCTACAATCTATAAGTGTATATTTACCTTGGCACTTTTTCTTTTTATTGGATTGGTATTCATTCTTCAGTTCTTATGTATGATTTCATTCTTTATTCTTCCATGATTTTTCAAGTTTCTTTCTTCAGCTAAAAGAGAATTTGCTTCCGAAGAAGACTTAGCCAGTTTAAGAAACTTCTATTGAAGTATTTGTCGGACCCCGAAGGGCCCTAGGTTCAAGATGGGATCTAAAGGATAGGACGGGGGATCAAGGTTTAGGATTTTAACTTCAGCAACGTCATTTTATACACATAAAAAACTTGTAAAATTCCTTTGCAGACGTCGCTTGAGATCATTTATAAACTAATTAATAATAATATACATTTGAAGTGGGCAGAAGCGGCGCTCGGAGCCTCCATAGAGGGTCAGGGCATCGCTTCAGGACATCTACGAAAACTATCATACGCAGATTTGTAGTCCTGGCCGTGTCTTAAAACTAATAATTTAGTAATCGACTAAGCAACATTTAAGATGGCTTTCAGAGTGAATGAGGGGTCTCTCCAGTGGGACGGTGGAGGAGGCAGAGCGTCCGCACAAGGTGCAACACCCCATTTACTTCCAGCAAATCGAGTTTCTTTATCTCTTCGCGTCGCGCACCTTCTTCGTCTACTCTGCTGTACAGGAGCCACCATTTTGTCGACACAGACCGAAACTTAAAGTAAAAATTTAAAAAATCACTATTAGGGCTAACTGAGATGGTATAGTTTAGTAATGATGCGCGATGGTCTACACTTTTCCATTATTCTCTATCGCCTTTCTATTTTCGACTGGCAATTTTTGTTGGGAGGGGGCTTATATAGGGCGCGCCGGCTGCGCGAACTGGGTGACTGGTGGGGGAATATGGGGCGACCTACACGGAACGCGTCGGGTGCATTGGGTTTTTTTTTAAATTAATATGTATGTGGTATATTATATTTTTGTTTTTAGTTTGCAATGAAAATTATAATGCATTGTGATAAATATATAAAAAGTAAAATTTATTTCTGGCATGGAAAAGTAAGTCCTTATTAAAAATATCAATTGCTACATGTATGACGAATATTGACGAAGCATCACCTGAGAACGGCTCGACCTATTTGGCTGTTTTTTTTGTTGTGTTCGTAAATTTTCAGGACAAGGTTTTTTTTTAATTTTTTTTAGGGGAAGGTTTTTAGGGAAAGAAAAAAATTCGGGTAAAACTGAAAGTGCGAAGCCGGGGCGGAAAGCTAGTTGTTTATAAAAGTAAGGATGTTTTCGAAAGAGCATTTTGTTTTTTATAAGTAAGTATATATTTTTTTAGTTTTAGGTACTTACATCGCGTACATTTTAATCATTATTAGAATAATAATTTAGTATGTGTGTAATTGCATAATTATGTAATTATAGCGTACTTATAAATTATAAATTAAATTAATGATAATGTGGTTTTATTAATAATTTTATAATCGATTTTAGGTATAATGGCTTAGATAAATTAGTAAAGTTTAATTTACATTTTAGTTAATGATAATTCATAATCCAGATACCTAAGAATTTGTAGGCTCGTGGAAATTGAAATTCAAAAATATTATATAACAGTCTTTTGGATTTAGTTATAAATATGGATAATCTTTGACAATCCTAACTCTTTAACTAAAATTATAAAATGTAGCTATAAAACAGTGACACCATTTTTAAAATAGGTTCAGTAGTTTCGAGTTTACTTCTTACAAGACAAAAAGTAAAATACTAGTTAAATGCCAGCCATTTAGTGTTTATATATGTTTAATTATAGGTAGTTTAGTACCTACCTACTTTTTTCACATGATTGATCAAGTTTTTTGTCCCGGATTCACCCGTAGGTAATTACTACTGGCAATTCGCTAAATGTGGACATTTTTATAAGTTCTATGGCCACTCCGCAAGTAAGGGTTGTAATATAGGTTGTTATTACGCATCCTCTATTTTAGGCATGTTTTAGGTACCTACGTTCGGTCTTTTTTTCCGGTTTTAATTTTAAACTTTGATATAATTTTACAAAATCCTAATGTTTTTAATTATATCTATGTCTATCTGAAACCATGTAGTTTTATAACAGTGAAACAATTTTCAAATCGGTGTTTTAATTTTATAGTTAACTTAAGTTAGTTAAAACCAACTCAAACTCTTTATAATGTTACTTTACCTATTTATCACCCTAGCTGTGCCTAGCGGTTGCACCAGCATTAATAGTTACTGCTCCGCACCTTTTGGTCGTAGCGTGATGTTATATACTTATATAGGCTATAACGTTCCTCAAAAATTGAGCTATCAAATGCAAAAATATTTTTTCATTCCGATTGGTAGTTCCAGATCGCTTCAGCTGCTTTATAAAACACATGAACAATTCTTATACAATAAACAATTTCAACTATAAAATAGTCATAATTTAAAAGTACAAAAAAACTACCACTTTGCAAGTAAAGCGTGATGATGTGAATTAAAAAAAAAGAATAGTTCCGTGTATGATGATCTTTATAATCAGGCCTCATGACTTGAATCACGTTTTTAGCCAATAGGAGGGCGGCATACTTCGTAATATCAAAACATGGAGGCCCTGATATAACCCGACCAAATTAAATACATCCTACATACTATTATATTCATCTTATTACATAACCATCTTAATTTAGCACCATAACACAGCGTACGTGTTTCCTCTATTTGATAAACAATATTGTTTGTTTTTTTTCGTATTTTAAATACATTCAATTTACGTAATGTTTTTATCTAGATAATGTACAGATATATACGTAAATGATTTTACAGGCTAAGGACGTAAACAACGTATAGCTAACCTACTTTGAAAGACAAAGGACTTTCTAAAAATAAAAAAATCAATATTTTATTTCATTTGTGAAAATATAATAAGTACCTACCTAATAATATAATATATGTCATTATAGGTACATACCTACCTACCTAATGTAAATTATATTTCCTAAGTCCTAACCCTAGAATAGAACAAAGAACTTCACCCACAATAACAAGTCTACCTACCTATAAAGTATAGGATCCTATAGGCACCTAACGGGTTCCTAGCTATGGATCAGTCGGGATAGTCTATAAAACTGGGTATGTAGTATGGAATATAAACTCTTTCATTTACATCTGCTCTATAATTTTAATTAAAAACAAACAAATTACCTACAAAAGCATCTTTATGCTTCATGGCCTTTTACGGCCAGAGAGAGAGACACCAAATATTCTGCACTTTTTAACAAATCAAATGGCAAGCGTAGATGTGTCACTTCTTTTTTATAAGAAGTGCTATAAATGCCCTCCGAAGCATGATAGGTACTACCTATAGAGATGGAGACAGAAAGTGGTTGTAAGCACTTGCCGGCAGAAAACCACTTTTTTAAAACCTATAGGTAGGTATTTAAGGACCCTTGGCTCTCAGTCATCTTGTATCTGTCAAAAATATGGTAAATCTAAGTTAATCCTGGAAACGTGAGTTTATTTATACAAAATCTCCTCACCCCAAAAGGTTTGTTATTATTTGAAATTGGATTCAGCCATATTTTTATTATTCATGGGTTCTAAAGAGCCGTTGTTTTCGATACGCGAAGGCATCTTTTGGGGCGAGGAGATTTTGTATAAATAAATTCACGTTTCCAGGATTAACTTAGATTTACCATATTTTTGACAGATACAAGATGACCTTGACCACCGCCCCTTAAAATATTTTTCCCATAACCCGAGAGGTCCCCACAAATGCTGTTCACTCATTTTCCTGGCCTGGTAGGAGCAAGGTAGGAAAGATTTTTTTTTTTTTTTTTCTTCTGCGTACCGACAAGCGCTGGACCCCAAAAGAGGTTTTCTGCCGGCAAGTGCTTACAACCACTTTTTTGCGTTTTTCCACATCTCTAAAGTGGACAATAAATTATTTATTACATTTATTTATTAACTAGCTATGCTTTGCGGTTGCACCCGCGTTACCGCTCTTCATAGACATCTTTGGGAGTAGGTACTTACACACACGAACATTTCTATGAGGAGAGATACATTATTATCTGCCCGCTCGTTTGGGTCGTAGGCGTCGTAGCGTGATATTATAGGTAGGTATAGCTTCCTCGAGAATTGGGCTAATTTTTTAAATCCCACTGGTAGTTCCAGAGATTAGCACATTCAAACTTCAGACTTTGTATAGACTTTTCGTCCCCAGCTCTGCCCGTAGACATTCGAACAATATAAAATGACACCGGACATATTACATTGTAGCACTTTAGTGTTATACTCTATTTGGTTGTATTATGTCTTGTTTACAATTTTTGGTAGGTATTTATGTTATTATAAAATTGATTACTTAACTCATTACTCTCCTATTTATAGATGTTTCAGACGTTTTCAGTGCTTCACAGGGCACGTAGAGCTAGAAGTGGCACATCTAGGTCCAGGCAGCAACATACTTGCCACCTGTTCTGTTCAATATGGACAACTGTCATCATGTGGACACTGTTACTGGTGTCTCTGGCTACACCGGAAGGTATAAAGGCCGTGAAGGTGTGTGTGTGTCATAAGATTTTTCCCGGAGAATTCCCGGGGGCATAAAAATGGTATATTTTTCTATTAATTTATTTTATGGAGCCTTTTCAGGTTTTAGTACCCACTATGATCCCTGAAATATTCATCAAAATCCATTGCACACTTTCAATCAATTCTAATTGTTATATTACACTCGAATTACATATGCGCAAACATTCCCCCACTTTTTAGTCGAGCGCTGAATTTTTTTCTTGAATTTCTGCTGGCCAACCGGAGCATTGACCGGAGCCATAACAAATTTTAAATCCCAATCCCCCCCCCCCCCCCCAAAATAATTTTGCATCAAAAAGGTCATTTATTTCTTATATTGAATGTAAACATAGACACCCTTATTAATAATCTCGAAGTAGCGACGTAGTAACTAAACTGTGTTTCGTCTCCGTCTATCATACTACGTCGCTACTTCGAGTTTATTAATAAGAGTGTAAGAGTGAGCTCTGAAATTAATTTTGACTATGAAAAAAGTGTCCACGCGTTTCACAAATTCTAGAAAAAAGGATTCTACAAGGTTGTTGGGCAACAGGGGTTGTCCAACCAAGGTCGATTGAAGAGCACATCCAACCATGTAGAAGGGGTTTTAATACTTCATTCACAGATTGGTCAGGGACTTGCTTGAGAGGTAGACAGAGATAAGGCAACGCGAAAATATTTTTGTTGTATACAAAACAAAACACACCTTCACGGCCCGTTATACTTTGAGGTGTGGCCAGAAATCAGTAACAGTGTCCACATGACGCCAGTTGTGGCAAGCGTACCTACCTATTGCTACACGATTCTCTGTTATTTTTAGACGCCATCTATTAGTTGCCCTTGGAAGCACAAGCGGAGTCTATTACGAGCAAAGCCGGGACTGAAAACAGTAGGTATATCTATAAAACTTGTAGTTATTTATAGCCTTTTATAATCTATAAATAGAGGATTAATGAGTTAAGTAATCAATTTCATAATAACCTAAAAATACCTACCAAAAATTGTAAACAAGACATAATACGACCAAATAGAGTATAACACTAAAGTACTACAATGTGTATTCAAATTATAACCTACTTAAATATGTCCGGCGTCATAAAGAGGTAAAAGTAGATTTTTTGTACATTTTGTTTGTAATAAATAAACTCAAAAATTACTGAACCGATTCTAAAAATTCTTTCACTAATATAAAGCTACGATATCCCTGAGTAACATAGGCTCATATAAAATACAAAATATGTTTGGCTAATATCTAAATGTAGGTAAACACTAAATTATATATTATTCCTTTCGCATCCGTTGTAAAGTAGGAATGCGAACAAAAAATGTTACAGCTGATGTTCAGGTTCTTCGGGACAGGTTTATAACAGCTGTGGGTGTAATTTAATCGCTTGATGGTAGGCGACAATGTAATTAAGAATGAAGGACGAATGGGTCCACCGAAGGAGATTTTATATATTCTGTCACGTCAAATCGGAGCAACGGATTGGCGTGATTTTTTGCACAGAGATAGTTTTTCTTCACCCACGTAAAGCCGGGTGCATAAAGTCTATAGTAATCCGTGTACCTACCTACTGCAATTTGCGAACGTTCTAGTGTTGGACATTCTTGGGCCGGGCATTCCTTGGCTGGCTTTAGGAACCGGATCATTAGATCCGTTTCCGTATTTTTTTTAATTTAAGAATGTTTCGAACTTCCAATATTATTGATTTTCTAGTTATACAATGTTAATATTTTTCTAAACCGGTTAAAAAAATTAAAACGGAGGGTGCGTAGGTCTAAAAGGGGTCTTTTCCCCTTTTTATAAGAACAATGCCCTCTGTTCTCGTAGTTAAATTGTAGTCACAGAATTATCACACGGTTGGATAGATCATGCGGGTCATGCCCCTATCCCCTCCCGTTTAATACCATGTTGTATTTGTCGTGTGTTATAACAGGTTGAGGTAGGTACGTATAAATAAAGACACGTCGTGCTTTGGAGGGCACGGCTGGATAATCAGCGCCGTATTTCTGTTGGCACTAATATCTATTCTATTCTATTTTATTTCAATATGGCTCCATCAGGGTTTTGATGATTCCGCCAATGTGAAGTATTATAGACGTCACAGGAACAATAAGCCGATTAATCGGTAGGTAAGATGCTTCCGCCGACTGTGATATGCCCTATTAATCACTAATCACAACTGTCACAGCGCGGACGGTATTAAACTGGATTCCCCATCACGTCACGGTGGGCGCGTGTGTTGGTAGCCATGACATGACGTGGGATCCATAATTATCATTATTAGTTATTTCTTTGCTATTTAAAAAAAAAAAACTGTCAAGCTAAGCTGTCAAGTGATGATCTGCCATAACGTTCCAAATAAAATAAATGTATACTATTAGATATAATGCACATGAATTGAAGTGTAAGTTCGTACAATACGTATTGTATGACCGAAATGTCATTCTTAAATAATTTGTTTAATAAAGTTTGCACGAATAATGCAATAAGATGTCGTAATGTTAACCAAAAACATAATATTATTTAATAAGATTTCCCGCAAAACTGCTTATTTATAACGATTAATATAAATTACAGATATATTATAAATAAATAGGGAAACAATGAAAAGGGTTTGTAGCGTAATTCTTGTTGCTATCGTGGTTTTATCCACATTAGTGTCATGGCAATCTCATAGACGTAAAATTGATCATTTTATAATAGTAGACACAATTAAGGGCGTCGTAGGTGCTGGTAATTTTTCTTCTTGGCAAATGGGTTACATTGGCCATTTAAGATTGGAGCTGACGTCTAATACTGGGGATGCAGATTTATATGTAGCTGATACTGATAGGTAAGTTCTTTGATTCCTCTACATCTTCACAACCTTTAATATATAGATCGCGTTAAATAGACTTAATTCCACGTCCTGTCATGGCGGGATGGGGAATCCGGTTTAATCCCGTCCGCGCTGTGATGGTTGTGATTAGTCAGTGATTAATAAGACATATCACAGTCGGCGGGATAATCTTAGCTACAGATTTATCGGCATATTGTTACTATTGCACAAGATTAAACACTAGACATTGGCAGAATTGCGACGATAAGTCAGCACTGTTGCCATATATCAAAAGAATAAGAAGTTTGGACTTGGAGAGTATTACCAGTAGAGAGGTATAACCGCTGCTGAAATAATTATATGTAGGTCCATTACCACATTTATTAAGTTATTAAACCCGTACCATCTCGCCCCTAAAACTGCTCATACCACCAAAAGGACCCATAAATCGTCTACTGTGCAAGTATAAAATAAATAAATAAAATAAATAAATCAAATAATTCAAAAAATCTTAAAAACTGCTAACTAAAAATATTCACAACTTTTTTTTCTCTAATTATTATTGCTGACACCAGCAACCTTACTATCATGATAATATCAGATTGGCCTCCTCCATATTGTGCCATTTGAGCCGATCTTGGCAGATTCTTCTCCACCCCTCTCCTTCTATTCCCATCTCTAGGGTACCAGACTGTGCAAGTATAATCAGTCTAAACTTATATGGTACCAGTAACAGTGTCCATATGTCGCCAGTTGTCCATGAACAGAACAGGTCAAGTCTGCACTTAATGGACCTAGATGTGTCACTAAACAGATTCTTTGATCAATTTAAAAAAGAAAATGGAATATTTTAGCATTTTGTCATACAAATACATGTGAAAAATTTTAACTGCATTCATGACCCCCTTACTCTCTCACCCTCTTAAAACTTCTTAGTAAAAGCAGCAATTTTCAGAAAGAAAATATTTTAAATAGGTAGGTACTAAATTCCTTTTTTTTAAATTTTTATTTACTTTGAAGTTTTTATTGTTGGATATGTCAACTCCAGGAAACCAAAACAATATACACAAAAATAACAGATAATACAGATGTAGACCATGTCATGTCACACTTTGTTGACCCTCTCCACCTGTCTTGACAATTACAAACACAATCTCATATACCTCAACAGAGCTGGCCACTCCTTAGGTATAGCCATAGAGTAAGTAGCAATCACTATGTTCTTTAATAAGAGTCGGGGCTGCCATACATTAAAATTAAATTAAACTTAGGGCCAAAAGGTACTGCCAACCTAACAACATCGTACTCTGGATTGGTATAGAAATATTTGCTATCTCTGTCATCTGTATATGGCGTGAAAGAGATGGCGTTACGACGCCATTAGTATTGGCTCATTTTTCCTAGCATTAATTTGTGTTCTAAGTTGCGCCAGCCCGGGTATAGCCTCAAAAATATCTAAATGAGGAAGACTTTCTTCTCCGCTGGGTATCCTGGGGCCGGCAATGGTTCCCGGGAGCTGTAAGGTAACCCATGAAGAAAGAAAGGAAAAAAATAGATTCAGCAATAGTTTAAGTAAGTTTTTTCTTAATCTTCTTTTATTATGGATCCACCAATGTTTATTGGTGATTTGCCAATGTCAAGTATTATAGCCTTTATAGTGTTTATAGCCGATTAATCGGTATTTAAGATAATCCCGCCGACCACGATATGTCTTATTAGTTGTCAACTAATCACAACCATCACAGCACGAACAGGATTAAACTGGATTCCACATCACAACTAAATAAATGGTATTATTTTTGTATTGGTTTCAGAGCGACCTTTGAGACGGACGGGCACAACATGAGCTCTATTACGTGTGGAGTAGACGTGGTTCATGTGCCGACCAACTTCCCTCGACCTATAGGTGAGTTAGACTAGGGTAAAACCAAGACGTCTTCAAATAAGCTGTACCTATTGAATATTAAGGAGACGCCTCATGATGTTTGTACCATACAAATCAGATGTTTCGTTTTTCCAGTTTTACGCAACAACTGTATGTGCTAGGCTCTAAATTAAAATTGCTTTTTAAAGATAAATATATTTTAAAGTTTCTCATGGAAGGAAAATAACCAAAATCAGTTACAGTTAAGTTTTATGAAGCCTAGAAAATCCTCAATTTCACGCGTATTTCAGCCAAGTTTGCGACTCCATATATTTACTAATTTACAATTTTCTCGACATTAAAAGATAGATAATTTCACATACTTTAAGAATACACTAAGTAGAATTTGATAATTCTAATAGTTTTTGTAAAATGGAGAAATAACCGATTTTGTTGAGAATTCGTACTTTATCATTTTTCTGGTACGTGAATATTGGTCTACCTACTTTTTCTTATCCTTGGTTACCTTATCGATTTTAATAGTAGTCCATCTCGCTCACATCTTTCTAAAGAGATATGGACAAAATAAGCTGCGCGTAAAACTGAGTTCGTTGTGCTGTGATACGTTGCCTTAAGAGGCTACCTTCATATTAAATCATTTTTTAAATCGTTTTGAGTGAAACCTAAAGCTCTTAGAAATATAGAAAAAATGACATGTTATAATTAATCATATTTCATAATAATCTGTTAATCATTAAACATGTTTTAAGAAACTTTGCTCAATAGAAAAAAATTGCAAAGTAGCCTCTGAAAATAGTCTCCTTTCCAAATTTCTCAGTAGTACATGAAGTATTGTTTATTAAATTAAGTACAAATTTATATCATCTATTACTAAAGTAAGATGTTAATTTAGATTTTCAATAAAGCTACTCCTTTAATTTAAATAAATTATTTTTGATTTGTCACTTAGGACGTTTGTTCCAAGCACCTTCCGTACGCCTCTTCTATTTTGTTTCTATTCAATGCGACAGAGAGAGATTCAGCGGAGAGACCAATCGTTCACGTAGCGCTGGGTAGCGCTAGAGTATCGTATGCAGCTAGGCCACGCCCCTCAAACTATGATTTTATTTGAATGTATCGTCTTAAGAGATATTTCGTAAATATTATGTGAAGAACCCCCCTTATAACGTTTGTCCTATACTAATTACATGCTGCAGCTATAATGTAAATTACGCGATAACTATGTCTTGGGTTCGAATTTAAAATTGCTTTCTAATAAAGATAGATAATATCTATTAAACATGATATATAAACGAAATAAAATTTACAAAATCAATTAAACATAGGATTTATGAAGCCCTGAAAGTATTTTTAACCGACTTTTAAGGTATGACGAATGTAAAAGAAGCGAAAGAGGTATGTCAGGATCGTAATAAACTCACAAACTCATATTTCTGGTACGTGAATCTATGTTATCTTTCTAAAGAAATGGTTCACTGAGTTCATTGCACTGTGATCCATCGCTTTAATTTCGTCTGTTTCCAGGTATAGGCGTGTTCGGTCACTGGTCCTATGCATCATCAGAGTTCTGTCTCCGAGTGTACCTGGACTCCGAGTGGTCTTCCAAGGTGCTAGTTGAGACAAATAATGTGTACTTCCTACAGAAGAAGGATGATGCAGGTAAAAAAACTTTCTTTACTTCGCCGGAAGGATTTTGGCCCAACAAATCTCTGTTGCTCTCTTTACTCATTTAAAAAGAAATCTTATACAACATGAAAATAATTTTACAATGAAAAAATATTCTTCTTCTTTTTTTAATGTGGCTCCACCAATATTCATCGGTGATTTGCCAATGTCAAGTTGTGGCAGTCCAGCAGCAATGATGGGATGAGAACTGATCAGTGAGCAAAGATGTATCTCTTTTTACATTTACAATCCCTGTTAGCATACGGGACAACTGTTTCTCTGCAAATATCCGTGTTTTCGAGGAATACACTTAGAGCTCCATAATCAGTAGGTAGATAATGTAGATTCACATCAAAGGCCACCAGTCTGAGATACTGTTAGTTTGACCTGGACAAAAGACAGCACAATGCAAACACCCAAAACCACACAAATTAAAACACACACCTATTAATACATTAGTAAGACCATAAGACAAATAAACAAAAAAAGAAAAAGATAAATAACAATTAATTAAAGTTTTATTCTATTCATTCTAATAAAGTAGATTAGTTTAATAAATATGAGGCTATGTACAGATGATAATACAAATTTAAAGTTAATGGGGCGAGGGACTGTGGGAGGGATAATGTCATACAGGGATGGTTGAAATTTAGAGCAATTGAGGAAAATGTGGTCTACATGTCCCTCATCTAGTCCGCACTCACATATAGAGTGATCCCTGATCCTCATTTTATTAAGGTGAACTGGGGTACATGCGTGACCCAAACGTAGACGGCATATAGTAGATATAACCTGACGCTCCAATGTCTTGAATCTAAAGAACCACGGTCTAACAGGAATACTGTCCACCATGGATGAGTAGTACCTTCCTTTAGAGGTCTTGGTAAGGTCCCAAAGTTTTTGCCAGGAAGTCATAAGATCCGAATGAGCCATAGAGCAGAGATCAGAACAATAATTCAAGCCAAAGTCAGAGCATCCAGTCTGAATAGCCCCTTTAGCAAATGAATCAACTATTTCGTTACCAGTTATACCCGAGTGGCTCGGGATCCAGGACAGACAAACATTTAACTGCTTTTCATGACAAAGCAGTAGTGATTCTCTAATTTTAAGGATAATGGGGTGTTTCAACTTAGCACGGAAAGGGTTGCTGATGATAGCCTGGAGGCAGCTTAAGGAGTCAGAGAGGATTAATGAATTATTTAATTTGTGGGAGAGGGCGTAACTTATAGCTTCCAGGATAGCTATTGCTTCCCCTGTGAAGATTGACATCTGGGAGGGGCATTTATATGATAATAGGATATGGTATTTGGGGATCCACACTGCCGCACCAAGATTCCCATTCTCACACACTTGGGATGCATCAGTGTACATTGTGAGCCATCCCTGCCAATGTCTATCAAGCACTTTATTGAATTGGGAGTTAGCAGAGGGAGAGTTTTTTTCAATGTTAAAATTGTTTATAACAGGAGGGTGGAAAGTTAGAGAGTTGAAGGACGATAAATAGAGAGGGAATTGTATAGATTTTTGGAGGGGAATATTACAGAATTTTATATAGCTTTTCAGCAAACATGTTCTTTCCTAGTCAGGATGCACAGTTTCAAGGAGATTTTGTAGTTTAGGTAGGAGAGGGTGGCAAGAAAATTGTAGGGCTTTACAAAGGTATCTATCACAGAGAAACTGTCTGCGGATGTGTAATGGAGGGTCAGAACATTCCACCTGAAGAGCGTTAATTGGAGTGGACTTCATGGCTCCTATAATAATCCTAAGACTTTTTGATTGTATTCTGTTGATCCTGTCAAGAGGGACTTTATTACAGGGTTCCAGTACAAATGAGCCATAGTCAAAGTGACTTCGTATGATAGCATTATACAGGATCTTTTGAGAAAAAGGATGTGAGCCCCACCAGACGCCTGACAGGGCTCTAAGAACATTCAGGCCACCTTCACATCTTTGAGAGATATGTTCCAGATGAGCAGTACCCGTCAGTCTGGAGTCCAGAATGACCCCCAGAAATTTGACCCTATCAGAGACTGGGATAGGGTGGTTATTGACGTTAAGATTCAAATCAGGAATTGATTTTTTTCTTGTGAAGATAACTGTGTGGCATTTGGGGATAGAGAGGGACAATCCATGCTCGTCCAGCCAGACACTCAAATAATGTAGAGCTGAGTTCAGACGGCAATTAATTTCGGGAACAGATGGAGAGGAACAATAGATAGCTAAGTCATCCGCGAACTGAAGAATTTGGCAGAAAGAGGACACTGATTTGTCCAAATCATGAGTGTATATGCTGTACAGGAGAGGGCTTAAGACAGAGCCCTGGGGAAGGCCTCTCCAGACAAATCTGTCAGGAAGGGTGGATCCATGAATATGAATGCGAATAGTTCTGGCCATAAGCAGATTCAGTATGAAGTGAGACATCCTCACAGGGATTCTCAGCTGGTACATTTTATGTCTGAGAAGTGGAAGAAGGACACTATCATAAGCAGATGCAACATCCAAGAATATGCCAACCAGATATTCTCTCCTAGTAAAGGCTAAGCGAATATCGGTTGTGATAATACTAAGGCCATCCATGGAACCAAACCCTTTTCTGAAGCCAAATTGCGAGGGAGACAGAATACCTCTATTTTCACAAATCCACTCAAGACGGTTTTTTATTAGATGTTCAGTTAACTTAGCCAGAACTGAAGAAAGGGCAATGGGGCGGTAGGAGTTGGGATCACCAGGGTCTTTGCCCGGTTTTCGGATAGGGATAATAATTTGGGATTTCCATGCGGTAGGCGGGTAACCTGATTCAAAAAACAAATTAATAATGTTGAGGAAAAGTTGGCGTGATGACAAGCTGGGCCTAACAATAAAGGAATAAGGAATGCCATCCTCTCCAGGGGCTGAATCTGTAAGTCCATTTAAGGCACATTCCAGTTCATCCATAGAGAAGATGTCATCCATCCCATCAGTAGGAAGAGGGGGGTTATAGAGGGGCAAACTACCAGCGCATGGGACGGAAGGAGGGGCCAGTCTGTCAATAAATGTCTCTAGCCATGGGCAGGCATTGGAAGGAGGGCCTGGGTTGCTGGAGAGGGAAGATCTGATTTTTTTTATATTTTTCCAAACCAGGGATAAAGGGAACCTAGGGCTGAGGGACTCACAAAACCTGGACCAACCCTGTCTCTTTTTCTTCTTCTTATAGTTAATAAAGTTTGCGAGGCACATATTTACTTTATATCGTCTCTCAGCCTCTCTACGTCTCCTGATGACATCTGTGCAGTCTTTGTCCCACCACGGGGTGGATGATGGTCTGGACAAATTAGAGTTCTTAAGAGGGAAGTGGGCATCAGCTGTAGAGGAGAGGGCTTTAACAAATAGATCATACACATAATAAGCGTTAGTTTGGGAGAGGACAGGAAGAGAATTAAGGGATTTGTCTAAAGATTTAGAGAATTCTGGCCAATCAGCGTTGGAAAGAATATATTTAAGAAAAGTGGACTGTTGGATAAAAGGGAAGGATCTATGGGTTAATTTAAGAATTATTGGGAAATGGTCACTGCCATGGGAGCTTTCCTCCGTCTTCCAGGACATAGATGAAGCTAGGGAAGCGGAGCATAGGGAGAGGTCCACAGCACTCCCAGGGTTCTGAGATGGGTTAACTCTACGGGTTGGGGATCCGTCATTTAATAAACATAGGCTAACCTCATTGAACAGGTCCAATAAATGCGATGAAAATGCGTCACATCTATGGCTACCCCAAATGGTGTGATGAGAGTTAAAATCCCCCATAACAACAAAAGGTGGTTTAAAAGAAGAAAGAATACTATGAAGATCTGGAAGGACAGAAGGGCACGGGTGAGGGATATAGAGGCACAAGAAGGTAGTATTGGAGATTTCAACAGCCACCGCATTAATGAGGTCACTGTGGGATGGGAGGTGGAGTTGGGAATATATAAGGGAAAGTTTAACAAGTAGGGCACAGCCTGCATATCCATCATCCCTGTCATCTCTCAAACAAGCATAGCCTGGGACCCTAAAATGGGACCCTGGAACCAGCCAAGTTTCAGAGATGGCTAGGACGACAGGATTATATTTTTTGATCAGATGTAAGAGCTCAGGTTTCTTAGGTCTGATGCTCTTACAGTTCCACTGAAGAAGGAGATTCAGGTCCATTATTTGGCCTAATGATGGTGGTGAGTTGGGAAAGTAAATGGGCAACGTTGGGCGGTATAGAATCACTGAATTTACATATCAAATTAATTATGATAGAGAGTAGAAGTTCAATTAGATTGTCATTGGAAGATATTGTTACGAGCTGGGGTTCGAAGAGATTTAAAATACCGATTAAATAAACAAACTTTACTTCAACACCACAAAAATACAGTTACATAAATGAAAACACTAAAATAACACTTAGTCGCACTAAATTCCACTTCACTGTTTCGCTTTGATCGCTCTGATTCGCACTGTGTTCTCCCGGCGACGATCCTCTGTTTATATTGCCCACCGAACATTCGAGAAACGCCGAGATTGTTGTACAAAGTTGTAGACGCGGCTCGATGCGACTCGGCGCCAAATACCTACACACAGACCGCGCCCGATTTTGGTACCTATGGCTAGGCACATACGGTCCATTTTCGTTTGTACTTTGATTCTCTCTGGATGTTTCTAGAGACGTCTATCGACCTTGATGTGTTTAGGTATTTATTTGTGCGATTTAAGTACCTATTCGTTACAATATATTGGATTGGTGCAGGGCAACACCATTACCCAATTCCGAGGGGAACGAATTAAGAGAATTATTAAGTGGTAGAGTATGTGATCCCGAATGAGGGGATGAAGGGTGAGGATTTTTCGGGATCAGAACAGTCTTTCTGTAGGAGTGGGGCTGATGATGGAGGGGAGGGAGAGAAGGAGGGGGAGTTTCTTTGGCTATCTCGGAATATGACCTCTTGCTGACAGGGGTCTGGGAAGAAGCATCAGCATAAGATATATTATTTTGAGACATTTTAATTTTAATTTGGCGTTGTCTCATCTGCTCTGGGCATGACTTAGATGATGAAAAATGATGACCAAGAGAACAATTGGCCTCCGCTTCAATAACAAAACAACTATCGCTTGAGTGGGGCTGGGCACATTTGTAACAACGGGGAGTTGATCTGCATTGAGCCTTAATGTGGCCAAAGCGACAACAATTGAGGCATTGGATGGTGGGGAAAAGATAGGTTTCAACTGAGATGGAAGTATGGAACGCATATATGTGAGTAGGGAGGGATTGCCCTCTGAAGGTTAACACAACTGTTTGGGTCGGGATCCACTCGGCAATGTTGTTATTTAAAACTTTTCTGTTAAGGCGGCGAGCCTTTAGGACCTCACCACAACCATCAGGAATGTCAATATAACTTATAAGGTCTTCCATGGACCAGTCCACTGGGATACCCCTGACCAGTCCCATTCTTGAGAAATTAAATGTAGGAATAGAAGCCGATAATTTATTGGAGGACAGGAAGGAGTGAGAAAGGAAGGAGTTTGCTGCTTCAGCACTCACAAAATCGATGGACACTCTGTTTCGCCCTATACTTTTGATTCCATTTTTGGCAATATTTTTAATATTGTGTCTTACGAGGAGTTGCCCCATTTTTATAGGGCGAATTGAGGACCCTGAGGCTAGATCAGGTTCTGTCCTGCAGATATGGATAGTATATGGTCCCTTATCAATTGACGAGTCATATGTGCGGTCATCCAGGGCTTGGAAAATACAGTTTGGATTGATGGGGTAGCTAAGTCTAAATTATTAATAACTTTCTTATGGGGCGAAGCGAACTGTGGGTTAGGTATCGCGGGTCTTTTCCGGGATTCCGAAGACTGAAGGGGAAGTCCAGAGACCACATTTTCCTCATCCATAGAAATGGAAAATGTACTCGGCGGGTCAGGAGGCTCCGGAGGAATTTCCATCATTATGGGTTATAGATTGTTAATAAACACTTACCGACACTTAACAACACAAACAATTATATCTCATGTTAGAAAGCAAAATGTGAAAAAACTAAAAGATTGACAAAATATCCCACTACGCGTGTATCCTCTCACACATCAATCAGCAGAATCCATCCCGAAAAAATATTCATGTTAAAATAAGGTATAGTACAGTTTTCAGAAAAAAAAAATAAAAAAAATAAAAAAATAAAAAAAAAAATCTTATACAACATGAAAATAATTTTACAATGAAAAAAATAAGGTATAGTAAAGTTTTCAGAGGTGTATTTAGGATTTTTTTCTATTGAGTAAAATGTTTCTAATCATATTTTCAAAACAATAACAATATTTGTCATATCCTTAAAATCAATATATATTTTTTTCAGTTTCGTAAATAGATCAGGTATTCTGAAAAAAAATATTATAATGATTTACTTCGCCTTGTCTTAGCGCGATGTTGTTATAGCCTATAACTTCTCCAGCCTCTACAGTTACGCAGAGTTCTCTCTTAGCGTCGTCTATCAACTGTATTATGGGGAACACAGTTCAGAAGAACTCCATGACCTCGTCCTGTTTTTGCACCCGCACTGCTCGCACAGTATATTGGTTTCATCCTCACATAGTGCTGCACACTATTGTGGCCTCCATTTCAATGTTTGATCTTTGTTTCAACATTCTCCTTTTTTTCTCTTCATTCACGAGTTACCTTACAGCTCTCGATACTGTGTTACGGTTCCAGGGTACCCAGCGGACAGCCATGTCTCCCTCGTTTAGCCGATGGTATTTGTGAGGCTATACCTAACGAGTGGCCAGTTCTGTTGAGATTTATTTAGATGGAAAAGCCTCTAAGTGTGGTTTGTCGGATTATGTACATAAGTACCCATGTGGCTGGGATCTGGGATCTAACCCGGGGTCTGCCTATTTAACGCCACCGACGCACTCTCCTTATTCGTAATAATGTCACCTAGGAATCGAACCTAATGTCTTTCATTATGATAGCAGACACTTTTCCACTACGCCACGTCAACTTTAACGTTTGTTGTCAAAATTCTAAAACTTAAGATTTTCAAACGTTCATTTGCGACGTTGCCAACTTTCGTACGAATTTTGACAGATTGGAAATTGATCACGTGAGCCAAAGGAGCCTTAAGAGTGTAGTGTACCGCGTCCATGTCCATACAAACGGAGAAAACGTTTTACTACCCCTAAATATTATTTAATTTTAACGATTTTGTAATATGTTACTGACATAGTGAAAAACTACGTACGTATTTTTTCCTTTTTTCAAAATTCGTAATAGGTCAAAAGTTATAAGCCCCTCAAATCTCGTTTTTTTTTGTTCATAACTTGCTGGTAATAAACCGTCTGTATTTGAGAAACAAAGCAAAATTTCAAAAAAAGCAAAACGTACGTACGTAGATTATAATCTGCTAAAACATATGACACCAAAATTGTAAGGTTTCGTTATAGTTTAGTAGGTGTAAATAGTTTTCGCCCAAAACGCAATTTTCAACGAAAAACATACCTACGAACACTCACGAGCTGCAGTGCTCTCTGTCGCACTGATGCCCGGGGGAAGAGCGCGCTTGAGACAAAATATGATTTTCTAAATACCTATTTCGCTGCGTACGCTGAGCTACACGATCCTCTTAATAGCTCGTTTTTATCTAGCCTGGTGTGACGTATAATATATGTATGCCTTTGTGGGTCTTTTTACTTTGATGGGGTATTGCTTGTTCTTCATTATATTTTTACTTCTATTAAAGAAGTGACATATTTGAGGTCCATTAAGTGCAGCAACAGAGTTGCCACCTGTTCTGTTCAATATGGACAACTGACATCATGTGCACACTGTTACTGGTGCAGGTATAAAGACGTATTGTTTTAAAATACTTATATATTTGTGTTTCAGGTATGGACACACAGTCGCAGACGCAACATAGTCCCAAAAAGGAGGAGGGACGGTCTCACCTACTGAGGCTGCTTAGTGTTCTAGATACAGTGTTCGAAATGTTGGTTTTGTAGGATTGTGACCCTGACTCATCAGCTTCTCCTCAACTATCTTCCTCCATCGGCTGCAGTCCTCTGCCTGATGAAGAACTGTGGTAAAAGAGGGGTCAAGGTTTGGGGCTTAGTCCTGAGACCTAGCGACCCTGGAATAATGACCTTGACCAACGGCCCTTAATTTGTCTTCAAATTCTAGGACGGAATATAAATTATTTCTTACTTTTCGGTGCACAACTTTTGAAGTCGGTATACTTACATTTTTTATATATATTTAGATACATTATATAAGTAAGAGAAATATCTAGTCAATTTTGTAAATATTTTTCTATAATAAGTTGGGTTGCCTCTTTTTTATAATAATAGGGATGTTGACAGCGAAAGTTAATAAATACACAATAATATAGTCTATAACGTATAATCACTGAAAATAATGTTTATTTATTTGTTTAAGGGGCTGATAATCGTCAGCGTCCTTGACGATTTGATGTTTTAAGTCACGCCCTTTTTCCGACCTAGCCTGCGAGAGACTATCATAGTTAGAGAGACCACGCTTTTAGTTGCCGTCTGGCGTCTAATACTAGACTGTATGTGATCAGTAATTGTCGTCTGACACAGGACTGCATGTGATTATTTGTCTCCTAATACCATACATACTGTATGGGATTAGTTGTCGTTTAGTAATCTGTCAAAAAATATTTTATAAGATGTTGCTCCGTATTGACGTTAAAAAGGACAAATCAACAAACAAACAATCACTCTTTCACGTTTGTAATATTAGTAAGGAAGTAGGAATAACTACCTATTTACACGCTTGATGATAAAATGATGCTTTTTGCCCCGGCTTTGCTCGTGGAAATGTTTGAAATGTGACAAGCGAGCTCTGATATTTTATTAAAATTCAACATTATACTAGATTTCGACTAATTTTAGGGCTCTGAATTCGAATTTGATATCGATTTCGCAATTCAATATGACGACATCTGTCAATTTCGTAAAATTCGACATTATACCAGATTTCGACAAATTTTAGGGTTGTGAATTCGAATTTGGCATCGATTTCAAAATCGAATATGACGACATCTGTCAATTTCTTTAAATTCGACATTATACTAGATTTCGACTATTTTTAGGGTTCTGAATTCGAATATGATATCGATTTCACAATTAAATATGACATCTGTCATTTTCTTTAAATTCGACATGATACTAGATTTCGACTAGTTTTAGGGTTCTAAATTCGAATTTGATATCGATTTCACAATTCAATATGACGACATCTGACAACTTCTTAAAATTCGACATTATACTACACATTTCGACTAATTTTAGGGTTCTGAATTCGAATTTGAATTTGATATCGAATTCAAAATTAAATATGACGACATCTGTCAATTTCGTAAAATTCGACATTATACTAGATTTCAACTAATTTTAGGGTTCTGAATTCGAATTTGATATCGATTTTACAATTAAATATAACGACATCTGTAAATTTCTTTAAATTCGACGTTATATTAGATTTCGACTAGTTTTAGGGTTCTGAATTCGAATTTGATATCGATTTCACAATTCAATATGACGACATCTGTCAACTTCTTAAAATTTGACGTTAATTTCAAAAGACATCTGTAATTTTTTTAAATTCGACATTATACTAAATTTCGACGAATTTTAAGGTTTCCTCTAACATTCATAACACATTAATATTGCACAAAATAGTGACTTTCTTTATAATAACAATAATTTCCATATAAATATGTGCTGCTCACATCAAAATTCCATAGTGAATGAATATTTTAAATTACCTGCATTTTATTCAAATCGTAAAAATATAAATCAAAACAAAATAAAATTCGCAACGTATGGGATTCGAATCGGCGACCTCAGCGTTTAGCAGCGCGGTGCCTCCCACCTAGCCACTTCGGCTTGAACTTGTTTAGTCGAAATTTGACATTGCATAGACATGTTAGTATTCACATTTTTAACCCATAACATAATATTCAAATAGTACTTTAATCCAAACATAAATGATGAACAAAATAAAAATATGTACAAATTTAGAAATTGTTAAAACTTAAATATCGTGAACATGTAGGTTGATTGGAGGGAAAATCTTTGTCAACTGTCGGTCTTGCAATTACATTCAGGTCTTGCTGTTGCAATACTATATTTTTATCTCCAATCGGTTCTCTTATTTGAAGCTTTCTGGTGAATCTAGGATCTACATTACCTTAAATTACAATACATTAAATTACATTACATTATTATTAAAATATAACGTCAAGGTCAGGAACGTCATCGGTAGATTTAGAAAGAAGGGTAACATTATCTTGAGTTTCTGCTAGTGACACATTGTTTAACCTGTAATAAAGTTTACAGTTATATGTAAAATTTCAAATTTTTTATAAACATTACACGACAAGTACAGGATGTAAAATAATAACTCCAAAAACAAGTGTGTTGTAAATCTATTAATTCTCATTTTTATGTATCGTACGAAGAAACTTACTCTGTCAATGAAAAATCTGACGTTTCAGTTGTTTCACACGTAGTATTTTCGTCCAACTGTTGTTTCTTCCTGATATAATAAAAAAATGTTTAATCACATACACTATACTTACTGTCTAGAACTCTAAAATTTGTCGAAATCTAGTATAATGTCGAATTTTAAGAAAATGAGAGATGTAGATATATTGAATTTTGAAATCGATATCAAATTCTAATTCAGAACCCTAAAACTAGTCGAAATCTAGTATAATGTCGAATTTTAAGAAATTGACAGATGTCGTCATATCGAATTTTGAAATCGATATCAAATTCGAATTTAGAACCCTAAAATTAGTCGAAATCTAGTATAATGTCGAATTTTAAGAAATTGACAGATGTCGTCATATTGAATTTTGAAATCGATATCAAATTCGAATTCAGAACCCTAAAACTAGTCGAAATCTAGTATAATGTCGAATTTTAAGAAATTGACAGATGTCGTCATATCGAATTTTGAAATCGATATCAAATTCGAATTTAGAACCCTAAAATTAGTCGAAATCTAGTATAATGTCGAATTTTAAGAAATTGACAGATATCGTCATATTGAATTTTGAAATCGATATCAAATTCGAATTCAGAACCCTAAAATTAGTCGAAATCTAGTATAATGTCGAATTTTAAGAAATTGACAGATGTCGTCATATTGAATTTTGAAATCGATATCAAATTCGAACTCAGAACCCTAAAATTAGTCGAAATCTAGTATAATGTCGAATTTTAAGAAATTGACAGATGTCGTCATATCGAATTTTGAAATCGATATCAAATTCGAATTTAGAACCCTAAAATTAGTCGAAATCTAGTATAATGTCGAATTTTAAGAAATTGACAGATATCGTCATATTGAATTTTGAAATCGATATCAAATTCGAATTCAGAACCCTAAAACTAGTCGAAATCTAGTATAATGTCGAATTTTAAGAAATTGACAGATGTCGTCATATCGAATTTTGAAATCGATATCAAATTCGAATTTAGAACCCTAAAATTAGTCGAAATCTAGTATAATGTCGAATTTTAAGAAATTGACAGATATCGTCATATTGAATTTTGAAATCGATATCAAATTCGAATTCAGAAACCTAAAATTAGTCGAAATTTAGTATAATGTCGAATTAAAAATTTTGGCTGACCAGCGGCGTTGCGGCGTTGTCCAACCATGTAGAAGAGGTTCTATAATTCTACTTCTTTTACTTTTTTCACGTTTTGTGGAACAAGGGATTGACGTGATTTTTTGCACAGAGATAGTTGGAGATATAGATAATGACATAGGCTACTTTATATCCCAAAAATTCTTCGGGCTTGCCACTCTTTAAATATTTCCACGACGAAGCCGGGGCGAATAGCTAGTATATCGTAATTTTATCATCAAGCTTGGATAATAGGTAGGTATTGTAACTTCCTTACTAATATTACAAATGCGAAAGAGTGTTTGTTTGTTTTTTCAAATCAATACGGAGCAACGGATTGACTTGATTTTTTGCACAGAGATAGTTGGAGATATAAATAATGACATGGGCTACTTTATATCCCAAAAATTCTTCGGGCTTGCCACTCTTTAAATATTTCCACGGCGAAGCCGGGGCGAATAGCTAGTAGGAGGGTCTATTATGTAAAACCAATACGTATGTAACATTGTTTATCGTAATTTTATCATCAAGCTTGGATAAAGGGTAGGTATTTTAACTTCCTTACTAGGTAATGTTTCAAATGCAAAATAGTGTTTATTTGTCCTTTTTTTAATTAATCTACGGATTGACTTGATTTTAATGACATATCCCACAAATCCTTCGGGCTTGTCACTTTTCAAATACTTCCACGCGCGAAGCCGGGGCGAAAAGCTAGTCTATCATAAGTTTTCCATCAAGCGTGCGTGGATAAAATATTACAAACGCGAAAGAGTGTTTGTTTGTCCTTTTTATTCAAATCAATACGGAGCAACATGGGAGCAACGTATTGACGTGATATTTGCACAGAGATAATGACATGAGCTAATTTATATTTCGGAAGTCCTTGGGGCTGGCACATTTTAAATTTTTCTACGGGGGAAAAGCTAGTATATCATAATTTTATTTGCCTTGCAATGACTTCTGCAATATGTTTCCCGTACGCATTTTCTATGTAATACCTACCTACCTACTTTGCTGTTTATTAACTTATTTCCAATACTGGAGTTAATTATTTAATATAATTACGCTCACAAAAAGCAACGCTCACTCCTAGACTAAAGTATACAAATAGCAACTTCCTTATGAAAATATTGCCTAATCGCTACGGTAATGTCATTTATGAATAAAGTTTACCATTAATAAATTAAATTTGAGCCAAAAAATACACAAATAATACAAAAACTTCTGAGCGATCGAGTGGCCGCGACCGTCTAGCATCACGATTCAGCCGTCACTGCCGACAAGGCGAGTGTGAATAAAGAAGAGCTAAAGCGTTTCCGCTCAGAGTAGAAATCGTAAGCGCCATTTGACATAATCATTATTTTTTAAATAACTATACAATTTATTTGAATATACAAATGACAATTATATGGGTAATTGAATATTACAAAAACAAATTAAATGTCATAGTACTAAAATCACTAGTACCGCCGTTTTCTTTTTTTGAAAACTTTCAGAGACCACATTTTGGGATTATTTTCTATCGAGCGAAAATTGTGTAATCGCGTTTTCAGAATGACAATTATATCAATTATATCCTGTAGAATAATATATATTTTTTTCAATCTTGGAAATTGTCTTGTTTTTGCTAAAACATTCTTTAAATAATCGTATATAGGTGTTATCTGCCCCTTAATAAATATTTCTTTTTTAATATCTAAATGTAAAATATTTAATTCATACTTCCGGTCACGTGACCACAAACGGTAAGTGACGTCATTTCAAAGTAAATGTCAAATAAATACCACAGACTAATAGTAACTATATTCAATCGGCTCCAGTCTACATTATTTTCTTGTTATTTTATCTAATCTGTGACCATAATTTTGTTGGTTTTCTACTGTTTTCCAGATGTGACGTCATTTTCGCAGGGATTAAAATTAAAACCATGATTTTTAATGAAAATACAAATACAAAATTTTTTAATTATTTTATTAGGTGTAATAAATCGTACAGCTATAATTTAAAGTATTTTCAAAAAAATGTCAACATCCCTATTAAGGGGGATTGTCTCGATCTCGAACGCTAACGACATCGCGGCGGCGCTAGTATTCATATTTATATTGTTTTTTTATTTACTTTAACGCGACATTTCATTAATTAAATTAAAAATAAAATAACACAAGCGACTATTGAGTTGTAAATATGTGCAGTATTCAAATTAAAATAAGTACTTTATGTAAAAAATGTTTTATTTTAAACTATTTTCTTAATGTTTTATTTTAAACTTTTCTTGCTTTCCTGCAATCTGTGGAAGTGATTTTAAAAGGGGACGGAAGTGAATAACAGGAAGCCGGGGTAGTGCGCGCTATTTGATTTAAAGTTTATTGAGAGAAAAAAAAATATAATCAGAACATCTTACATACCTACCGATTAATCGGCCTATTGATATTGTAACGTCTATACCTAATACTTGACAATGACGGAATCATCAATGGAGCCATAACACAAAAAATAGACGTCACATCATTGGTCATCTGTGATAAGGATCCGAGGAGATGGACTCGAAGAGAAACAATCAAGACGGAAATATAGCTTAGGTTTTTGTCTTCACGGAAGCCCTTACAGCTCCCGAAACAGTGTTATCGGTCCAAGGTCAAGTCCCATGGTACCCTTTTTAGCCTCCTGTATTTGTGAGGCTATACCTAACGAGTGGCCAGTTCTGTTGAGGTATATTTAGATGGAAAAGGTATCCAAGTGTGGTTTGTCGGATTATGTACATACATTTCTAGGATAAACTACTTATTCCCAATTTCTCTGTAAATAATCCACCTGTCTTTGTAATTTAGCATATAGTTACATATATATCTAATGTTATTTTTTTAATGGGTTTTATTGAATAGGAAATAGGATTGATTGATGGGTGATTAAACTTTGCCCCTGTTTTTCTTTCATAATCTATCACAAAGCTCTTACATTTTTTGTAGCTTATTGAAAATAAAAAAAAATCATAACCACTTAACTATAATATGCTAAATGACAGTGACACAGGTGAATTATTTAAAGAGAAATTGGGAATAGTTTATCCCATACAAATTATGGATATAGGGCTCTTAAGATTAAAAAAAAAACAAAATATAATTTCAATAAAATTTAATAAAAGCAATCGAGATTCATATTAATTTAACTAGAGATTTGTCAGAATAAATATGTTTCTTAATCTTTGGACTAATGACATTACAGAAATAAATAAAAACTACCTTCACCCACACAATTTTCGGGATAAAAAGTAACTTATGTCACATACCGTTTCTCCCAACTATCTCTGTGCAAAAAACTCACATTATACGGTGCTCTGTTTTAGCGGGAAAGGACTTGCATTTATATTGATACAAACCGGTATCAAGGTCACTTGCGCAGTAGTCTCCTTAAGGGGGCATCCATTAATTATGTCAGCTCAAAATAGGGGGGGGGGGGGGGTATAAATTATAATTGAAATCTCACGTCAAGTATACATTGCTATATATTTACTATACAGATAAAATGTTTTTTTCTTCTCTTGAAATGTCCTATTTTGCCCGCTAAAACATCTCATGATTAAAAACATTTATTTAAAGATAAGTTAAAAGAAAAAAAAAGGTAGGTAGAGACTGTAGCGGAAATCTCACGTAGGTATGGGGGGGGGGGGGGGTCTAAATTAGAAGAAAAATAGCTCACGTAATTAATGGAGCCCCCTAATGTGGGTACGGTATCTCACCGAAAATGTTCGGTCCGGCCGCCGTATGATCGAGATTGAACACAGGCCACACATTAGCGATGTAAATCATACGATTTAGATCACACAGACACACAAAGAGTCAAACATCCGTGTTTGTATGACAGATCGTTCCGGCCATCGAAGTCAACCATACAACGATTTGAAACCGATGGCGGACCTCCCTAGATGGCGCTAGTTGATAGATTTTAATTCAAACATTAACTTTGATGAAGAATTATGTGGTGGTGCCCTGTGAAATAAAGGAATAAGATACCACTTCCTCATTTAGCAGACGGAACGGATCTGATGAGTGGCGATCATGGTATTACAAAATAGGCTTATAACTATATTAGAGATAGATATTACATGCTACCGCGGACTATTTTATATTTATCTACATAATTCTTTTCTACATAATTTTGTTATTCTACCTATCTCTGATGGATTAGATAGGTAGGCTGGAGCTATTTTTTTCAGACTTGATTCAGCTCAGCTCCTAAACATGATAGATCCATGTTTAATACTCGTAAACCTTTCTCGTGAAACAACCTATCTAATAGTCAAAACCGCAACTAAATCCGTTTAGCAGTTTTTCCGTGTAACGGACAGACGGCCTTTACTCCTCTAAACTAGGTAATGCCAATTATTGCAGAAAAATATTGTAACAAAACGAACTTGGGACAGAAATATCTACTAAGCAACGTCTATCTATCATCCCAAGAGTGGTAGACAGAGACAATCAAATGCAATTTGTTACGATCCTGACATACCTGCCTCTTTCTGCTCGGCGATTGTGTGTACTTTTAATATTCTATAGGCTATATTTTATTTTGTTCGAAAATAACCATGGGCGAAGCCGGGGCTGGAAAGCTAATAGCTACTCAAATAGGTAAAAATGTATGGATTTTAACAGTAATTAATTAACTTTCAGAAATTGGTTATTAAAAATGGATATGAAAACTCATTGCTAAAACAATATCTTTCTTATCTCTTTGGTATTTGGTATTACTATATATTAAATCTAATCTAATCAGTTTTCTTATCCGCAACAACGTCCCCCAGTCTCTGCTTGCACTCCTTGTATAACTCATCCAGTTCAAAGGCAGCTCGCACATTGTCTAGTGAGAAGAAGAACCTGAAAAACAATTATTTTTAAATCAGATCTGCAAGTTCTGTGCAATTAATTACCTACAAAACACCAGTTTTTCTGAGTTCAATATAGCCATTTCTATATTGGTGAATACTAAATACTGTCTTACTAATAGCATAGAAGATTCCGTCTACGAAACTGAATAGAAGTAAGTGGCCTAGGTGTTTAGAATTTCTAGGCAAACGCCGCGCATTTCGCGCATACGTGCATTTCGGGCGACGCGCGGTAACCTACTGCATGGGCACGTCCAGACCGGTCCGCAGATGTAGACTTCATAGGCTTACTAAAATGCGGAGCGCACCACACTTTCTCTACCCCGTCATGCCCAGTTGTAAATGCACCTACTTCATGAGTTTCCCGCTGTGGTCTGGCGCAGGTCTCCTCATGTCCTCAGTCCCGTTCTTAAACAGTATTACTGTTGGTAACTGTCTGGTAGTAGGACCGTCAAAAACTCTGTATTTCTTGGCAGCTTCAGGGTACCTGTAATGTGGGCGCCACAAACTCTTATAGCAATTAGTCTAATTTTAAAAGAAACATTTAATTTTGATTATTTTTCATCATTAGAGAGAAATAATATAATTATAAGCAAGGAATGGATGAAGCCAATAGAGTCTAATTTCATTCTAACTAGATTCAGGGGCTAAGGTGGTGGAGGGAGGTTAACACAGAGGCAGGCCTGCTTCAGTATTAATTGTATAGTATAATATTACCTGCCAACATCCAGCTTCCCAAACTTCAAATTGGCCAAATGATACTTTGAAGACATCTCGGAGAATACAGAAGCAAAGTTGACACAGGCCGGGTGCCACGCAGCGTACAGACATAGCACCCATATAGTGCCTTTGGACCTGGCCATCTCCTCATCAAGGAGCTGGAGACCACGGAAGTAGGTGACATTCTCAGGGCCAGTGTATGTAGGCTCCGGGAGTACTAACCCACATAGCACGAATAGAGCTCCATATATAAGGCCAAATCTGGGGAAAATGTCAATTACATTACTACTTATCTATGTATAGCTGTGCCTTGTGGTTCAGCTCCATGGTTGTAGGCTGATGTTACAGCCCCGAGATTAGTGTGTTCAGACAAATAAACTCTTCAGCTTTATTTTTAGTATAGACTAGCGGACCCAGCAGACGTTGTTCTGCCCAAACGTTGGTTTGCCTGCACTACCCCTATCCCTACCCTACCCTACCCCTACTCCTACCCCTACTCTTACTCCTACCCTTACTCCTACCCCTACCCTACCCTACCCTACCCCTACCCCTACCCCTACCTCTACTCCTACAATTCTACTCCTGCGATTCCCATACAAAATTACCTATTTATTATTTTTTGATTTTTCAGCTGAACTTTAGGGTTTTTCCAACTTTTTTTTCTTTTAAACCACCCCTGTGTTGTAACGAACAAAACAAAAAAAGAATTAGCCAAATCGGTTCAACCGGGTTTTTCCAACTTTTTTTTCTTTTAAACCACCGCACCGCTGTGTTGTAACATACAAAACAAAAAAAGAATTAGCCAAATCGGTTCAGCTGTTCTCGAGTTTTAGCGAGACAAAGAAATGTTAATTGATTTTTATATATATAGATTAGATCAGGGGTTCTCTAACTGTGCGTCGCGACGCCCTGACGCCCCGGGAGTCGAGAGATAGTACACACAAAAAAAAATCTATTATCTTTGGTTGGAGTAAAGGTATCTTCTTTTAGAAGGGTGTCACAAAAATACTACAGCCTGTAAAGGGAGTCATAGTATAAAAAAGATTTGGAAACCCTGGATTTGATAATACAATAGTATTGTGGACTTTTTAGTAGATAACTTTATTCTACACAATTGGACTTGGTTCCCTAATACTATTAATGCTCAGCTCCTAAACATGACAGGTCCATGTTTAATACTTGTAAACTATCCTTGACAATCATCCGTTCATATCATATTACCTGAGGTCTGAGTAGAACCAGAGTGCAAGATTAGCAGCTTTCCCATACAAGAATGCTGATGACAAATAGTGAGGAAGAGACAAGCTGCCAGCTCTCTTAGTTCTTAGTGCTACTACCACAGCTAGAAACATCAGAATCTGCAGAAAAATATAAATATCTTAAATTGGCATGGGCAACAAACAGCCCCCTTAGACAATGTACCAACGGTAGTGTTCTATTCTCTCACAACGCTCACTAATACAGGAACTTATAATAACTAACTAATAAGAAGCTCAATTTATGCATTTATTAAATCTGAAAAACAAGAACCGGGCATAACCTCAAAAAATTAGCTAGTCGACCAAAACCTTAAGCCTTATCTACAGGATGTAGGCAGACGCTAATTGAAGACAAAATGACATAATTACGCTTTGTTTCCTACAAGGAGTTTATACTTCAAGGAGTTTGTATACAATAAGCATATATATACTCCTTGGTTAGGTCAGAGTGAGGGACAGTTTAGTTAGGTCACGTGGTTGTATTTCAGTTGATCCCATACATTTAAAGTTATCTATTCTACATTCTATTCTATTAGTTTATAGTTGTACAGTGTCTAAGCCCCCAGGGCTCTATTATATTCAAATATAGAATGTGTCAAATCTTATAAATTCAAATATAGAACATGTAAAGAGTTATATATGGTATTCTGACCTCAGTCTCCCGCCCGTCCAGTTCACCGGTGATGGCCATCCTTGAAGCTACATATGAGCAACACAATACTAGATTGATCCAATAATAAGGTTTAGATAGTTGAACTAGCTGACTCTTCAGTGACATGGTGCCGTGATCGTTTACTTTTCACTTAATATATTTTTATTTACTTACAATTACTAGAAACATAGATAATACTATATATACCGACTAGAAATATGAAATAAATACAATATACAGGAAGAAAAGAGTATATACAAAAAATAGTATTGTCAAAATTAATATGTCAAATATGTGGTTTAAAGTATAAGAGGTAGCGAGAGCGGATTTTATATTTACATAGCGTTTCAAAATTTCAAAAAAGCGGAATAGGGGTGTAGACAATTTTTTTAAATACTTTTAAATTATAGCTGTAAGGTTTACTATACGTAATAAAATAACTAGATTTTTTTATATTTATATTTTCATTAAAAAAATCATGTTTTTAATTTTGTTTTTCAAGTTCCAGCGAAAACGTTGATGACGTCACGTTTTAGTAAACAACAAAATATTAGTCACAGATTATAAAAATAAACAAGAAATAACTTAGTCATTGACAGATTGACAGACAGTTATTATGACATAGTTAGCAGTCTGTGTGACATTTAGGAAATCGTGACGTCACTTTCCGTTTGCGGTCACGTAATCGGAAGTATGAATTTATGATTTTTCTTTTGGTTTTAAAAAAAAGGACATCAATTAAACAAATAAATAAACATTATTTTTAGTGATTATACGTTATAGCCTATTAAATATTATTGTGTATTTATTTGCTTTCACTGTCTACACCCCCATTTTGAAATTGTACATTAGGTTATTTTCAAGAAAAAAAAAATTCTAAGCATAAATATATGAGTTATCATATAGGTAGGGTTCTATCTACATCTGTATTCATTTAAAAAGCTGAATATAATACATTTTAAATAGTAAAAAATGGCACAAGATGAGTAGGTATAAAGAGATCAAATACATATACATACATACATATTTGTCGGAGTCAAGAATGTATGTCGAACATAATGACGTGATTTTTGTCAGGATTGTCCCTTGGTAAGGGATCCAGGCATCCAGGGGACCTGAGTAGACACTTGACTCGATAATAATAGTCTTATAGGCACTTATACTGTCTAATGATTATGATATTATTAAAATAAAGGAATTTATAACTAGTAGGTACGTAGTTTGATTAACAGGTTCGACATTCAGGGAACTTCTATATGACGCAATCTCGACTCTTTTTATTGGGGACGGGGAGCCACTCCCGAATGCATTCTTTCAACAGTTTCAACTGCACGAGCGCCGTCATCTCCTGACCTGACCTCACTCCTCGCTTCCCCTCTGAATGTCGACTCTTTTCATGTGAAGTCCTTTACGGCGTTCACTACATTAACTCAACATCGCGGCAGCACGTGGAGCAGAGCGAGGAGCATAGTGTGGCAGGGCTATTACAATATTTAAATATTTATGAATACCTTGGGTACAATCACGATCATAATTGGAAGAACACCTTAAAGGCTGTACAATCTGTACATTGAACTTCTCTTTGTTTCCTTTGAAATGCCACCAATCACATAAAAGCTCAATGAGATTCAAATTGTTAACCGCAACCATTTACATCAAATCTCAATGATATACCTAACTAATTGGTAATTTTTTTCCTAGCGTCAATGTCAAATCTCAGCTGACTTACTTTTTTCCATTGTCATATTTTCTGTCATTTTTTTGTAGGGTTGAGCCTATAGCTGTCTTTTAATTAATTATATACTTAATAGTTGTATTTTCATAGTAAATTTTTGAATGGGAACCACTTTGGTTTTAGTTTTTTTTTTTCTAAAACCATTTTCGTAATATTGCCTTTCAAATGAATTCATTTTGGGGCACATTAGTTGGATGGTTTCAAAGTCTATAACGGACATAGGTAGAAATATTTTTTGTGTTTTATATAATAGATTGCTGTTACAATATAATAGAATAATTTTTATGACTTGTATAAGACAATTGTGTCGTACTAATCTTGTAGAAATTATAAACATTAATTAAATAATAATATTGTGTTTATTTACATTTTGTCCATACAAAAAATCTCTGTCATAATAATAAAAATGTCAAATCAAATCTTCATAAAAAGCCAAAGAGATCGAACATTATTCATTCGAACATTATTTATTTTCGGTCAGCTACAATCTCATGTCTTATGTTTATGACATCTTTTTTTTTTATTTACATATTTTTTCATTATCATTTAATTTTGACGTTAGGTTTTTTTTTTTCTTATTTTCTATTTTGGAAATTAAGAACGTTATAAATTTATTCATAACTCAGTTACGCAAAATTAACTATAACATCATTAATTTTAGATTGAGTATTGAAGTAAAAAAAATATTGAAAACAATATTTGTCTCTTTTTATTCGGATACAATCTGAATGAATAAGGAAATACAGTAAAGTGTTGAGCGATACTTTTTTTTAAGTTTATATTCATTAATGATCGTAATAAAACCTATCTAAAATTAGAAATAGAACGCTCCGCTTATCGCTATTGCTCAAACTTGTAACTAAAAGCTTTGACATTTCTTACGTTACGAATTCTGCTATTGGTACAAAAAAAAATACCTTTTAAAAAAAGTGTATCGACTTCAAAAATTATGCACTGCTTTCCAAAAGCAAATCCACAAGTCACTATAAAAAAAAGTGCCTACATCTTTCCCACTCGACCACCGACGCCCCTGATGATGATGTTGTTATTAAATGCTGTTCGTTGGTTGGTAAGGGTGATGAGAACGGCTGGATAGATTTGATTATTTTTTTTATTGATGAAAGTTAATAGAAACGAGCGAAGATCTATTCAACACATTATGTAACAAAAATAACATAGCTTCGTCAACTGGAGCTACGTTAGAGTCAATTATCGCTAATTCTATAACAACTGTAGGTACATCCTCTCTCTAATCATATGATCATCGCTCGTAGACAGACACCAACTGTTATTATTATACAGATAAATGGGTGTCGATGGGAAAATGAGCGATGAAAGAGCAGAACGCATTTATCTAAAGACAGTAAGCGATTTATTATATTAGAGATAATTTTTGTTTAAAACGCAATTTAAAAAAATATCTTATACCTACTTAAGTAAGTACAACATAGAAATAATTTTCAATGAAAACAGATAATTACCAAAAAAATATTCATGTAAATTTTTGTAATGATACCCACCTATATTATAGCCATATTTCAGAGGTGTACCTACCTATTTAGGTTTTTTTTCTATCGAGTAAAATGTTTCTAATCATATTTTCAAAACAATAAAAAGATTTCTCATATCCTTATAATTAAACCTTTTTTTATTTCAGTTTCGATAGATCAGGATTTCTGAAAAAAAAAATGGATTGATGATGACTGGGCCTAGAACTAGGCGCACCACGATTCGATCTTGGCCAGACTTGGTCGCCTGCTGGGTACCCTGAGACTGAAGATAACACGCATTTGAGTTTGCTCATAGGTGGTTGGTCCATAAATGCACGCGACTGGCAGAGCATAATATAGTCTACCAGTCGCGCATATAGAGATGCTTTTTCACACGTTTCGCTTGAAGGACCCCATCAGGTTGTAGGAAGTTGTAAGTTGTAAAAGCAACCTGTGAAAAAAAAGGGTTTTACAAAGGCAAAAGGCTTTTATTTCTAGGGGTAGGCAGAGACCGGTAAAAGTTAAGAGGATGTATAGAGCTAAATGCGAGTTTTATGATGCGTAAAAGTACATGATCCACTGCAGTGACGATAATAAAAAAAAAATGATATTCTTGAGGTTGTGCGTTATTAAGATACTGTGTTCAAAACATAATACAACTTTATTGATTCGATAAAAAAAAATCACGAATGTACCTCTAAAAAAATATTTTACTGTCTAGAAACAGTACTAAAATCATGCAATGATTCTGATTTTTTGACAGATTTTTTATCTAGCAATATACTATCGTAATACTGTTCTATTTTTTAATTAAATTTTCAGCAAGTTCCTTTATTCTCATTTTCGAGATTTTATGTACGCACTGCACGTGTACGTGGTGTACGTTACGCCAGCAAGAAAGTGTCTCCTAGAGTGATATGAGTAGAACGTACAATATGGAGGGCAGTCTGCGACTTCGTATGCATTACGTTTACGCGAGAGAGGTATGTCAGGATCGTAGCAAATGACATTCGATTGTCTGCCTACCTCTCTTGGGATGAAAGGCGTGATGATAGATAGATTGGGGTTGATTTTCGAAAAATCCTTTTTTAGTGCACCTCCTAAACATATGGCGTGCGGCGAACAATGGTACTATATTTGCGCAGTTTGTTAGACTCTGCGATTTCCGCCGCAGCTCCCGCTTTGATTGCTGTTTCCCTGAGATGAGACGGGGCTAATGTGTCCACGCACGTAGCATCCCATACAAGGACCCGACCTCGCTCCCAGGGAATCAGAGTCATTCCATCGGGTCTCTTTCCGTTGGCTCTAGAAGAGCAGGGACGTCTATATGAAATATAAGAAATAAAAGGATATAAAAAAAGTGTATTTTAATTAAATATCAGTCAACATGATAGGTACCTACATTAGAATGATTAAAGTGTTGACGACAAAGTTGTTTGTGCTGTAAGTTTTGATTTTCTAAGTCAATTAATAGGTAACGTTTGTTGTATGGGAGCCCCCTTAAATATTAATATTATTTTAATTTAATTATTTATTTTTAAAGTGAATAATATAACTCAATATTCTGTGAATATTTCAAGCGTCTACCTGTTGCCGTTATTAATATCGAGCAAAAACGAGCAAAAAAATACGTTTGTTGTATGGGAGCCCCCTTAAATATTTATTTTATTCAGTATTTTAGTATTTATTGTTATAGCGGCAACAGAAATACATCATCTGTGAAAATTTCAACTGTCTAACTATCACGGTTCATGAGATACAGCCTGGTGACAGACGGACAGACGGACAGCGGAGTCTTAGTAATAGGGTATCCGTTTTTACCCTTTGGGTACGGAATCCTAAAAAATTTATAATAAATAAATACAATTCATATAGTTACCTAAATAATAAAGTAAAATTAAAATTGCTATTAAAAAAACATAGACCGTAGATTAGCATACCTACTACAAAATGTGTAAATTTTATTTATTTTTATTAAATTTGTTGTTTTGTTTTGTCAAAAAAATATAAAACGTAAAGAACACCCCGAGCGAAGCCGGCCGAGTTAGAACGTTTGTGTACCAACAAGGACCGGCCAGAGATAGCCCGGGGCCGAGAGGTCCGGCCCAACAATGTGCGTGCAAATTTGCTACGCCGGGCAAAGACAAGTACACAGAATTTGCCCGCACATTGTTGGGCCGGACATTCTCGGACCGGGTATGTCCTGCACAAGAATGAAGAGCAATTTGCTTGGCCGGACAAAGACAAGTACACGGAATTTGCACGCACATTGTTGGGCCGGACCTCTCGGCCCGGGCTTTCTCTGGCCGGTCCTTGTTGGACATAAACGTTTCGTTTTGAAGACAAATCGGCCGAGTTAGCATACATTTTGACAGCGACACTTTCGTTTCGGTCGAATGGCCTTGAACAGGCCAAAACGTTCATGTCCAACAAGGACCGGCCGAGCAATTTGCTTGGCCGGACAAAGACAAGTACACAGAATATTCCCGCACATTGTTGGGCCGGACCTCTCGGCCCCGGGCTATCTCTGGCCGGTCCTTGTTGGACATGAACGTTTTGGCCTGTTCAAGGCCATTCGACCGAAACGAAAGTGTCGCTGTCAAAATGTATGCTAACCCCACCGTAGCATACATTGACACAAGCAACTTCCCATCGACTCTGACGTCACACCTTATTATGTCAGTCAGTACAATATCAATTTAATGTATATAGCATTATGGTTCATTTTAAGAGAACAGTGAACACCAAACCAGTTTCTTAGCGGAAATAGTTTTGGTAGAATTTTGAACTTATTGCCAAAGGCATAGCGTTCACAGTTCTTTGCTTCGCGGCTGCCGCAGAGTGTACGCCGTGCAGAGTTGCCAACTCGGATTTTGAAAAAGACGTAGGATAGTCTAGAAAATTATATAAGTTTATATTATTAAAATAAACGTAGAAATTGTAAAAATTGCATATGAAAAGTTCGTAGATCAACGTATTTTTTATTTTAACTTTATTTACTTTAAGATTTTAAAGTTAACGGTAAAATCTAAGATCTAAGCAAAAACACGTGAACTGGCAACGCTGACAAACTTTCGTTCGACCGAAAACGAAAACGAAAGTGTCGCTGTCAAAATCTGTGCTAACTCCCCGGGTTTGTATCTAGTTATTAATAAATTCACCGTCTTCATCTGATGAAGTTTTGCTATCACCAAAGTATCTCACAATGTCCAAATTCATAGTTAATTTTTAAAGAATAGTAATGAAATATGACGTAAAATAGACACGTGTGTCGATCCAAACTTAACTATAGTTAAGAATAACTAGCCATGAGATGAGTAGTTAAATATTTCTAACTATTGTTAAGTTTTTAACTTTTAGTTAGCCTAACTAACAATCAAAATACTCATATCTGTCATTTTAAACTAATAGTTAGTTTAACTAGCGAAATTTGACTATTAGTCAACTAAAAAAACCCAGCCTTAATCGTGGTGTTCTTGACAGAGCAGTCGTGTTCAATCATGGCGGTACACAGCGTGACGCACCTTGTATTGACTCGCCATGGTTAACTTTCTTGGGAACAATAGTGCAGTGGTATCCCCTTGCCTACTGCACCAGACATTTTGAGACTATTTGTGTTCAAGCTCGCTATAGCCTCTTCCAGCCAGTTGCCTAGCTAGGTTATACCGCCATTGCTCGGTCGCCAGAGCCTCGTCTGACCAGCAGTGGGTACCAAGCGTGCAAATGTACATATAATTATTTCGGCAGCTGTTATACTTGTACCGCACACACTCTCTACTGGTAACGCTCTCCAAGTCTTAAGAGTGTAGTGTACCGCGCCATGTCCATACAAACGGAGAAAACGTTTTACTACCCCTAAATATTATTTAATTTTAACGATTTTGTAATATGTTACTGACATAATGAAAAACTACGTACGTATTTTTTCCTTTTATCAAAATTCGTAATAGGTCAAAAGTTATAAGCCCCTCAAATCTCGTTTTTTTTGGTTCATAACTTGCTGGTAATAAACCGTCTGTATTTGAGAAACAAAGCAAAATTTCAAAAAAAGCAAAACGTACGTACGTAGATTATAATCCGCTAATAATAATTATAATTTCGTTATAGTTTAGTAGGTGTAAATCGTTTTCGCCCAAAACGCAATTTTCAACGAAGAACATACCTACGAACACTCACGAGCTACAGTGCTCTCAGTCGCACTGATGCCCGGGGGAAGAGCGCGCTTGAGACAGAATATGATTTTCTAAATACCTATTTCGCTGCGTACGCTGAGCTACACGATCCTCTTAACTTATTTGGCGCGCCCTATATATTTACATTTTTAATTATAGAAAGCACATTAAAAACGTGTCGAATATAGCTACGAAGCGAAAAAGGTATGTATAGCATGATAGCAAATTATAAGTATCTCGCATCAACGTGCAACTGTACGAATCAAGCAGGCAACACAAGTATTGACATTTAATTTTTTTTATTCTTCACGTGTTGTCTTATGGTTTCCGGAACCGTGTTATTGGTCCTATCCTAGGGTACCCAGCGTCTCTCTCTTTTAGCCGATGGTATTTGTGAGCTAACGAGTGGACAGTTCGGTATATTTAGATGGAAATGCCTTTGTCTGATTATGCACATACAGCTTAGCAACCCATATAGTTGAGCTTCTCTAGTTTCGATACTTTTAATTGATTTCTTTAATACATTTTGCACACGTAGTAGTCTTTGATTGGACGAGAACCCTACTAATATATTAATCCATTAGGACACTAAAGACACAGAATTTTTAATAACAATGCAGCAATTAAATTTTTTGCAGATGGCACATAAATCTAAGTTGTACAACTCCTTTTTTGTGCTCCCCTTGTGTTGAAGATATTTTGAACTCGTTATTTCGAACAAATCCAACTAAGTCGCTAAGTTTTGGCACACGAAATATTTTCACAATGTTGCCAACGGACAAAATAATGTCGTTTCTAGACTTTTTTGCCAACCTGTAAGTTTTATATTATAAAAAAACCCCATTGAAAAATGGCCGTAATCCGCCTCGTAAACACCAGACGTCACCAGTTGGTCAACGAAGCAAATTTTTTCTATAAAAATTTCAAAAAATTATTTCCTCTTCAATGAAATTACTAATTACTTAAGCCTCGGACATTTAGCATTTACAAACTACGTCGTGATTTCGGGAACGATCATCTCGCTCGAAGCATCTGTACTAGGGTGCGCCTTCTCGACGTGTTTCCGAAGTTCTTGAGAGCGAACGAACCCTGCATCGCATTGAAGACAGTTGAACCTGGTCCCCTTCTTGTGCCTCCTTTTGACGTGCTCCGTGCGTCGCGAAGCCGAAATAAACTTATCGCCACAGTATTCGCATTCGTACGGTTTCTCCCCGGTGTGTCGACGTCGGTGGTATATGGCAGCCATCCGCGATACTAATCTGGCACCGCAAATATCACAACCGAAGTTTCGCTCTCTAGTATGGACCACGGCGTGATCCGCCAAGCGAGAGGACGTGTAGAAGCTCTTCTTGCACTCCTTACACTGGAATGGTCGTATACCCATATGGATCCACGTTATGTGGTTCTTCAATTGGGTGCGGGACTTATAATGCTTTTTGCAGTTATCGCATATGTACTGAGCTCTGTCGCGGGTGTTGTGGCGCCGACCGGGCGGCAGCTTAGATACCTCGCTGTTCGGTTCACATTTGCTCCGGTGCACCCTGTAGCAACCTCTGGTGGAGAATTGCGCGCCGCATTTCCTACATGTCCTGGCGGAATGTAGTTGCGAATGCGTTTCCAATGTGGAGGTGTGCGCGAAAGTGCGGCCGCATTCCGCACACGAGATCGCACCGTCACTGTGCGCCAACTGTATGTGTTCGGATAACTCTTCGGCTGTGCGGTTTATTGTCGGACATGAGGTGCAGGCGTGCCATTTCTCGTCGTGTGCATCTGCCAAATGACGCAAAATGTCGTCTCCCCTATCGCAAACTTTGCCACAAACGGGACAAACGTCGCGCTTTGAGCTATTCCTCAAATGTATGGCAAGAACTTTCATCACCAGGAATTTCTTTCCGCAATCAGGACAGGAATACTCAACGTTTACTTTTTCGCCTTTTTTGCCTTTCCCTTGTTTCCTTTTACGCGTTTTCGTTCTCTTTGGTGGGTAGGAATTTAAGGCATTCACGACACCATTCTTGTCGACCGTGTGGTCGATTGCGCGAATACGAAGTGTGTTATCACCGATGGTAACACATATAGAGGCGGTGGTAGGCAGCACGCGGGGAGGTATCTTCTCGAGGATCATAATACTGTTCTCCCAGCTACTAGCGGCAGCGGATACCAGTTTACTGAAGCTGTAACCCATCATGGCATCTCCCACGCAGGTGTAGCACACGCCCGGCGGTATCAGAGTCTCGTCTTCCAACTGAAACAATAATTAAAATTAATCTTATAACAAACACCTTCACGGCCATAATCCGACAAACCACACTTAGAGGCTTTTCCATCTAATAATAATTTATTTTATTTTGGTTTTTGTGATGACGACTCTAGTCTCTTGATGTTCGAACACTAGCTTCATTAATTTTTTGATATGTTATGTGTATTAATTGGATTTTTTGATTGTCACAATGTTAAGTGATTAAGAATGTTATTTACTAGGTACTTGGAAATTTTTGCACACTGTAAGTCACGGTAGGGTTATTGGTCTATATATATATATGTAGTATGCACGCATAGGTAGTAGGTCTGAAAATCCCTGGCAAATAAAAATTATTTCCTATTTCATTTCATTTAAATATACCTCAAGAGAACTAGCCACTCGTTAGGTATAACCTCACAAATACCATCGGCTAAAGGAAGGAGAAGACGCTGTAAGACAACCCGTTAAGAAAAACAAGTTTGTATGTTTGTAATCACGCCGTAAGTAGGAACTGTTACTGAACAGACAGTACTTTTAAGGGTGTGACGAGGAATCTGAATTAAAAAAAAATTGATACAAATATATACAATTTATTCATTATGACGTATTTACAAATTGTAAACAATATTTCTTTAAACTAAACATTATAAACATACTATACATTTACATATTATAAGGAATAAATATTCCCCACTAATGGATTTATGCTTGTGTTACTCAATCACGCCAGAACGGCTGAACGGATCTGGATCAAATTTGGCACAGAAATAGATGTAGATAGTCTGGTATAGCACGCACATATGCTACTTTTTATCCCGGAAAAAATTATGGTTCCCGTGGGATAGATTTGTTTTTGTTTTTCACGGGATCGACATGATTTTTTGCATAGTGGTAGTTTAGGGGTCAGAGAATGACATAGCAGCCGTGGGATCCGTAGATTCACACTGAGCGTGCGCGTAAAATGCGTGTGATCATCCCCTACACCTTGCCACGCAGATCTGGCGGGACTTATTTTGTCCATGTCTCTTTATAAATATGTGAGCAAGATGGACTACTATTAAAATCGATACTATAACCAAGGATAAGATAAGATAGACCAAGATTTACGTACCAGAAACATGAGGAAGTACGATTTCTCAACAAAACCTGTCTTGCGATAATACTCAAAACAGACTTCAGCAACTCAAGTATTGTACAAAAAATATAAGAAATAGCAAGTTCTAGTTAATGGATCCATAAAGTATGTGAAATTATCTTTATTCAAAATGTAAAAAAAATACATTAGTAAATGTATTAAGAGAACTCGAGTTGGTTGAAAATATGCGTGAAATTGTTGACTTTCAGGGCTTCATAAAACCCAGGTGTAGCTGATATTGACATATTTTATACATTTAGTATAAAGATAATTTCATATACATTTCGGATCCATTAACTAGAACTCGCTATTTTAATAAGTTTTGTACAATACTTGAGTTGCTGAAGTCCGTTTTTTGTATGGGACAAAAGTTATGAGGCGTCTCCTTAACAAAACTTACTATACATACATACTAATAAAACCACTAACAAGAGAAAGGCCAATTAAAAGAAAGTAAGTTTTATTATTAGACCAGTTGGATGCTGTAAAAGCTCAGTGTAAACTGGATGCACCTGACGTAATGCTAAAAAATTTTTTTTTCAGATTCTTTGTACGATAGAGAATATAGATCCGTGGGTTGCGCCCCCTCGAAGGTACCCGCTTCATTGTTCAAATCAACAAAATATGATTTTTACACGAATAACTTGGAATCTGAGGGTTTTAGGCCAAAATCTCATTAGACAAAAGTTGTTCGCAATAAAAAAATACACAAGATATGTGGGTTTTAATACCCCGTTTTTTCAATTAACCATGTTGAAATGGCTATTGTTTATAAAAAATATCGAAGATCCGACTGGTCTATATACAGGCAAAACCGAGAGAAAGGTTAGTTAATTAAACACTTATGATTTGTTACGTCGCAATACTCGCAATATTACACAGGAAAACCCGGGCGAAATAGAATCGGAGATGGACGCAAATCTCAGCTAATCCTGGAAAGTTGAGTTTATTTATACAAAATTTTCATCCTACAGAATAAAATTGTTCAATCTCAAAGATCTGTCCAACTCTTAATAAAAAATAATAATAGTAAATATTAATATTTTAAAATCGCTTTTTTTGTAATTAGAGATGAGTATATAAAGAGACATTTGGCGTATGTTTTACAAAAAATTACTAATCTGTCTCCTACCTGAAGAAAGAAGAAACTTTTTGGAAAACAGGTGAGCGAAAGGTAATGGTGTAGTATATTTTTAGAACCGGCTCGTGAAGCCCTTTTATTTGATACAACACATGATAGGTTTCTGAAAAAAAATATCAAATCCCATACAAAAAATTGATGATGTCATAACTAGGGGGAGTATTTTTAAGAACTGCCGCTCAAAATGATTGTTTTAACCTAAAGTATAGGTACCGGGACGGTTCTTGAGCGGTGGTCGTTAGATGCGCAGAACACAATTTTTGGGTCTGCTTGACGGTATGAGGTATTAATTTTAATTTTACCAGCAGTAAAAAACAATCGTAAAAACAACAATCAATTATAATAAATATACAAGTTATATTGCACTCGAATTACATATGCGCAAACATTCCCCCACTTTTTCGTCGAACGCTCAAGAACCGTACCGTTACCTGTACCTGTGTGCCAAACGGCTATCCTGTACATCGATTTGCGGTTTTTTTTACGTAGGCCGTCTACTATAGGCGTAGTTTTTGGCTGCCACGCGGTATCTTGTTGGGGCGCGCGCCATTATTAATCTATGGGTTTTAGTATACATGCAGTAATAGATATAGACAATTTAATAACTCGTTTTTTAGGAAAGTATTATTAATTTATTATAAATTAAACTCTCAATTAGGAATATTAATATTTTAAGACCGGTTTTTGTGTTTAAAAACAAACTGAAAAGTTTGTGCCATTTTGGAGAAAATTTGCAACTTTTGACAAAAATAGGTATTCATTGAGGACTTTTTTTCTAAAAAGGGGTTGCCAAAATATACCATTTTTTTCAATTAGAATAATTGAGTTACCAGTTCTATCTATATTTTGAAATAAAATATCCAATAATTTAGGCATCTGACGGCTCTTAAAGCCTTAACTCACGACACCAATAGTAACATTAGACCTCATCAACGCACGATTCATCAGTTTGCGCCTTGTGCATATTATTAGTGTGCTTCTTTAACTCATAAGGTCTCACGAACCTAGCAGGACAGTGCTCACAAGCGTGAGGCAGCAGACCATCCCCGCGATGTCGTCTCTTCGTGTGATCCAGACGCCTGGAGGCCGAGAGGAACCTATCGCCGCACTCCTCGCACCGGAAAGGTTTTTCCCCGCTGTGAATGCGCAAATGCAATTCGTACCCCAAACGAGATTTGAAACTCGCTTTGCACAGCGGATGCGGACACGAATGAAGTGTCTGGTGGGAAGGAGGCGCGTGAGTTTCTATATGTGCCCGAAGGTGAGGCAGGGTTGAAGACCGCTTGCCACATTGTGGGCATTCAAATATCTTTACTTTGAGGTGTTTGCAGAAGATATGCGCGCGCAGAGAGGGCTTTTGAGAGTATTTAAGGCCGCAATGATCGCATTCGTAAAGTTGCGGTTGGTCTGAATCGAGACCTCGTTTGTCGCTGCAGGATAGGGAATGGTACCTATAACAGAGACGGTTCTCGAAGGTCCGACCACACGCGCAATTGAAGAGACTGTGCGAATACGTATGAGATTTAAGCGCCCGCTCGCTGTCGAAATGGAGATGACACGTTCTACATTCATGAGGAGAACCGTGACTAGCTTCATGATGTAATAAGTAGTTTTCTTGCGAGAACAGCTCGTAGCAGACAGAACATTGAAAGCGGCGTAGTGAATGGTTGTCCATCATATGTTGAGACATTCCTTTCTTAACTGTGACAAAAGCACATAGCTCGCACGCAGTTATCTCCGACCTCCTCAAATGCATATTAAAGCAGAACGGATTAGAAAATTTCTTGTGGCAATCTGGGCATTGGCACGGCACATAAGAGCGCCGGATGCGTCTCTTCGCTTGAAGTTTGGTAACGGCTTTCTTAGCATATATATAATGATCGTTGGTATTATCACTGTCGGAGATGAGGTAAAATGTTGAGTTTCGGATGGCAGGCGTCGGTGTGCCACTCAGAGTTGAGACCGAGCGGTGCCACATTGTGTCGGCTCGCTCTACTAAGTGACGGAATTGTGTGGCGGCGAAAGCGGTCCTAGTGCACTCTTCACACACGCCGGCCGGCAGTACGGGTTCATCTTGCACCTGCAACCACCGAGATCGTCAGTGGTTTTCTTCCCAATTGGATGAAAAAGAGGGCTCCCTACGAAATTATTGTCAGTGTCGTTGATAATAATATTATCTTTCGATTCATTATGAAAAGTTTAACTTAAAATTAGGACATCCATGTAAAGGCTAGTCTAGTATAAAGGCAAAGTTAACATTATATAGTAATAAATAATGATGACTAATTAACCACGTCAATCACATCAACCAACTCAGGTTCTTCACGTCGATGGAGCTGCGCGTGGACCTCATACCCAGTTTCATCCATTAACTCTTCCGCACAATAGCTGCATTTGAACATAAACGCAATCAAATTGTGTTTGTTCCTCATGTGCTTCTTTAAGTTGATCATCTGGGTATATTTCATTGAGCAAAGACAGCACTGGAGCGCGGCGGCGGTGCGGCGATCAGAGTGCACAGAGACGACGTGCCGAGTTTTCTCTGAAGATGTTAGGAATCGCTGCTCGCAGTGGGGGCAGGAGTACTGTCTTTGGTTGCTGTGACTCCTCAAGTGACGTTCGTAGCCGCGCTTCGTGTTCATCTGAGTGGAACATATTTGACACGTGTACTGGTACACATCACTGTGCGTATTCTTGTGCTCCTTGAGTGTATCATGGCACGAGAATTTCTTGTCACAATCAGCGCAATACAACTCCTGCTCGTACAAGTGTGCACTCTTTATGTGTTGACAGATGCTGGACTTCAACTTAAAATGTTTGCTGCAGTAGTCGCAGATATATGTTATAGACTTAGATTTGGATTGTTGCTTGCATATCTTTGCGTGTCCGAGGTAACACTTGTTGGTGTCGAAGCGTCGGTCGCAACCGGAACAATCGAACGTTCTGTGAACCTTAGTGTGCACGGCGAGTGCTTGCGCGGTACAGTAGGAACGTTTACACTCGACACACACGTAATGTCCGGCGTGATGTACTTTCGAATGCGTTTCTAGTTTGCTCTTTGAATGGTATACTTCCAAACAGCAATCGCATTGGAATACTGGAACTCCGTGCTCCTCCAAATGTTGTTTTAAAGTGTCCACTTGGATCACTGCACGACACAATTGACAAACCTTGGTGCGTGATTTCTGCAAGTGTGCTCTAAGATAAAAGTAAGATATGAAACGCATGTCGCAGTTAGGGCACGTAAACAAGCCTTTAGTTTTGTTCGGGACGGTTGCGCAACTCTCGGTGTGTTTGTCGAAACAACTTCGACTTTTGAATAGTTGTTTGCATGTAGGGCAGCTTAGATTAATGGACATATGAGAGCGCACATGTTGAGCCAGAGCAGCCATGTTGCGGAATGTCTGCTGGCAGTTATCGCAACTGTATTTGTCGGTTGCGTGAAGTTTGATGTGAGATTTGTATGAGATGGGAGATTCAAACGTCTTTGGGCAAATTGGGCAATCTATGGTGTCGATGCTGTGTTCCTTCAAATGAGTTCTGAAGTAATCTAGTGCCACGTTATCGCCGCAGTAGTGGCATATTCTCTGTCCGAGTTCATTAATGTGCTCATTGAGCGACGACAGGTCTTTAAAAGTGGAGTTACATTCTGAACACGAGTGCATTGCTGAACTTAGTTGCGTGGTTGATGAATAACCGCAGTGGTGCGTGTGACTGTTATAGCACAATTGGCCTCGGAATACTCTGCCACAATCGGTGCAAGCATTCACAGCATGAGTGGACGAATGACTTTTTAGCGCCTGTTTTGTTGGAAAGCTGTATTTACAGTCGCCGCATACATAACGCCCTCTAGAATGCAGTATTCGGTGCTTATCTCGAGATGTTTCATGCATGAAAACGTCTGGACAAACAGCGCAGGGGTATACTGCAACATTGTGCGAAATCATATGTCGTTTCAATTTTGAGAATGGCAATATTTCGCCGCAGCATGGGCAGGATTTCTTTAGAGATTCTCGTAGATGTTGGTTCAGGGCATGAATACCTTTGAATATTGTCTTACAATCTGGACAAGCGCGTTGTCTTCTCAAATCCCCTACAAATTCGGATCGTCTCAGAGCTCTCTGTTTCGCGACTCTCTTGGATCCTTCCGCCTGCTGTGACAATCTCACTTTGATCCTTTTGAGAGCAACTCGTCTGTCAGCGCCTGCGTACTTTCTATCGGTGACCAAACGAGCGCCTTCATTAGTCACCACAATATAGTAGCCTCTCTTCCCGTTAATCGGTTTCAGTGAATTGAGAAAATCTGTCAACCGCGACCACTGCTCGTCTGATTCTCTGCACAGTGTAATGAAGTCAAACGCAACGATTGCTAGAGAGCTGCACTTCTGGCATAGACCGGCCGGTAAGTCGCTGCTCTTCTCCACCTAGAACAATTGAACCAAATAATACTGAAACGTTCCAAGTATTTATTGTTATATAAATTGAGGAATTTTCATTAGGTATTTTACTGAATATGTAGCACTTCGTGTACTCCAATAGTGACTTTCCACCAAGTGGATGGCGACTCGAGAGTCGAGAAACTTGTCGTGCTATCTATAAAATAATATTTTCACTATTTGGAACGTTTGGTAGTCTTCGATTCAATTGTTATGAAGCTTAGTTGAAGAGGCGTGGTGGCATAGACTTAGCATTAACGATGCGTGGTGGAGATTAGGGACCGTCCATAAATTACGTCACACAAATTTCATGATTTTGGACCCAGTTCTTGTCACAGATAATACAGGTGTGGACCAGTGGTTTAACATGACATGTCACAATTTGTTGACCCCTCCCTACCCCTAAATCTGTGACGTAATTTATGGACGGCCCCTTAAAGCTTTAATGTTTTATCCTTAAGGTGGTTCGTTTTCCATACAAAAATGTAATTAAGATAAACTAATTAACTAATCAGTAAAATATTACTTTTTTATAATAGAAATCATTAATATTAAACATCATTTTTTTTAGACAAAATACGCATAAAAAGAATTATGTTTAATATTAATGATTTCTATTATAAAAAAGTTATTTTTTATTGATTTCGCGCAACATAAAAGCTGAAAATAAGTAGTACAAAGTAAGTACATATTTAGATATTTTTACTGTTTAGTTAATAAGTTTATCTTAATTACATTTTTGTATGGAAAACGAACCACCTATGAACTTTATCACAAATTGGCGAATAATTAAATTAAAAATATCACACCGAAACAAATGGTGGCACCAGCAATTTTTTTTTCTTTCTTCACGGGTTCAGCTCCCGAAACCGAACTAGCCACTCGTTAGGTATAGCCTCACAAATACCATCGGCTAAACGAGGGAGACTTGGTCACCACCAATATCTGCCTAGTTATAGTTGGCGATCATTCTAGTTGATAACATAGTGTGTGTGTATTCTAACTAATATTATAAACGCGAAAGTGTGTTTGTTTTTCTATCACGCCACAACAGCAACGGGTCGATTTTTTGCACAGCGACAGCTTAAGACTTTTTATCCCGAAAATTTTAGTGTCACATTTTAAAATTCTTCACGGGCGAAGCCGGGAGGGATCGTTAAATTATAATAATATTATAGAAAAAAAAGAATCGTTTTAATCTTATAATAACTTAATATTTTTGGTAAATAACACAATGTCCCACAAAAAAAACATAAAAAAAAATAAAATTTGCTCATATTGTTAACATAATAATATATTATATATATATATATATATATATCACTAAAATAACAAAATTATTTTTGCAGTTGATAGTCCAATGCTTGAGGAAGGTTGTAGGCTATATAACATCACGCTGCGACCCAAAGGAGCTGAGCTGTAACTATTAACGCAGGTGCAACCGCAAGGCACAGCTATAGTATAAAATATAGCAAACCTTATAATATACCCTGTACACTAAAACGATACCAACGAAACCTAAGGTAACTTATTACTGCGCACCTGGTCAGTTTAACTGGTCAAAGAGCAAAAAATTGGCGAGAGGGGGAGCCCGTCTATGGCCCCTCCATAGGCCTAGTACTCTATTCCTGTACATGATAATAAAATAACTTTTATATACTCTTATATTGTAAAGTCTCTATTACTAAATAGAATTATACTTCATAATGATATGTTTTATATACACGCGTCTGTAATATGTCAAATACCGACACGCGCATGTGCGAGTCACTTGAGAGTTAACGCGCATGCTCGGTAGGTAACCGCGGTTTGCCGCCAATTTGTCGATTAAGAAAAATATCTTGGTTCATTGCTCTTTTAACATTGGTCAATTATTTAAAATACCTATTGCATGGGATTATATAAAGTAGTGTATGAACTGGCACATAACTTGGAATTAAAACACTCGTGGACGTGGATGCTATTAAAAAATTCCACTTGTGTTTTAATTAACCCTATTATAAACTACTATTATAAATTTCGCGCTTTATACAGAACTACAGATTATTTCAGAGATATAAGTTCAGTTCACTCTAATAAATACATAATTTTGTTATGTGCATGAACTTAATTTAGCGACCGCTTAAGTTATGACACGCGACCAGGCAGCGCGTGCATTAGTTTTTTATGGTACTTAAGCTGAGCCGGCGTCACATAGCGACCTCCGCACAGTTCGCACTGGTACGGCTTCTGTCCCGAGTGATGCAGCAAGTGTTTTTGGTAACCTCTACGAGAGCGCAGCTTTATGCCGCACACTTGGCATGTAAACCGCGGCGTTTTGTCGTGCGATATCATATGCTCCTTCAGATGACCCAGATTCTTGTATGTCTTACCGCACACCTGACACTTGTGCGGTTGTGTTCGCATGTGTAATGTTTCTATATGACACTTGATCTGCTGACGATTAATAAAATTCACACCGCAGTAATCGCACACGTAATCTTTAGTTTGTGGTCCGCTGCCGGGAGCGGGAACGTTATTGCAGTTCTTCACGTGGTAAATGTAACAGTTCTTGTTGTCAAACTGTTGTCTGCATTTGATGCATTTCCGAATGCGATGCACCCGCTCGTGACATAATAGTGCTATTTGGTTCTTGAAGGTGCCCTTACATTGGACGCACGTCGCTGGACGCTTCACGTGTATCTTGGAATGCGTGTTGAGTTTGACTTTGGAGTGGAATGTCTTGCCGCATACGTTGCAATCGAAAGCGGTCACGCCATGCGCGATCATATGCGCTTTTAATTGATCCTGGAGGACCGTCTCGGAGCACAGTTGGCAGACTTTAGTGCGCGATTCCCTTAAATGAAGAGAGAGGTAGGACCACGTGATGAAGGCCTTGCCGCATACGGGGCACAAAATGCCAGTTTCTGACCTGTGACAGCGTTGCGAGTGATTCTTGTAGCAGCGTCTGTTGGTGAAGCGGCGGTCGCAGCCGGTGCAGCGCACGTCGACGGGGAAGTGCACCCGCGTATGTCTCGCGAGAGAGGCGAGTGTCGAGAAGGTGTGGCGGCAGTGCGAGCAGCGGAGCGCGCCGACCTTGCCGTCTTTCCTGTGCATCCTATACAGATTAAGGCGGTCGAATACATCGTCACAATCGGGACAGGAATAAGTGGTGACCCCGTGCGACTCTAGGTGATCACTCAACTCGGCCATAGGTACAACGCGAAAACAACGATGACATATCTTCTCACCGCCGTCCTTCATGTGCTGGTTGAGACCTTGGAAGTTTCTGAACTTGGCGTCGCAGTACGGACAGCGACTCTCTTTGACACAGAGTTCAATGGGGTCTTTGATTCGCTTAAGGCAGCGGTCGGCATGCAAGGAGAGACAAGTTTTATTGATGAAGGTGCGCGCGCAGCCCGAACATTCGGACTGGTCGTGAACGACGGCGTGCAACTCGAATGCCTTCGTCGAATTAAAATTGTGTCCGCAACTCGCGCACATGAAATCTCCGCTCGAGTGACGCCGGACGTGCAATTCCAACTTTTGCTCAGAGTCGAAGGCGTCGAAACATTGATCGCACGGGAACACATCTACGTCGTGAGTGGCCAGGTGACTTTTGAAGTTCTCGAAGATGACAACGGCGCCGCAGTGACCGCAGGCGCGCTTTAGAGACCCCCGCAGATGTTTATTTAACTGGACTAGAGTGGTGAACGTAGTGCAGCAGTCCGGACACTCGTAAAGTTTAGTCGCTCTTCTCTTCACTACGGTACCATGCTCCCTAAACATTTTATGCTCCATAGTTCTGTGATGATTATAATTATCCTGCAGTAAGCGAGCCTTGACTCTCTTGACGACGTCATTAGCGTTTGCGCAAGAGTGTTTCTTGTCTGTGACCAGACGAGCTCCGTCGTCGTTGATGACGACGTAGTAGCTGCGCTGTCCCGCTTTAGGATCGAACTCGTACAAGTATTGCGACACTCGCTTCCACTGCTGGTCTGATTCATTGTACAGCTCGTGGAACGAGTGCGCCGCGAGCGCTCTCAACACGCACGAAGCGCATGCACCTTCCGGCAGTGTCGGCGAGTCCTCCACCTAAAACAATGTTTCTCAGTCGTGTATTTAATTTAACGGCAACAAAACATATGTTTGTTTTATGAACAACAAAAGGAATGTAAAGTACGGAGCCAAAAAATCAATGAAGCGAGCAATCATTTATTATATACAACAAAAACATAATTTGAGGAAACTTTGACAACCGATTACATAGGAACATTCTTATGGACACGAGCTTTATTCGATTTATACGCAACATTCTGGTGCTTTCTGGCATGGTGCACCAATCCGCGACAGCTTCCAAATTTCTCTCCGCAACGCTTACACTCGAATGCCGGCTTGTCAGTGGAATCATGTGCGGTCGTATTATGCGTCCTCAGCTGGTGCGGCAGACGGAACTTGGCCGGACACTGTGTGCACGCGTGTCTGAACTCGTTCTCCCCGCGGTGGACTTTCTTTACGTGCGCTGAACGACGCGACGACGCGGGGAAGCTGAGCGGGCAGTGCGGACACTTGTATGGTTTCTCTCCTGTGTGAAGACGCACATGTTGTGACATGCCCAGCGCGCTCCGTAGTATGAGCCCGCAGTATTCGCAGCGGTACTCGCGCTTATCATGCTCACTCATGTGACTCTTCATGTAAGCGGCGGGCATTACTTTCCCACAAGTGGGGCACGGTTGGTGCGACACGGTCGAGTGGACATTCAGCAGATGCGCTCTCACATACTTCTTTCCGACGAACGACTTCCCGCATAGATCGCAATAGCATCTACTATTGGAAAGTCTCGGTTTTAAATCAACACTTTTGAGGCAGTCCTTGTCGCGTTGCGTCTGGCAATGTTTGATGTGATATTTGAAGCAAACTTGGTTGCGGAAGAGAGTATTGCATCCGGAGCAAGTTCTAGCGGCGTGCACAGATATGTGAGCATTAAACGCCTGGATCGTGCGGTACGTTCTACCACAATCGCCACAAGTGATGTCCCCGCGGCCGTGGTCCTTCCGTCGATGTCTCAGCAGCTGATCCTCGCAGACAAACACGGAGTTACACTGGCTACAAGGATGCGGATTTCGTTGGTGCGCCGTCGCTAGATGTTCCAAAAGTTGTTGTCGAGTCATGACTTCTGCGCAGTACTGGCAGGCGCGTCTATTTTGTGTCGATTCGCTCAGATGTAAATGTAGATTGTAAGGGTTAGAGAACGGTTTGCCACAGTCGGGACACTGACATGCGGAAGTCCGTCGGTTGTCTTGTAGTAGAATTAGAGAGTCCTCAACTAGGACAGCCAGCCTGGGTTGTACCTCTGGACTTTCCGGTATATCCTGGAGTAGGTCCACTGTTGTATCCCACCGTGTGGCTGACTGCAGACAGAATGACCTGAAGGAGGCCGCGTCAACAGCACCCTGCATGCAGGCCCGGCACAGACCGTCGGGCATCGGCGGTGAGTAGTCCACCTGTAACGACGGACGCGGTCAAACGGCCTCCATATTTAAGGTCCATCATATTGTGTGCTCTTATGATAGGTATTCCTTATTCATTACAACAAACATCACCTTCACTATCTAGTAGCGGAGACACTGTTTTCCGTTGATAATGTATCTAGATAAGATAGACTTCAGTAAAAACCACATCAATTGATTTTTCAGAAAACTCTTGTTGTGAAATAACTCAAGTATACCACCAGTTACGTACCATCTCACCAATACCATCAGCTAAAAGAGGAAGACTTAGTGTTCAGCTGGGTACCATGGGACTAATAACGCTCTATTTCAGGAGGCGTTAAAGGCAACCCGTGAAGGAAAAAAAAACCATGGTCAATATTTATGGACAAATGTATCCATTAATTTGCTTAAAGGAAATGCTGGCAGGACGACCAAGGTGTACTTTTATTGAACATTTATTGATCAATGGACTAATTTAAAGTACACACAATCGCCGAGCATGTATGAAAGGTATGCTGAATATAAAAGAAGCGAAAGAGGCATGTCAGGATCATAACAAATGTCATTAGATTGTCTCTGCCTACCCCTTTTGGGATGAAAAGCATGATGATAGATAGATATTTATTTTGTTTATGGTTCTCATTTTCACCAAATAATATAAATGCAATATAGGCTACTTTTTATCCCAAAACCCTTCAGTTGGAATCCAGTTAAATCCTATCCGTGCTGTGATGGTTGTGATTAGTAGATGAATAAAAAGACATTACAGTCAGCAGAAACATCTTAAATACCGATTAATCAGCTATAAACACTATTAAGGCTATAATACTTGACAAAAAAATAGAAAATCCTTTAGTATAAATTCTTATATTCTAGTACAAAATTTATAAACACCATGTTTAGGAGCCGAGCGTTAACAGTATTACCCCGAGTTTCTGAAAGGTTGATTGACAGTTAATCTGTGATTAGTAAACATGACAGTTGTCAAATACGTGAAAACTTATGGATTTTGACAGTTGTTAATTAACTAATCTTTGATTAACTTTGACAAGGCTAGTGAATCAAGACAGGAGAAAGTTTAATCTGTTAAGGCCAATTTAGACGTTACGAGTGTTTAGTAGAGTGCGTAGGTGGCACTCGAATGCCAGTGCATTAGTAGGTTTCCAGTGACGTTTATACTTCTTCCAGTAGATTGCCATTTTGTAGGCCAAAACACACATAACTCTCCTTGTCAACTTGTGCAAGTTACTAAAACTGACCGTTTAGACTACAGCGAGTAGCGAGTCAGGAACGCGCGGGGGGTTGAGCGTGCGCGGGAGGGTGTCACTTGAAACAAAAATAAAAAGCGATTCTATTTGATTCTAGTTGAAAGGCGAGTGGAACGTACTAGTACGAGTACTGGAAACTACCGTTTACATGTTTCAACTAATGTACTATCCTAACGCACTCTACTAACCACTAGAACCGTCTAAATCGGACTTTAGAGATATAACAAAATTATGTAGGAAAGAATTGTGTAGAATAAAATGATCTACAAAAAAGTCTGTGGTATTATTTATCTATCTTTAATAGATAAGTAGTTATAATCACATAATAAGTGCTAGTCCCTGGCATATTATCCAGGTTAACTAAAGGTAATAATAGTAAAAAAAAAAATATAAAGCACGCTAAAACAGATGCTTTTCATATGGATTCTACGTCATGTCAAGGCGACCGACGCACAAAATAAAATAGAATATGTTTCATATATTTAATAAATATTACAAAATGGTGGCTCTGTAAACATCAACATAATGTCTTATAATATAACCTTAAAATTGTAGTATTGTTTTAATTATTATAAATATGAATTATGTAAAATTTAGGGAATTACGGAATAAATTGATAAATATAATATATAACATAAGAGCCCCGCCATATTGCAAGCGACTTCGCAAGCCGCTTAGCAAGGCTTTATACTAATATAATTTTAAAGAATAAGAATATTTAAATACATACCTCAACTCCTGTAAGTGTATGGAGCAGCTCGGCCAGACTAATAGACTTCTCTCCATCCATCATCACAGTATCCCCAAGGAACACCTGCCCATCTTTGGTTTCTCCCATACATATTCTACATCGGTCCATGCCGTCCCCTAGTACGATGTGGGAGACGAGCGCCTTTACATCTACTTGGCGATTCATTGTTAATTGATTTTAACATAAATGTAAGTTTAAAAAGCGGTGCCTTGTTTTTCCGGCATTATTTTACACCAGAGTACTTATATTCCTTGTTTTACACTTTCTTTGCTTCAGTATTATAAGTTACTCTATGATAGGACACTAATAGGGAGGCGGCCGGCGATCGATTCAAGAACGATTGACAAAAAAAAATGGACGAATGAATGATTGAATTGAAAGTTGGCGGTTGGCCCGTTCGAATAATTCGTATGATTGTCAATAGATGGCGCTTTTATATGTATATATCTTTAGATACGGTTTTTATATGTAGAAATTTAGGTAGAGAGTACTTATATTCCTTGATAATAATAAAGGAAGAAGAAAAAGAGAATGTAGTGATTATATTCTGTTTGTGTATGAGTTTGTGTGCGTTCCCCTCCCCTCCCATCAAAAGTGGCAGAAAAAATTGTTTGGTGATTTACCGTTTCACACCTCCAGTCTAAATAAGAAAGACAAAAAGCGGCGGGGTTAGCATATATTTTGACAGCGACACTTTCGTTTCGGTCGAATGGCCTTGAACAGGCCAAAACGTTCATGTCCAACAAGGACCGGCCAGAGATAGCCCGGGGCCCAGAGGTCCGGCCCAACAATGTGCGGGAAAATTCTGTGTACTTGTCTTTGTCCGGCCAAGCAGATTGCTCGGCATTCTTGTGCATTACATGCCCGGTCCGATAATGTCCGGCCCAACAATGTGCGGGCAAATTCTGTGTATGTACTTGTCTTTGCCCGGCATAGCAAATTTGCACGCACATTGTTGGGCCGGACCTCTCGGCCCCGGGCTATCTCTGGCCGGTCCTTGTTGGACATGAACGTTTTGGCCTGTTCAAGGCCATTCGACCGAAACGAAAGTGTCGCTGTCAAAATATATGCTAACCCAGCGGGGCCACGTACGTTCATGTAGTATTCTATTCTATTTTTTTTTCATAATGGCTCCATCAGGGTTTTGATGATTCCGCCAATGTCAAGTATTATAGATGTCACAGTAACAATAAGCCGATAATCGGTAGGTTGGACGCTCCTGCCGGCCGTGATATGTCCTATTAATCACTGACAAATCACAACCATCATAGCGCGGGCGGGTTCAAACTGGATTCCCCAACACGTCTCCGCGGGCGCGTGTTAATAAGTTAATCTATGGGCACGTGTGCTATCCAGAGGCGTGTCGGTGTGGTCATCCTATTGAGATTCCACTTGTAGTGTAGTGATAACCACAAAAGAAAATGACTGATACAAAAATTAAAAAGAAAAAGTCAATATTTTTCGATTTGATCTTGCTCTGTGGATTTGATTGATTGAATAGGTCGCACATTCAATTCATTCATTCATTCGTTTCTTTTACTTGCTCTGTGATTCGTTTCAAATAAATTTTCTCGAACAAGAAAATCAAGATGGTAAATTAATTTGTTTTTATCTATATAATCGGTGTAGATAGTACATAATTAATTGTGAAAACTTAAATATAAATATGAAAATATTATATGTGTATAAATATTTTTGTGAAATGTCCCGTATTTGCCAAAATAAAATACATTTTATCGGTCTAGGTTACTAATTTATTTATTTTGGTTATATCTATTGAATTTACCCCTATGTGGTATTGGCGTTATGTTATTAATTTAATTAATTATTAGTTAAAGCTATACTGTCTAGAATATAAAAGTTAAAATACTGTTTTCATATAATAATTACTCGATTATTTTTCATTTGTATTTGGTCATGTGATTGATATTATTTCAAACTTAAATCCAATTTACTGTATTGTTAAGTTCACTACTTATAATCTCATGAAACACCATACTTTTTCATTATATTAGAAAATTCTCGCTTTCCGCCCTGTTTTGTCCTGGATTTTTTTGACAGAATTTATCTCGCATCTGTGCAAAAAACGTATGTTTTGAGGTGAAGGAATAAACAAACTTAGAATGCTAATGCTTACATTCCACATAGACGCAGCCCTAAAACTATGCTACGAGATATATCTCAATGTGTTTCATATAAATATATTTCAGCAACCCCAGATCGTGTTACTCAAGGAAGGTACAGACCAGTCCCAAGGTCGTCCGCAGCTCATCTCCAACATCAATGCTTGTCAGCTCGTCGTAGATGCCGTGAGTATTATGCTATCTGAGCAAAGGCAAAAATTTACCAAAATGGTATAAAATGTATAAAGAATACACAGTTAGATGCCCTAATTCAGGTGATCTATATATCTATAATCACACCTCTTATCCCAAGAGGGGTAGACAGAGGCAATGTAATGTCATTTGCTATGATCTTAACATACCACTTTCCTTTTATATTTATCATATCTTTCATACATTGAGATTGTGTGTACTTTTAACATTGCCTTTGATCAATAAATTTTTTATCTATACTAATATTATAAAGAGGAAAGATTTGTATGTTTGTTACGAATAAACTCAAAAACTACTGAACGGATTTTGATCATTCTTTCACCATTGGAATGCTACATTATCCCTGAGTAACATAGGCTATATACCATCACGGCATGACGACGGGAACGGGGTGGACAGAGGTGTATGTTTGCCAACATTCTGAAATAGTCATGTACGAAGTCGTGGGAAACAGCTAGTGTTCAATAAAAGTAGGTACACCTAGGTGTTGTCCTCTGCCAGCATTTTCTTTCACTTCGGCCATGTAAACCTTTTTAGTCAATCTTTCATCCTTTATTTTGACATGTCCAAACCAATGTAAACCTCTTATCTTCATTTTAATCACAACATCATCTTTCATTCTTCATGTGAACATCTGAAAATATTGACAATGCATATGATATTGAAATGTAAAATAAACATTGATGTCTGAAAATAACTACGTTTTTCACTCTAGACTACTTCCAGGTGACTTAGGTACATAGGAACGGTTTAAACATGATGTGTGACTGTTCTCAGGTCCGCACTACCCTGGGTCCCCGAGGTATGGACAAGCTGTTGGTGGACCACAACCACAAGGCTGTCATATCTAACGACGGAGCGACCATCATGAAGGTGAAGTAGCCATGTTTAACTTTTTTAGCACATTGTTATCGTTGACTTGAAAGGGAAAGGTGCCATTTTCTATAAGAATATGTGCCTTAATCGACTCCTCTTGCTTTGAAGGGCAGGGAAAGCCGGCGTCCACTCTTCTAAATATGACAGATAATGTGTCTGTTAAAGTAGTGACTAATCTAAAGTGTATTTTTTTTTTTTACTTTTATTATTAACTGGTATGTCTTGTTATTGTAATTATTTTAAATAAGAGTTTAATAAATGTGATTATTAGTTCTCCAAATGTATGTACGGGTGGATTAGTTTATCCCCATACAAATTATGGATATTGGGCTCTTATAAGAATTTTTAATGGCAAGTTATTTAAAAAAAATCAACAATAAGACAAGTTAAAAAAAATACACTTAGGTCTATTATTAAATACATTATATGTGCAGCAATAGGCTTGCTACCTGTTCTGTTCAATATGGACAACTGGCGTCATGTGGACACTGTTACTGTTAAAAATATCTTACCAATGATTATAAAAATGGATCCAATTTCTGAACACACCGTGTTGGTTGATAGTAGATATGAGAAGCTCTGTCTACCCGCTCGGTTGCAGAGAGTCGTGATGTCGTGTTTGATGGGTTGTTGGTTGTGTTACAGTTGCTGGACATCGTGCACCCGGCTGCCAAGACGTTGGTGGATATTGCCAAGTCGCAGGATGCCGAGGTATAAATATACTTATATATAATATAAAACAAAGTTCCAGTCCAAAAGTACTGAACTGATTTTGTTGCATTTTGATAATTAGATAGGTTGAATCACGAGAATGGTTTACGAGTATTAAGCATGGTCCTATCATGTTTAGGAGCTGAGCATTAACAGCATTAGTGAATCAAGTCTGGAGCAGTTTTACTCTAAAACCTTATTCCATCCTTTAATTATGAAATAATGCTTTATCACCACGAACTGGAGCCGAAAATTTTATATATGCGAAACTGTGTTTGTATGTAGAAATGGGTCGCTGTGAATTTTGTAGTTGGAGGTGGAGGGCCAGAGAGTGACATAGGCTAAATTTTATCATGGAAATACAAATTATGCTGGCTTCCCACGGTGCGTGATAGCACGCACGAGGCCGCACGTCAGACCAAAGAGTATAGTAATATCAGACGACCGCGGACGGCCACGCACGGCCACGCACGAGCACGGACGAGCACGCACCGCACCTTTGAAGTTACCAACTCGCCGCGGATCGGGCGCACCGCGACGCACGTGGGGCGCTAGCACGGACGAATACCCTTCCCACGGTGCGTGTCGGTGCGGGCTGGTGCGCCACCGTCCGCGATATCACGCACCGTGGGAAGCCAGCTTAATATGATTCCTCTGTGAAACTTGAATTTATGTCATTTATTTTCTTCATGTGTTGCCTTACAGCTCCCCAAGCCATGTTACGGTTCCAGGGTACCCAGCGGAAGACCAAGTCTCCCTCGTTTTGCCAATGGTATTTGTGAGGCTATATACCTAACGAGTTGCTAGTTCTGTTGAGGTATATGTATTTGGATGGAAAAGGTCTCTCTAAGTGTGGTTTGTTGGATTAAGTACATAAGTTTTTAATCACACCTGTGGTCTGCCTAGTTAATATCAGACGTATTAACCACTCGGCTACCGACGCGCAACGGAACGTTATATCCTGTCATCATAGCCTGTTTATTGAGCAAGGTTATGGGGTATATAACATCACGGTATAACACAAAGGAGCGGAGCAGTAATTTACAATGATTATAAACACGGATCCAATTTCTGAAAATGTTCATTGTGGACAACATTACTGTATGAGTTTTGTCTAAGTGTATGTCTGTGTGTATGTATAAGATGTATGTGTATGTATGTATACATGATGTTTATGTTTAAGGTTGGTGATGGTACTACATCTGTGGTGATCCTGGCTGGAGAGCTTCTGAAGAGGTTGAAGCCGTTTGTCGAGGAAGGTTCGTATCATCAAAGAAATTAGTGCTAGCGGTAGACCCGAAATTACTGCAAATGGTATGAAAAAAAGCATGAAAATCGGTACGATTGATCTTTAGGCCATACTAATCAATTTGACCCGTAGCACGAGAAAAAAAACAAAAAAGGAGAGGAGTTGACGTTTTTTTTTGTATGGGAAAAAACGTTTATTTGTTCTGAAACCTCTCGTGTGTGTTATTACATGAAAGGGCTTACTAAGCCGATTCTAAAAATATATCACATCATTGTATTTCAGTCACTTATTTTAAATTAAAATAAAAATCATTTTCAAAACATACCAAGTTTGGGCTCCTCCAGATATCATACGGTTGGATCATTATTTGTAAAATATACCTAAAATGATTTGAAATAGCCTCATATCGAACCACAAGAAAGCAATTTTGAAAATATTTACATTTTTTCATAACTTTTTAATATTACAACATCACAATTAGTTGAAACATGTTTAAAAAGTTCAATTTTAGACACCACCATGACACCACACATGACCATGATAAATACTAATGTGAGAGGAGTTTTCAATCATATCTATATTATTTATTAATATTAAAATATTTATTAACTTTTCCCCGATTTGATTCACTAATCACTAATGACTAATGAGCTCCTAAACATGATAAGTTCATGTTTCAAATTCTCCTATATAATAGTGAAAACCGCATCTAAATCCGTTTAGTAGTTTTTGCTTGAGGCGGTCACAGACGGACTATGACTAGCGGACCCGGCAGACGTTGGCTTGCCTGCACTACCTCCTACCCCTAGCATTATGCTGCGGCAAGAACACATTTTTGTGGCTTAACTATTAAGTTAGACATATGCTATCGCGACACTTTTTGTAGATAATGATGTGTTCTGCAAAGTCGTAGTACATTATTTTGTTCTATCATCAATAGTTTTCGCAGCGCACGCGATGTCAGGAATTTTCAGTTTTTACTTTAATTCAATTATAATAAAATTACCATATTGTTTTTTTTTTGGCAACCGTACTTTTATATCCAAAATGGCGCATGCCCAGTCCTATTGTTATCCTGTACACTTTCCCCCTTATTCATAAACGTTTATTAGCAACGTTTTTGTTAAAATGTGTTTTGTTTCTTTCTATTATTAGTAAAGACAGGTTTGTTAGAGAGTGACAAAACATATTTTAACAAAAACGTTGCTAATAAACGTTTATGAATAAAGGCCTACATTTATAAGACAATTAATGTATTATAAACTTTTCTGGAGGGTATTTATGACAAATTAAACTATGCGTAGCTCTGAAAAACAAAGTTTTTTATTTTAAACATTAAACTTTAGAAAAACACAAATTATATTATTATTGTAATGCAACAAACATTACCTGAAAAACAAAGAAACGACATTTAAAGTTAATTTGTCGATCTTATTTCACTAAACAACTTTAATTATAATCCACTTTACAAACTTATTAGCAAATTATAAATTATTTGACAACCAACTGTCATATTCCTGTTTACAACAGTTAGCGCCATCTATTGAATAAATGCGACAACTGTTTGTACTAATGACTGACATTTCAAAGCGCGCTAAATTTAAACTAACAAAGGGATCCTAGGTAGGTATTCCTTTACACATATATAATAGTCGCTGCTGTGTTTGTTTGTTGTACATGTACAGTATGTATGTATGTTGCAGGTGTCCACCCGCGCATCATAGCGCGCGCTGTCCGCACGGCCGGCCGGCTGGCTGTGGAGAAAGTTAAAGAACTTGCGATTAAAATCGATAACAAATCGCCCGAGGAACAGAGGTATAATACACCTACTTTAGTTTTAACTGCGGGGTGAGCATATATTTGACGTGACATCTTTCGTGTCGACCGAAAGGCCAAAAACGTTTATGTCTGTACAAGAGCCAGCCACGGAATGCACGGTCTGAGATTGTCCAGCACTACAATGCCGAGCAAATTTGCTGGCTCGGGCAAAGACAAGTACACAGAATTTGCCCGCACATTGTAGGGTTGGAACGTATTGGACCGTGCAGCCCTATATCCATAATTTTTCTAGAATAAACTATTTCCAATTTCTGTGTAAATAACCCACCTGTGTCACTGTCATTTAGCATATAGTTACTTATTCAATATATTTAAGTGAAAAAGCTGTTATTTTTTCAATTGGTTTTATAAAATAGGAAAATATGGGTGGTAAAATAAAGGATTAATTATTATTTTGAATTTTCAATAAGCTACAACTACAAAAAAATGTATATAATTGAAGGGTAACCCATATTTCCTATTCAATAAAACCAATTGAGAAAATAACAGCTATTTCAGTTAGATATATTGAATAAGTAACTATATGCTAAATTACAGTGACACAGGTGGATTATTTACAGAGAAATTGGGAATAGTTTATACCAAAAAAAATTTTGGATATATGAGCCTTAAACGTGATGCGTCCTAAGAAGTCCCAAAAATGTATTATCTTGATACACGCCACGTTGTCCTCAGAGAGTTGCTGGTGAAGTGCGCCTCCACCGCCATGTCGTCCAAGCTGATACATCAACAGAAGGGCCACTTCAGTAAGATGGTGGTGGACGCTGTGTTGTCGCTCGACGCTCCGCTCTTGCCGCTAGACATGATCGGTGAGTGCTGTGTACGGGAACGTAACATTATTGGTTACTGCTCGACTCCCACAAGACGTAGCGTGATGTTATATATGTCGCCGCCAAATGGTTAAATCAGCCACTCAATTGGATGGCTAGCCATTTCATTATATGGCGGCATTTAATTGAATAGCTAAAGGATGCTTAGCCAAATTGTTGAAAGAAACGTTTAACATAAGGGCTGAATGTGGCAGCCTCTTGTTTAAATGAAATTGTGATGTGTATTATTAGGGTGACCTATGAGAACGTTAGGTGTCCGGACTATTTTATTCGAATCTTCATGTTGTTAAAATTTAGTAAAGAGTATATTTAGATATGGGTTGAAAATAAAATACCTTTATTTTAAGAAAAAAAAGTTAATTAATTATAAATAAGTAAAATAATGTTCTTAAAAGGTTTCTCTAGTTCTATTTAAAAAATGATTAACATTACATTTATTTATTATCTCCGAATTAATAAATCAATTGAATGAATTTTAAATGACCTGGCGGCTTTTAGTTCAGTCGTTTCTAAAGAGCTACCTTTCAACCAGCCAAGACATTGAACGTTAAGGTACCATAATTCATTTAACGAACGGCCTAGCCATTCCATTGAATGGCGCCATTTAATGAAATGCCTAGCCATCCAATTGAGTGGCTGTATTAACCATTTGGCGGCGACATATACATCTAAACCTTCCCCTTGAATCATAGATAGATTAGAGAAAACCCTATCAAAATCAGTCTAGTAGTTTTTGAGTCATTGAAAAGATAAAGCTTGTTTTTAAAAAGGTTTTTATATATGTCATCACGCCTTTTTATCCCGAGAGGGGTAGGGGTCTTTCGCTTCTTTTATATTCATCATACCTTTTTTTCTTCTTTTTATTTTATTATGGCTCTACCAATGTTTATCGGTGATTTGCCAATGTCTGGTTCTGGTTATCGGGCTCAGTCTCCGCAACTCGACGTCTTAGCGCCTATTTTGCGTGAGGCGGGAATTTAGTTACTCCTGCCATCCCAGTTCCTCCAGGAAGCCGATCAGCCCCTTGATGTTGCTACATGCCTCCTGAAGGGTCCTCGGGGCACCGAGATGAACAGCCCTGTATTCTGTCAAACCTACACACTCCAGAAGGATGTGGGTGACCGTTTCTTCAGTCTCCATGCATGCTCTGCATAGTGGACTATCTGTAATGCCGATATTAAAAAGGTGTTTATTAAAGGGCCCATGTCCTGTAATGACTTGTGTCATTTGTCTCAAGTGGTTCCTTTTAAGGTTAATTAGTCTTTGTGTTAATCGAGAGTTTAGGGATGGGAGCGCCAGCTTTGATTGTCTGCAACTCTCAAGTTTGACCCATTCTGTTTCATGTTTTTGAGTGGTTATTTTCCTGAGTTGTGCACGGATCCAGTCTCTAGGCTGTGGTATATGTGGTTCAGGACCCACATTTTTTTTGCCTATGTCAACTATTATAGCCTCTATAGTGTTTATAGCCGATTATAAGGTATTTAAGATAATCCCGCCGACCGCGATATGTCTTATTAGTCGTCAACTAATCACAACCATCACAGCACGAACAGGATCAAACTGGATTCCACATCACGCCATGACGAAAACGCAAGCGTTCGCCGCCATGACCGCATGTGGAATCTACCTTTTTTTTTATAACTTAATGATGTTTCCCCATGGTGCAGGCATCAAGAAGGTGTCGGGCGGTGCGCTCGAAGACTCGTTCCTGGTGGCCGGCGTAGCGTTCAAGAAGACCTTCTCGTACGCCGGCTTTGAGATGCAGCCGAAGACGTACACGGGCTGTCGCATAGCGCTGCTCAATATGGAGCTGGAGCTTAAAGCTGAGCGGGACAATGCTGAGGTTATTAATTGTTATATCTTCACGGGTTGCCTTACGGCTCCCGGAACCGTGTTATGTATCCCAGGGTACTCAGCTCAAGACCATTTGAGGTACATTTATATAGAACTGGCAACAATATGGATACTATTAGAGATAGATATATGCTACCGTGGACTTTTTTGTAGATCATTTTATTCTAATCAATTATTTCCTACATTTTTACGACTTGATTCAGCTCCTAAACATGATAAGTCCATGTCCATACCCTTCCCGTTGAATCAACCTATCTAATAGTTAAAACCGCAACAAAATCCGTTGAGTGGTTTTTGCGTGAGGCGGTCACGGACAGACAGACGAGGTGGGAGACTTTGTTTTATAATATATGTTAAAAAACCTCGTAAGTGTGATTTGTCAACAAACAAAACTTTTTGTTGGTGGAAATGTAAACCTATTTGACTTAAAATGAGTCCGTTCCGCTTAACCATTTCCCGCTCATTACCCTTTCTTGGTGGAAACCGGGCTTAAATGAGAACGGGACATCTCGTTTGGTATGTCCTTATAAACTAGTTATGGTTCTCCTGTTTTCTAAGAAGTCACGGGCGACCCACTTTTGGCTGTGTATTGTAATGTTGTAGGAATACTCTCGTACGACATAGGGCGCCATTGTAGCGCACAGCCGCAGTACAACACAATGATTAACTACCCGCCCACTTTACAAGACAAATACATTTAAAGAATGATAGATGGCAAACTTGTAAAGAGCCGGTTTTAGCTTCGACAGTCTTTTTGTATTACCTTCTGCCGGATACTGTACCCATCTCATGCCCACAGGTTCGCGTAGACAACGTGCGCGAGTACCAGCGCGTGGTGGACGCCGAGTGGCGGCTCTTGTACGACAAGTTGGCGGCGCTACACGCGAGCGGCGCGCAGGTCGTGCTGAGCAAGCTGCCCATCGGGGATGTCGCCACGCAATACTTTGCTGACAGGTATGTAGGGGCAGGAATGCAACAAAATATTTTTTGGTCCTTCGAACCGGATCTGACTCTGAACTTTATATCAATGGTCTTGTTTAGAGTTGTCCCACCCAGCGTATCTCTATTATACCGAGTCAGAGCTAACCACGCCAGCTAACCCAACCAACCACACACACCATCAATAATAGGTTCAGGGAGTCGCGCTATAAACAAGTGGAACGGTCTACGCTTCTTCCGTGTTCCCAGCTTCATATAACCTAGCACCCTTCAACGTGAAAAAGCATCTCCATCTCAACATGAGGATTGCGATTCTCTTTGCAGTAGTTGGTTGGCCTTGCCACTTTAGCTCACATACTAGTCTAGTTTGTTTTATTATTTTATGATTTTTTAATTGGTCATAAATAATAAAATAATTATTATTTTGAATTTCTAATAAGCTACAAAAAACGCGATATATATAATTGAAGGGCAATGGTATAACAGCGCTTAAAAAAATATAAGAGCTTTGTGATAGATTATGAAAGAGAAAACAGGAGCAAAATAATCTTTTATGTCACCACATGTAAAAATAGCGTGGAATGGTTGTTATCAAGCGCGTTTTTTTTTAAATCCCAATATATCGTGTCCCCCGCCCCCACAGAGACATGTTCTGCGCGGGTCGCGTGCCCGAGGAGGACATGAAGAGGACCCAGCGAGCGTGCGGCGGGGCCGTGCTGTCGTCGGTGAGGGAGCTCGAGCAGGCCAGTCTGGGACGGTGCGACCACTTCACGGAGCGGCAGGTGGGCGGGGAGCGGTACAACTTGTTTACTGGTCAGTTGTACTGTCTATATGGGAGAGGGCGAGCGAGTTTTGACTTTTTGTCTCGCTCTATTCGTTAGTTTAATGCACCAATGGGCCCGATGACCGTAGTAGAGGGGACGGATCCACGGACCCATGTTGGTGTAATGTGTGTGTGTGTTACACAACAGCACCGTAAAGTCTAACACAAATATTAGAAGTATCTACTAAGTATAACTGACAAATAGTGTGAGATAAAAAAATCACCAATCTTAAGCCCGGTGACTTTATAATGGCATATGAATAAAAGATGATGTTGTGATACGTTGAAAGAATGAAGGATTAAAGATTGTCAAAAAGGTTTATATGGAAGAAACGAAAGGAAATGCTGGCAGAGGACGACTTATGTGTACATTTATTGAACATATAATAAAAATATTGATGCAATGTTAAAAGTGCATACAATCACCGAGCATGTATGAAAGGTATGATCAATATAAAAGAAGCAAAAGAGGTATGTCAGAATCGTAACAAATGACATTCGATTATCTCTGCCTACCCCTCTTGGGATAAAAGGCGTGATGATATATAGATAGATCTGTAGTGAGTAAATAATTGTATAATTGTAAATCCAAGATGGCCGACAATTGCGGCCATTTTGAAGTAACAAAGTTTAAATGCGATTGTACCAATTAATAGTTTGTCCTGTCTCAGGTTTCAGTAAAGAAAACGCTCCTGAAGGTACCAACTACCAAATATATAGTTGTTTAGTGTATATAGTTACCATGTAAACTGTGCTCCCGTGTCTTGTCAGGTGTAAGTTACTAACAATAACGTGTTGGTAACCGTCCTGTACACGGTCGGTTTATAACCGTGTAGATAGTTGTTGGTCACCAAATTTTGTTTGACCTTATAACGCCCTTGGTACACGTTTTTGTTAGCAACTTACAGAGACACGGAATAGGGAGGGGCTGCTGGTATCTAGAATTACAAATTTTGATCGAATGTTGTGTACATATTTAATTGTATTATTGATTTGTCTGAGAGATGACTTATGTAATTTTCACGTAAATGATTAGTTTGTCGTAATTATATGTACTTTGATTGCAATACTTAGTTATTAAAATTGTATAGTTTATAGCAATATAATATAAAACAACTAGCGGACCCGGCAGACGTTGTCCTGCCCAAACGTTGACTTGCCCGCACTACCCCTACCCCTAACTCTACCCCCACCCCTACCCCTACTCCTACCCCTAACCCTATAAAAAGAATAATATAATACATTTAAGGGGATGAAAAATAGATGTTGTCCGATTCTCAACCCTAGCGGATATGCACACTAAAATTCACGAAAATCGGTCGAGCCGTTTCAGAGGAGTTCAATAACGTACACCGTGACACGAGAATATAAAATAGATTACTGACCCGAGCAGTGTTGCACCGAGGCTCTATAAACACGAGTGAAACAATAACTCACTCTCGGCGAGGTTCGTAATCTGCTTTTCTTTCAACTACAACAAAAAAATAATTAACTAATCCAAACTTTCTTTATTTATAATTATTTAAAAAATATTTTTTCCGGACAAACAAAGCCCGCCAAAACGTCATTCGCGTCGACAATATTTTTTTTAATGGAAGCCTATGTTTTTTGGAGTGATTCACACTTTTAGCGAGGTTAGCAACCTGCTTTTCCAAATTTACATCGCCAACGTCATGAAAAATTATTCAATAAAGCAACATGCCCGCCACATAAATGTTATAATTACGTCTACCTTAAAAAGTACCTTTATAATAAGTGCCTACAGAAAAAAGAAACTAATTTAAAAACAAAACCCAGAGCGGGATGTTATGGATTTTCATACAACATTACTGCATTATGTGCAGTAAAGTAGCGCTTAGATCGCTATATTGTGAAGTAATGAGGAGAATACTGCGTTATTGGATGAAAAATAATTTACGCTATAGACTCTTTTATCAACCTTATGCTGGCTTCCCACGGTGCGTGATAGCACGCACGGGGCCGCACGTCAGACCAAAGAGTATAGTAATATCAGACGACCGCGGACGGCCACGCACGGCCACGCACGAGCACGGACGAGCACGCACCGCACCTTTGAAGTCACCGACTCGCCGCGGATCGGGCGCACCGCGACGCACGTGGGGCGCTAGCACGGACGAATACCCTTCCCACGGTGCGTGTCGGTGCGGGCTGGTGCGCCACCGTCCGTAATATCACGCACCGTGGGTAGCGAGCTTTACGCGTGTCGGTTTACAATACATTTTGGTTGCAGGCTGCCCGGCCGCCAAGACGTGCACCCTGATCCTGCGTGGTGGAGCTGAACAGTTTTTGGAGGAGACTGAGAGGTCCTTGCACGACGCCATCATGATTGTGAGGAGGACCATCAAGAATGATGCTGTGGTTGCTGGTCAGTTACACAATTTTACTAATTTTATTCATTATATAAGCGACTCACCTCGGCTTCGTTCCTGTAATAATAATGTTGGAACATTGTCATTATTGTGTCAGTTGCTGCTCCGCTCCCAAAAGACATAGCGTGATGTTTTATACTCTTTACTCTTGAATCAATCTAGATACCTCTAATCTAGGTACCTAGGTCGATTCAAACTTTATGGCGGTTCGGATGTTAGCTGCGAGTGCGAGTATAGTGCAGGTACAGTCAGGTCAAAAATAATTTGGGTGACGAGAGCGCGCGCGGGGGATGAGGTGTTGGCATGCCCCGCCGCCGCGTCCTTGTACGTCCTGCAGGTACCTAACGAACCGCCATAAAGTTTGAATCGACCTATACCTCGGGAACGAGGGCGCGAGGGTGATGTGTTGACAGGAAATAAAATTTCGAGCATATTCCATTAAGTCGACGCATCCCAGCGCAACGAACTCAGTTTTACGCGCGACTTATTTTGTCCATATCTCTTTAAAAATATGTGAGCAGAAACATGAGACGGTAAAATTTCTCAACAAAATCGGTATTTCGAATAACACGAAAAGGACTTCGGATTTTCTATATGTTTCTGCTCACATATTTTTAAAGAGATATGGAAAAACTATTAAAATTATCAAATTCTAGTTAGTGTTATCTTAAAGTATGTGAAATTAAGTCATTACAGAGAAAGTGGCGCTTCTGTTTTATCGGCCTACGCCGCAGGCGGGTGGCGTTACAGTACCTAAATCTGAGCTATGTGTTGTCTACGTCGCAGGCGGAGGCGCCATAGACATGGAGCTGTCGCGTCACCTGCGCGAGTACTCCAAGTCGGTGGCCGGCAAGGAGCAGCTGCTGATAGCGGCCGCGGCGCGCGCACTCGAGGCCATCCCGCGACAGCTGTGCGACAACGCCGGCTTCGACGCGACCAACCTGCTCAACAAGCTGCGACAGAAACATCATCAGGGTAACTGGTTTTGTATAGGTTACAACAAAAATAATAAGTTGTGTTACCGCCATACCTTGTTGGTATGCGAGATATGTCAGTATAGATATTATATTGATCAGTAAAAAAGAAGAGAGATCGGAACTGGATTCAGAAGATGTGTCAGTAAAATTAATTATAAATGGTCTATTACATGTCAAAATCTTCAAATTTTATTGTTTTAATGTAATTTTTGCTACGCTATTTAACTTTTTAAAAGGCAATGTTGGCAAATCCATTTGCGAACACAAAAACAAAATAGCGTAAAGTATTGCTTAAAACGCATTGGTCAAGCGCATTGGAGTACACGCCCGCCCATCACTCCTCATGGACATGGGAGTGCTACTTTGTTAGCGGTTTACCTATAGTGAAAGATTTTTCAGAGAGTGAAACTTCAGTGGTTTGAGAGATTACCCCCTACATCCAAATTTACAAAGTTCAATAAAACATGATACGACTTGAAGTGCTAATAATTGAGCTAGATAGATAAAGAAGCTGATAATTGTTTGACCAGGTTCCTCCATAACGCGAAAATGTGTGAAAAAACAAACAAATCTTCACGGATTGCCTTACAGCTCCCGGGAACCGTTGCCGGCCCCAGGGTACCCAGCTGAAGACCAAAGTCTTCCTCGCTTAGCCGAAGATTTTTTTTAGGCTATACCTAACGAGTGGGCAGCTCTGTTGAGGTATGTAGATGGAAAAGCCTCTTTGTACGGTTTGTCGGAGAATGTACATAGATTTTTTTCTATTATAAAACCGGTACATGGTCGGATGTGGGGATCGAACCCGCGACTTCTCAGTTGAGAGCCGACGTTTTACCCACTCGACCACCGATGCCATAACGCAAAAATATGTGAAAAAAGTTTCACCAACAGTCCTTCGCCAGCGCTCTTTTTACGGGATAAGTCTTTTTTGTTAAATAATGTTTGCGTGCGCAGGTTTCGTGTGGTACGGCGTGGACATTCAGAAGGAGGACATAGCTGATAACTACGTGTCGTGCGTGTGGGAGCCGGCCGTCATCAAGATCAACGCGATCACTGCCGCGTGCGAGGCGGCCGCGCAGGTAATGGAGCCAACACCGGCGTCAACAGATTACTTAATATGACAGGCCGAGAGAGAGAGTGTGCGAGTTGCTAATCTGTGGACAGTGTGGACGGTTACCGAGGGGGCATCCATTAGTTACGTGAACTCAAAATGGGGGGGGGGGTCCAGTAAATTCTCATCATCTGTCACTTAGACTGAGGGGGGTATCATTGAAATCTCACGTCAACTTCTTTTGTAATGTCCCATTTTGCCAGCTCAAACATCTCATGGTTAAAAATATTTATATTTAATAGTAAGAAAAAAACTAAAAGTTTTTAAATAGACAATACCGATTTTATAAAAATAAATGTAGTTTTTTTAACAACTGTAGCGGAAATCTCACGTATTCGGGAGAGGGGGGTGGTGGGGGGTCCCACTAAATCGCACCAAGGGGGAGTCTAAAAAGAAAAATAGCTCACGTAAATAATGGATGCCCCCCCCCCACTTACCGAGAATTTAAATCGTTAGTAAATTGTTGTCTCTTTTACTCGCACGCATTTTACACGAGTGCTGTGCTTTCTTTCGGCTGAAGTTTTTTTGAATTTCTACCGATTTAAATGTTTGTTACTGGTAGTACCAAGAGGCATGTTAAGAGGATCGTGTAGCTCAGCGTGCGCAGCGAAATAGGTATTTAGAAAGTCATATTCTGTATCAAGCGCGCTCTTCCCCCGGGCATCAGTGCGACAGAGTGCACTGCAGCTCGTGAGTGTTTGTAGGTATGTTCTTCGTTGAAAATTGCGTTTTGGGCGAAAACGATTTACACCTGCTAAACTATAACGAAACCTTATAATTTTGGTGTCAAACGTTTTAGCAGATTATAATCTACGTACGTACGTTTTGCTTTTTTTGAAATTTTGCTTGGTTTTTCAAATACAGACGGTTTATTACCAGCAAGTTATGAACCAAAAAAACCGAGATTTGAGGGGCTTATAACTTTTGACCTATCACGAATTTTGATAAAAGGAAAAAATACGTACGTAGTTTTTCATTATGTCAGTAACATATTACAAAATCGTTAAAATTAAATAATATTTAGGGGTAGTAAAACGTTTTCTCCATTTGTATGGACATGGACACTATGGATGGTACACTACACTCTTAAGGGCCGTGGTACTATTTTTACCACAAACGAGTAGTACCACCGTACCACGGGTCAGAAGCGCTACTTTACCTTTATGACGTCACTTTGTCGTCTGAGAGCAAAACTTAGAAAATGACTACATATGAATATTATCAAACAAAGTGTGCGTCGGTCTGTCTGTGCCCCGCCTCAGGCAAAAACTACTGATCACATTTTGTTGCGGTTTAGATAGGTCGATTCACTTTGAAAGTTTACTAGTATTAAACATGGACCTATCATGTTTAGGAGCTGAACATTAACAGTAATCTGCGAAAAGTTAGTTCCAGCGCGTTTTCATGACGTTTGCTGTCTATGTCTAGTCCGTGAGAAATATAACAAAATGACGTACTAAAGAATTGTGTAGAATACAATGATCTACAAAAAAGTCCGCGGTAGCCCACTTATATTTGTATAGATGTGTGTATGTTTGTTATTCAAGAACGGCTGAACGGATCTGGATGAAATTTGGCACATACATAGATTATAGTCCCTACTTATAGTAGCTACTTTTTATCCCGGAAAAATGTTCTCTTGGGATAGATTTGTTTTTCACGGGATCAACATGATTTTTTGCATAGTGGTAGTATCATAGTGGTTAGAGAATGACCATATACTACTTTTTATACCTTTAAATTACAGCCACGGGATTATTTCTTTTTGGATCTATTACCACGCGGGTGAAACCGTCTCATACCGTTGTTTTCCCAATTTCAGATTCTGACAATCGATGAGACAATCAAGAATGTGAAAGGTGAAGCTCCGCCCACCATGGGTCGCGGGATGGGCAGACCTATGATGGGCTAGATGTGTCCTATGTGACGAGGCAGGTCCTAGAGACAAGGGAGACGCCTTACTTATAAACGCTGTTCAAAAACTGTTTAAAGTAAGAGACAGGAGATTATTAATTTTCATGGATTTATAATTTTTCTTAAATTTTCTCCAGGTTACTTTAGGATGTTTCAGTCAGGGTACATACTGCGTGAGTGAGACAAGTATACAATTTGTTTCGTCACTCTGTCATGCCTCTTCAATTTAGCCGGGTTATATCTGTGCTAATTACTATTAAGTATCAAAGAGTTGTCCATCGGGAGACGCCTTACTTATAAACGCTGTTCAACAACTGTTTAAAGTAAGAGACAGGAGATTATTAATTTTCATGGATTTATAATTTTTCTTAAATTTTCTCCAGGTTACTTTAGGATGTTTCAGTCAGGGTACATACTGCGTGAGTGAGACAAGTATACAATTTGTTTCGTCACTCTGTCATGCCTCTTCAATTTAGCCGGGTTATATCTGTGCTAATTACTATTAAGTATCAAAGAGTTGTCCATCTATCATGATGGGATTAAATAGTACTTTGTCTCCCATAATGCTTGGAGTCGGGAGGACGCGACTTAGGGACCCTTGGACCCCCCCCCCTGTCCTTGTTACAGGTGGTCACATTTATATGGACCACCCCCGTATGACATTAGTTTTAATACTTTGTTGACCCCCTACCCCTAAATCTGTGACTTAGTTTATGGAGGGTATTAATTAAGGATTCTGGCTAACATACTATGGAGACTGCTTTCATTATTTTTCTAATTGAAGGTCTCGTTAATTTTGTAATATATATGTTAATGTAAAATGGGTGACCCCATCATTAGGAAGGACGGGGGCGCAGAGGAAAACTTTAGCGCCGTTTCTCCGCCAAGTGGGTCACCCTTTTTAGAGATCACAAATTATTAATGATTTAATTTAATTATGATTTTATGTAGAAGTGTTTGAGGTGGTGAATCTTATTCTAAGGCCACTATTTCACTATCATATAAAAATGATCCTATTTATATGACTCGTATAAATATCAACATAGGATAATTTTTATATGATAGTGGAATAGCCCACTAATGGAATAATAAATTGTCAACATAAAAAGTAATAATTGCCACTAAGCCTGGAGCCTGGATAACACAAATAATGCTTTTAAAATGTTTTAGTTATCAATAAGTTATTTTAGGTTCGCTATAATAAATATACTAAAACAAATTTGTGATTTTATTTGTCGACTTCTTACGCGTTGTATTAGAAATGCAACAATTACACCCCATTTCATCCCTTAGAGGTTGATTTAGAGACTTGTTTACACTCTATAAGGAAGTTCATATTTATGTCTTATCAGTGTGCGTGACATTCTGTGGATTTTTCATCTTGGATGATTTACAACGTCTATTATTGTATTTCGTCATGAACTATTTAATTTATCTGTGTATGTAAATGGTTTTAATTAATTTAATGGTAAATACAAGTAGAATTGTATATTTATTTCAGATTCCTGAAAGTATCAATTCTAAATTTCGATAGTTGTATGTAACTGAATAACGACGTGACACTGGCAGAAATGTACTTATCTATAAAAAAAGGACCGCTGCTCTCATTGTATCTGTCAAAAATATCTCAAATCTCAATTAATCCTGGAAATGTTGAGTTTATTTATACAACATTTCTTTACCACACAGTTTTAAGTAGTTATTATTAGCAATGCTCGTTTTGGAAACTATTTTAGAATCCTGAATAATAAAAATATGGCTCAATCCAATTTAAAATAATAACTAACTATAAACTGCGCGGTAAGGAAATGTTGTATACTCTTCAGGGAGTTGCCGGAGTGAAGCCTTTGTTGTGAATAACGCACGCGCCCGCCAGGACGTGATAAGGAATAGTCATAAGACATATCACGGTCGGTGGGAGCGTTACTGTGACGTCTAATAATACTTGATATCGGCGGAATAATCAAAATCCTGATTAGGTAGAATAATTTCTTAGAATAATAAAGTGTATTTTGTAAACAACCTATGCAATTAAAAGACGATATATTAACAGTTTTACATAATTAACATTTTTAACCTATTTTACATTTGCAGAACTAATAATAATATTAAAAATGTTACAATAAAAAGACAACGCAATGTATCACAAGATAAAAAATACAAGGCAAAAATATTTATTTTCTGTGAAGGTGTGTTCTCCAAACTTTAGATTGTCTTCACATATTATTAAATATATTATTAACCTTGTAAGTATAGTTTTGTCACAGGGAAATATAATCTAAAATTATAATAACAGGTAAGTAATTAGTAATTTAATAAATAAGTGATTCTTAAAGTTTACACCTTGGGAGTTAGCACAGATTTTGACAGCGACACTTTCGTTTCGGTCGAATGGCCTTGAACAGGCCAAAACGTTCATGTCCAACAAGGACCGGCCAGAGATAGCCCGGCGCCGAGAGGTCCGGCCCAACAATGTGCGGGAAAATTCTGTGTACTTGTCTTTGTCCGGCCAAGCAAATTGCTCGGCATTCTTGTGCAGGGCATGCCCGGTCCGGGCTATCTCTGGCCGGTCCTTGTTGGACATGAACGTTTTGGCCTGTTCAAGGCCATTCGACCGAAACGAAAGTGTCGCTGTCAAAATGTATGCTAACTCGGCTTCTGTCCTTTATTATACTCCACAGACCTTTATAACTCCTGCAAGATGTTCATCAATTATTTGTAATGCACACAAACAGCACGCACCACTTGTAAACGTCTAGTACTAGCCCCTGTACCACTGTATTTTTCTGTCGTTTTATTGTTGCAACGGATTTTACGTTATGTACAAACATAATAATTATAATTAATGATTGGAAACACTAAGTTTGACGCCCTAGATCGCATTTTCCTAGAGCTCTGTCTCGCGACATCAAACGATACCAACGAAATCTAAGGTAACTTATTACTGCGCACCTGGTCAGTTTAACTGGTCAAAGGGGAAAAAATTGGCGAAAGGGGGAGCCCGTCTATGGCCCCTCCATAGGCTTAGTACTCGATGTGTGTAGTGCACGAGTTGCAAGCAACTCGCGGGATTTCAGTGTGGGAACATACTGCCCACACCAAAGAAGACATGCTACAAGTCGGCGATAAGCCCGCCACCTATCACGCTCGGCTTGCAGTAGGATTCAAATCCCAGTACATTGGAGAAAAGAAAAGAAAGTTTGTTTTGTATGGGAGACTAATTCGGTTGCAGGGACACCTACCACCACCCCTATTACTACCACTACTCCTACCCCTATCCCTACCCCACCGATACCACGAAAATCGCAATAAAAAAATTGGCGGTGTGGGTAGGAGGGTAAAAATAGTTTACGACAGATTTACCGGTCCTACCGACTATAAGTATAAAATTTCATAAAAATCGGGAAATGTATGGGAGTTTTTTTTTGTATGGGAGTTTTTTTTAACAGATTCGCTAATAGGAACAGATCCTGAACACTATTAGTTTCGGCACCTACCCCCTCCGATTTGTAGTTTTCGAGATAAAAAATAAAAAAAATAAGGGGGTTTCGGATATAATGTAATAATTTATAAATTATAACTGGCGCTTCTCCGGCCCTCACGCGGCATCGCTCGCGCTTTTAAAAATAAAATTGTATGGGAGACAGGGGGAGGGGTACGGGGAAAGTGGAAAGGGGTAGAATTCAAATCACAGTCCATAGGAAAAAAAAAAGAAAAAAGGTATGAAAATTTGTATGGGAATTTTTATTTAAAGGATTCGCTAATAGGAACAGATCCTGAACATTATTAGTTTCGGCATTATCCCCCTCTGATTTGTAGTTTCTGAGATAAAAAACAAAAAAAAATGTATGGGAGAATATTTTTTTTAACAGATTCGCTAATAGGAACAGATCCTGAACATTATTAGTATCGGCACTTTCCCCCTCTGATTTATAGTTTCCGAGATAAAAAAAAAAAAAATTATGGGAGTTTTTTTTTTGTATGGGAGAATATTTTTTTTAACAGATTCGCTAATACGAACAGATCCTGAACAATATTAGTTTCGGCACTTTCCCCCTCTGATTTATAGTTTCCGAGATAAAAAACAAAAAAAAAATTATGGGAGTTTGTTTTTTGTATGGGAGAATATTTTTTTTAACAGATTCGCTAATAGGAACAGATCCTGAACAATATTAGTTTCGGCACTTTCCCCCTCTGATTTATAGTTTCCGAGATAAAAAACAAAAAAAAAATATGGGAGTTTTTTTTTGTATGGGAGAAATTCGCTAATAGGAAAATAGTGGGTGCTCGACAAGTATTTGAAATTTGAAAAAATTCTTATATTTGGCCACTTAAATACATTTCAGGCAGCAAAGACGACTCGGAGGACGACAACAACTTTGGCGCGGAAGGCGCAAGAATTACTGGGCGATGCTGATGTGGAGCTGCCGGTCTCCGCGGAGCCCGACATTGCGTGGCCTCCAGTAATCTCCACACACATACTCAAGTTTTTCCTGAGATGAGGAGAGAACCCTTTTTCAATTACTACATGTCCTAGTCGGATTGTATTATTTTAAGAAAAAAAATCCGTATCCATACTTAGTTACCTCATTATTGCCAAAATTTTGATATTTTTTACTATTTTTAACTGCTTTTATCTGTAATTATTTATATGGAACAGTGCCGTGTTTTGCCTTTATATTAGTCATAATATATTCCATTCATGAATAATGTACTATATCCATAGAAAATGCAATATATTTGACAATATTTCATTGTTTCCAACATGCTGATTTCTACTCATATTTTGGGTACCTACTTTGGTTGTCTCATGCATAAAAATTATGAAGCCTAAGCTTGTAATATTATGTGATATGCTTTACTTGTATCCCCATTTACTTAAAAAACATAACATATGATACACTTAAGCCTCATAAGCCTAAAATAAAGCATGTAACAGGATGGTCACTTATGACAAGTATTTTACCTGTAAAATTTACCACAAAACTAAAAATTAATAAAAAAAAAATATACTGAGCTGTATTATATTTTTCTTTTATTTAATGTGTATAGTAAAAAGGTGTAAATAAAACTTAAAACTATGTTATGCAATTGTTTAATTTTTAAATAAAACCCAAATAACTAGGTTTTTTATAGGTACCAAAAATTGAACTGTATACTAGAGTACAAAGTTGTACTAGAGATATAATAAATATTAAGTGTGTGTGTAGAAAATATATCTAGGGTTAGAACTGTAAAGTTTGAACAGGTAGTTTCATACTGAAAACATTGAAAAAAGCGATTTTAATGAAATTGTAGAGTTGCAGGAATGTAATAGTTAAACGCTGAAATAATCTTGAAATACTCGTATATATTCGTTGAATTATATTTACATTCAGTAACGTCAAAAACCAAGATAACGTGCAAAATATCAAATATAATATTATAAAGTAAACGTAGGAAAGTGTACCAGCCAGGTCTCCACATCACTCCCCCACCGAGACCGTGACTACGGGCGTAAGTGAGGTGGAAACCGGACGTGGCGTCCAGAGCGAGTAATGCGTAGAGGTTCGGGTTGCATAGCGGCTGCGGGTAGAGTAGGAGACTGAGGAACATTGGTTTCAAGATCTTTTTCCAACATCATGAAAGCTGGTTTCAACCTATCTACCGAAACGTTGGTATCCTTGTTATTAAGGAGAATACGAAAATATTTTTGACCTCGCTTTAGGACTTTATGAGGTCCAGAATATGGTGGATGCAGGGCTGGACGGACTCCGTCTTGACGAAGAAACACGAAGTCTGAAGTTGCCAGTTCCTTGAAAACAAAAACTGTTTTAGAAGTATGATGTATTGTAGGGATAGGCTTTAGTTTATTAGCGAAGGAGCGTAACCTTGATACGTAGTCTTGCATGTCTAATATAGTGTTAAAATTCGAATGAAAAAATTCGCCAGGAAGGCGCAATGGTTCGCCATAAACAAGTTCGGCTACAGATGACTGTAAGTCTGATTTCCAGGCGCTTCTTATACCGAGGAGAACCAAAGGGAGAGATTCTGTCCAACTGGAGTCTGCGTTGCACATTATAGCAGCTTTCAACTGTCTGTGCAAGCGCTCAACTAAACCATTGGAAGCTGGATGATATGCTGTTGTCATCTTATGTTGCGAGCCAATTAGCTGAGTTAAATTTTTGAACGTAGAGCTGTCAAATTGTTTACCACGGTCAGTAGTGATGCTGACCGGGCAACCAAAACGGGAAATCCAACCTGTCAAAAATGCATTGGCAGTGGAAGCCGCCGTGATATCGGTGAGTGGTATAACCTCAGGCCAACGAGTAAATCTATCGATAACCGTGAGAGCATAACGAAAACCGTTTGAAATGGGAAGAGGACCTATAAGATCGGTGTGAACATGGAGAAAACGGGCAGGAGGTAATTGAAAAACGCCCAAAGGAGAAGACACGTGCCGTGTTACTTTAGCACGTTGACAAGCTAAACAGCTACGGCACCACTCTCGGCAATCTTTCCGTATGCCAGGCCAGACAAATCTTTGTACCAAAAGATTAACTGTGACATTTATTCCTGGATGAGAGAGAGAATGAATGGCATCAAATACTTGACGGCGTAATGCTTTGACGATAAAAGGTCGAGGAGTAGAAGAACTCACATCACAATAAATGAATGAGGAAGATCCTGAAATAGGAAGTTTAACAAGTTTGAGTGATGAACCCCCTGATAATAAAAGGTTTAATTCAGGATCGTTAGATTGAGCATGAGCAAGCACATCATAGTCAATAGCCTTGGAGGTCAACTCTTCAATCCTGGAAAGGGTATCTGCGACTACATTATCCTTTCCCGAAATATGTTGAATGTCTGATGTAAATTGGGAAATATAGTCGAGGTAACGGAATTGTCTGGGTGAAAATTTGTCTCTATTTGCTTGAAACACAAATGAGATAGGTTTATGGTCTGTAAAAACTGTAAAAACCTGAGCCTCTAACATATGCCGGAAGTATTGAATTGATTTGTATATAGCAAGAATTATCTGTTTAGCTACGATCGTAAGGGCTATACTTAATCTGCGATGGAGAAAGCTTACGTGAAAAGAATGCTAAAGGCTGCCAAAATCCATTTTTAAACTGCTGTAAAACTCCACCTATGGCAGTACTAGACGCGTCAGTGACAAGAGCAAGCTTAGCGCTGCTGTCAGGATGGGCCAGAGTTGCAGCATTGCAGAGACCTCTTTTGCAGTCTTCGAAAGCCCGTTTGCATATGTCATCAAATTTAATAGTCTGATTGTTTTTCACAGAGCCCTTAAGTAGATCGTTTAGGGGTGCTTGTAACTCAGCTGAACGAGGTATGAAGCGATGATAAAAATTATACATACCAAGGAAACGTCTTAGCTCTTTCACAGTTTTGGGCTCTGGAAATGTTAGAATCGCGACAGTTTGATCTGGTAGCGGTTTAACACCTTCAGCGGAAACTGTATAGCCGAGAAAAGTAAGAGTTGAAACACCAAAAGTGCATTTGGAGGTGTTGATGAGAAGACCGTATTTATCAAGTCTAGAGAAAAGCTCACGTAAGTGAAGTTGATGCTCTACGAAATCATGCGAAAATACCAAAATGTCATCTAAGTAACTATATGTAAAGTCAAGACCTTTGGTAACTTCGTCAATGAATCGCTGAAAAGTCTGTCCAGCATTTCTTAGGCCGAAAGTCATCATTGGGAACTCAAAAAGCCCAAAAGGAGTCGTAATGGACAACATTTCATTTTTTTAATCACCCATTTTTATTACTTTAATTAAAAATATATTAAAAAATAAGTTACACGTATTTTTGTATTTTATTTTTGGTTGAGTTTTTATATTTTTAATTTAATTATGATTTTTTATAAATTCTGAGGATTTATAAACTAAAAACCTTAGCTAGGACTAAAATTAAGAAATATAAACTGTCACCCAAAGAAAGTGACTGATAGTGTCAGTCAAGCCACAGAGTAAACGTTATAGAAATGCAAAGAGTATAATATACCGTGTTCCAAATAGGTGTTGCCGTAGCCGGAACTCAAATCGCCTACAACATTATTCATAATGTATATAATAATACTAGCTTTTGTCCGCGGTTTCACTCGTAAATATATTTCCTGTGATAGCCCATTCGAAACTAGCAAAACTTCCAAAAAATATTATATAAAAGAAGTATTTTTATAATATTATTTAAAGAATAATTATTAATTTAGCTTCAAATGGAATAAAAATGGGTAAAATTAATAGAAGGCAACACCTTAGTTCAATAACTAACAACTCTGCCAACAGACATTAGTATTTTTAAATTAGAGGGTTAGCACAGATTAGGGCACCTATTAATCCTCATTTTTCAATATTTCAGTATTTTTAAAATAACTCGAAAATTAAGGGATATAAAAATAAAAAAAAATGAAAAATAAGCTTTCTAGCATGTAATTTCCAAACGGTTTTCGAATTTTGGTACCTTACGAAAAATGAAATGTTGTCCATTGCCGTTTTGGGAATGTCGGGTGGAAAAACGGGGATTTGATTGTATGCCTTGACAAGGTCGATTTTAGAAAATATAGAGCAACCTGAAAGGCTAAAATTGAAATCGTGCATGTGTTTAATGGGGTACCTATCTGGTACAGTGCGAGAATTAAGCATTCGGTAGTCCCCGCAAGGTCTCCAGTTATTGTCCTTTTTAGGAACAAGGTGCAAGGCTGAGGACCAGGGGCTGTTAGAAGGTCGAGCGGTACCCATCCTAACCATCTCGTCAAACTCACGTTTAGCAATAATAAGTTTGTCTGGATGTAGACGACGTGGTTGGGCAGTAACTGGCGGGCCAGATGTAGTTTTGATGTAGTGCACAGTATTGTGGGGACAGTCACGTGGCCTGCCAGCTGGACGCGTTATGTTTGGGAACTCTTCTAGGAGAATTTCAAAATCGGGGTTAAGTTCCGGATAATTGGTTTTAATGGAAGTGACTGTTTCGGTAGGGTTAACACCAGATGCAGGTGCAACTAAATATGTAAGTTGATCACAAATCCTGTGATTCCTGCAGTCTACTAAGATGTTGTAATACGCCAGAAAGTCGACGCCAATAATAGGTTTAGTGACGTCAGCGATAACGAACCTCCACCCATACTCACGTCGAAGACCGAAGTTTAATGTAAGATGTATAAAACCATAAGTTGATATTGTAGTGCCGTTGGCTGCGAAAAGTTGGTAGCTTGATTTTGTTTGTTTGTTCTTGATAGCTGTCCGAGGAAACACGCAAATATCAGACCCACTGTCAATTAAAAACATCATTTTTGTCTTTCTGTCGGTTACAAATAGGCGGCCAGACGAGGGTTGACGACAGTCGTTGGCCGCTACTAACGACCGTCGTTTGAGTTTTCCGCGTCAAATTTGCAGGGCGAGATACATCTTCTTGCTCTAGAACCAAACTGGTAGTGATACCAGCAAAGGTCGCTTGGAGAATTGTTTCGAACAGGCGTCGATGGAGAGCGAGATCGGGAACTAGAACGGGAGCGGCGTCTATTGTCCCAAGTTGAGAGCTTCTGAAAACTTTTCTTAAGTGCTGCAATTTCATGCTTAACTTCTTCACAGCAGTTTCCAGGATTATCCTGACTGGTCGTCGCCACTTGCTTAGTGTAAGGAGCTATATCCTGGATTCGATCCGCTAAATCTGCTAATATAGATAATGATACTGATGGCTGACTGGCGAGAACACACTGGATATTTGCGGGAAGACGGCTCATCCAAATAGTTTTCAAAAAATCCTCCGGTACTGTCGCTCCAGCTAAACATTGTAGATGCCTTAAAAATTGGGAAGGCTTCCGATCTCCTAATTCTTCCTGTGTTAATATTTGTTGAATTTTTTGATCGTGAGTAGCGCTGAGTCGTTTAATTAATTCTGACTTTAATTTTTCATACCTGTCATTTTGTGGTGGATTGATTATAATGTCTCGAACCTCTTTCGAAAATTGACGGTCCAGATGCCCGATAACATAATTAAATTTGGTTGTATCACTTGTGATCCCGGAGTTGGAGAATTGGCCCTCGACCTGAGCGAACCAGATTTCAGGATCCTCAGGCCAAAACGGTGGAATCCTTACTCCGACTTTGCACAGTTTTGCAGACGTACCGTTTGCGGCAGTGGAACCGGACACAGCCGCCGGGTTGCCGCTGCCCAAACTGCTATCCTTGTGCGCCATGTATATTATAGTTACATAATAGTAGTTCAATTCGGTGGTCACCAATGTAGAGTTGCAGGAATGTAATAGTTAAACGCTGAAATAATCTTGAAATACTCGTATATATTCGTTGAATTATATTTACATTCAGTAACGTCAAAAACCAAGATGACGTGCAAAATATCAAATATAATATTATAAAGTAAACGTAGGAAAGTGTACCAGCCAGGTCTCCACAAAATACGCACCACATTTTTGCTGCGTGCCAAAAAACCCGCAGCGGGCGCGACAAACAGAGACCGGTTCTATTTTATGGCCGACTGGTGAAGGGGAAATTTGGCAATGTATACTTAAAAACATTTAAAATTATATTTTCTTTTATTCTATGTATAATAATTACGTACACAGAGCAAATAAAAGAATTACATTACGTATTTGTGAATTACTTTTCACATATTTTGTAAATTTCGTAATTTTATTAAAAGTTTATTAGTGTTGTGAACATTTTGTCTATAAAAATATCGATAGTTTTTTGTGCGGATATGTTGTGTACATGAATAACGGCATTTCTTTATTTCAGATGTCCCAATGATAAATTATTGAGTCAAAAGTGGATTGAAGCTAAGTGAAATTGATTGGACACCTAAAAAACATCAACGAGTGTGCTCCAGACATTTTACATCAGCGTGTTTTATTAATATTTCCGATGAAAAGTATCGAAGACTGAAGGACGATGCTGTGTCAACTTTACATGTGAATTTAATAAACAAGAAATAGTCTGATAAACGACTGATAAGGTCATTAAAAAATATTTCATTTAGTGGCTAGTTCTGTTGAGATATATTTAGATGGAAAAGCCTCTAAGTGTGGTTTGTCGGATTATGTACATAAGTTTTTAATTAAAAAACCCATTGGTACATGGCCGGGATCCGGGATCGAACTCGGGGTCTGCCTAGTTAATACCAGACGTCTTAACCACTCGGCCACCGACGCACATAATGAGCTTAATCAGTCATTTATCAGACTATTTCTTGTTTATAATAAACCATTAATACAAATTTACTTTTCAGTGTATTTTGACTACTTCAACTCCATGCCCTGAGGTTTTGGATTCTGCAGCTTTCCGAGATGTCGAAAAGGGTCACATTGAGAAGCTTGAAAAGGAAATTGTACGTCTTCAGAATTTAGCTAAAAGAAGATTACTAAAAATAAATTCAAACATATTTAATTATAAGAATTCATTATATTACAAAAATAATTGAAATATCCAAAGATATGGTTCGGTCGTTTTTGACAAAAACTTTTTCAAAGGTCAATAATATCCCTTCTACTATAATTTTACTAACATGTAAGCCAAGGTGTGAGAATTTATGGCAAGTTCAAGATGACAACAAGAATTTTATTGTACTTTTATATAAAGTATAGGGATTTTGCGGATATTTATTAAAGAGGTAGTTGTTTTAATGTTTTGATATTTTAATTTCTCATTACAATGTTCTCATAAATTAGGATCAAATCTCCACATTGTATATATAGCTTCTGTCTAAATAGATAGTTAGGATTTGATAATAAATTGGTAGGTTTTTAATTAGGTACGTCAATAGTTAGGATTTTGTATAATACATTGTTTATATTTATATCTGTCTGCGTTATTATTCTCTTCCCTTATACCAGGCCGCCGACCTTGAGATGTCTTACAGGTCCATGTCGTACACTATGTCGACAAATTAGAGCAAAGTACCGAACCTACTGAACCTACTGAAAATACTGAAGCTACTTACCTTTTGTGACCTTTGGAGCACCTAGAGTACCCATAAGGGCCTAGGTTCAACTCTCTAGTTGTTTCATAGGTACCATTAATATAGATTATACATATTGTATATAATTGTTCATCCGAACAAAGTCGGGGCAAGCCGCTAGTATAAAATATAGCCTACGTTACTTAGTGATAATATACCATAGCACTGGTGAAATAAGTATTATTTTAAATCGATCCAGTAGTTTTTGAGTTTATTCATTAAGTACAAACAAAAATACAAATCTTTTTTCTTTATAATATTAGTGTAGAATGTAGATATAGACAGACAATTTATTTTATTTATTTGTAACTAATTTATCGATATCGATATTTTGCGTGTTCATTTTACACACATCACCTAGATTTGTAAAACAGTGTACGCACAATTTATATGTCATCATGACAAAAGTAGTGTTGTTTCATTTTGACAACAAGAAAACAACCATAAGAGTAAAAAAGATAGCTATCTGTCAGGTGCTTGGACCTTTTTAGGCTACTTCTATGATTGTTCTGAGCCGTAGACTGAGTACTCTGTCTACCTACGATTCATTCCATAAATCATTATCAACCTTTGCATTTAAATTCAAAACCTTTGCCTTCCAAAAAAAAAAAGCTATCACAAATTTGCCCATAGAGTACCAATTAATACAAAGTCTTTATCGGCCGCTTATAAGTTACTCTATGCGGCCGCCATTACGTTCTAAAGCTAACCAAACATTTTGTTTAATTGTTTAATCGATTGTAACACCAAAAATAACAATAACATCATCTTTGTAATCGTGTTATGATAGTGTAATAAACAATGGAGGAATTTAGCGACAACATGGACGAGCGGACAGACGGCCCGGGAGATGATGGTGATGACAACGAGGGATATGATGATGATGATGGCTCCGGAGCTCCCGGCGCACGGGGGCGGGGGGGGAGGGGAGGCTTCAGGTATACTTTATACTTATTATTATTATTATTCTTCTACGCCGGCCTCGCCCGTGGACATTTAATATCACATCGCCGAATGAAAATCATTGACATTATTCAATTGGTTACTGCTCTGCTTTCAAAAGAAGTAGCGTGATGTTTTATTTACCTAAACCTTCCTCTTGAATCAATCTATTGTTTGGCGCATACATTAACAAAATCAATTCAGTAGTTTTTGAGTACTTAAAGTACAAACAAACATTAATTTATATACATAGGTAGGTATATTAGCTTTCCGCCCGCGGAGTCGCCCGCGGATATAATGGAATTAAAAAAACCTAGAACCCGATTGCAGCGCCACCTAATTGTGAATCTAAACCATCTAGAGATCCACTCAAACACAAAAAAAAATCATCAAAATCGGTCCAGCAGTGACATACAAAAGAATTATATATCCTATATATTTGAAAAAATATTTAATAGCCCAATTCTTGAGCTATGACCCAAAGGAGCGAAGCAGTAACCATTCTCAGTTACCTCTTAATAAACTTGTATATTATGTAGGTACTGTTATGTTAGTATTTGTAATTGATAGAGTCTAGTCAGTAAATAGTAGATCAAGTTGGCCACCCCTGCTATAGATAGTAGTGATTCATATCCAGAAAGTTTTCTATTTCAATGAGGGTTACCCACAACTTTTGTTTAAACCATAGCTTAGTTAACCTAAAATAAAAAAAAAAATTGTGTTTTCAGGGGGAGGGGGTGATTTCAACTCCCAAAACCCTCCCCTAGATACTGCTATGCCATGTATGTCTGTAAGTAACAGTTACTCTATGTACAGGGGCAGAGGTCGCGGACCACCACCAGGCTGGATGAGCGGGCCTCCACCCAGGTTCAGGGGACGGGGCTACGGGCCTGGCGGGCCACCCATGAGGGGCCGCGGGGGCTTCTTTAGAGGCCCGCCTCGAGGACCGCGCTTCGTACCAGCAAGCAGCGGACCGCAGGGCTTCGACCCGGGTTGGGGACCGATGGGCCCGCCGCCGCCGGGCATGATGGGCGGGCCGCCACCTTATGGACCCCCGCCCGGGATGATGGGACCCCCGCCCAATATGATGGGGCATGGACCGCCGCCGTTTGGGGGTCCACCAGGCATGCCGCCTCCTAATATGGTTGGTATTATTCTTATTATTCCACGGTTAATACATATAATGTGTGAACTTGAAGTCCCTATCTCATTTTGTTTAGAAGCTAGAGGCCCCGTCACAGACAATAGGTCCTTAGTTTAGGATCAAGATGCTGGATTGAGTCTCACAGTGGTAATCTGGTCAAATTCAGAATAAATCGCATAGAGCTGAAAATTGATACACACCTTAAATCATTCATTACAAATGAAATGTCAAAAGCCCCATTGATCCCACTTGTGCTAAAAAAAATATTCAAGTATTCAAAATATTTTAAGTGGGTCTGATTGGGACTTTGAACACTACATTTGTAATGACATATTACAACCTTTGTATATGATATTTTTACGATAACATTTACCACTTAACGGGACTGCTAACTTCAACCATTAATAATAATGTGTATGCCTATACAGAGTCCGGAGCTCTGGGTCGAGACCAAGTCTGAGGATAGCAAGTCTTACTTCTACCACGCTCGCACCAGGGAGACCACCTGGACCAGACCTCAGGAGGGCCCGCTGTGTAAGGTCATCACACAGGCCGAGATGGAGGCCATGGCTGCTAGTGAGTACTGTTACACCACAAGTCGGGGACCTTAGGGGGCAAGTCTTACTACTACCGCGCTCGCAATTTTGGGCTTATTGACTACGCCAACGCACGCAATCCACAACATTTCAAAATTTTAACACCCTAATTTTATTAGCCTATATGAAAGTAGGTGAAAAATTAAGGTCCCCGTATTTTTTGCTTTTCTAAAATTTTAACTTTAACACTCTTAAATTAATTTTTAATTATTGCATTTTTAGAAAAAGCCGATGACGGCTAAAAGTATCAGGTGTCTATGCGTATTCTGTATTAAAAAAAAAAGAAATGACATGAGCTGGGGAGTTAGCACAGATTTTGACAGCGACACTTTCGTTTCGGTCGAATGGCCTTGAACAGGCCAAAACGTTCATGTCCAACAAGGACCGGCCAGAGATAGCCCGGCGCCGAGAGGTCCGGCCCAACAATGTGCGGGAAAATTCTGTGTACTTGTCTTTGTCCGGCCAAGCAAATTGCTCGGTATTCTTGTGCAGGGCATGCCCGGTCCGGGCTATCTCTGGCCGGTCCTTGTTGGATATGAACGTTTTGGCCTGTTCAAGGCCATTCGACCGAAACGAAAGTGTCGCTGTCAAAATGTATGCTAACTCGGCTGCGTGCTTTCGTACGTTTCATTCGTTCAATAGTTCGTTCATGGTTCTTTTGTTTCATTCATTATTGTTTATTTTTATTTTATTAATTTAAAATTAAATTTTATTCACTTTCATCAACAAAGATGGGTAGAGAAGCACGTAAATTAAATTTCCTTGTATCAATTCTATTCTATTTTTTCGTGTTATGGTTCCATCAGTAGTCCCCTTGTATCCTGTTTTGTTTTTACAACTACAACTAATACTTTTTATTACCAGTTACCTTTATAGTATAGTAGCTTTGACCCGTACTCTCGTTACACAGTGTAGTTTTTTCAAAATATCTCTTAAACCACTGAATAAAAAAATTATTAAATATGTGTATCGTGTTAAGCAAAGGAAGATCTCCAAACGGATTTTTAATTTTGGTACTTAACGAAAAATGAAATGTTGTGAATTGTTGTGAAACTGGTATTCTTAACTGTGGCCGTGAAATGCTTCGCTCTGCTCTCCGCCAGGTCTGTGCCGAGTCTTAGGTCACCACACTCCCCCAATTTTTAGCTCACGTAATTAATGAATGCCCCCATATAAGTCATGAGCTTGTTATTCCAAATAATACTCAGAAACTGCTGAACGTATTGAATTTTATTTTTATCGATATGTATCAATATATATTTTTTTCAACTTCACGTCCTCATTTCTCTTGTGCCCGGCGCCCTCATTTTTGCCGCTCTGGCTGTTTGCCCGGCTTGGCCCTTGCCCGCAGTTAAAATTTGCATGCGAAGACACAATTATTTATCCAAAAACAAAATTTTACGTAGTAATAACATAATATAAAGTAGCCTATGTCGCTCTCGGCTCTCCGACTGTCTCTGCTCAAAATATCATGAAGATCCGTTGTTCTGTTTTTGACATAAAAGAAGGACAAACAAACACGCAGCCAGTTCAGAACTAGTCCAACTATTACTGTTTGATTGCAGGTCAGATGCAGAGCATGGCTGGTGGCGGGCCGCCTGGTCCCATGGGGCCACCGCCCGGAATGGGGCCTCCTATGAACATGATGCCTGGAGGTCCAGGACCAGGTGGGCCCGGTGGTCCCGGAGGTCCAGGCGGGCCCGGTGGTCCGATGCCCCCCTTCATGACGCAGCCGCCGCCATGGCTCGCCAAACCTGACGGTATGCGTTTAATTTTAATAGATGGCACTTGGTTGGAATGTGGCTATGGAGTTGAGTGCATATAGGCCTATGTTTGTCACCTCCGCTATGACAGCTTATATAAAAAACTACTATACGGGGCGTCGGTGGTCGAGTGGGTAAAGTCGCGGGTTCGATCCCCACATCCGACCATGTGCCAATGGGTTTTTATAATAAATACATTATCCGACAAACTTACAAAGGGGCTTTTCCATCTACATACCTCAACAGAGCTGGCCACTTGTTAGGTATAGCCTCAAAAATCTTCGGCTAAATGAGGAAGACTTTGTCTTCCGCTGGGTACCCTGGGGCCAGCAACGGTTCCCTTACGGGAGCTGTAAGGCAACCCATGAAGATTTTTTTTACTATACGGTTTTTATGTTTACAAGCATGACTGAATAAGATTGAACCACAGAACTAGTCTTAATCTCCCACATGTCCTCTATACACAATATCGAGGGTATCTGCAATCTCTGATGCTAATGTTGGTATGCCAACAGATGCAGCCGGTGGTGACGGACCCCAGAACATGGGAGGTCTCGCGGGTAGCCCCGGGGATAAGGAAGGCTCGCCGCAGCAACAGCCGGGACCAGGTAAACATATTTATGTTTCTTATTTTATGGTGATGGTCGAGTTTTTTTATTATTTACCTTTACAACCAAACAAATATTTCGCATGACTGATGACTGGTGGATAAGAAGTGTCTTGTTGTTTCTGTGTCAGGCGGGCCGCCATCCAACGGTATGAAGAGCGGCCCGGGCAACAACATGCCTCCTGGAGGGCCAGGGATGGGAGGTCCGGGAATGGGGCCACCCGGCATCGGCGCTCCCGGAATGACAGGCCCCGGAATGACAGGTCCGGGGATGCCAGGTCCAGGCATGCCAGGTCCAGGGTTGCCAGGTCCAGGGATGCCAGGTCCCGGGATTGGAGGTCCCGGTTGGCCGTGGGGAGGCCCGGAGCCCGGCGGTCCAGGATGGCCAGGACCAATGATGGGCCAGCCGAGCAACGGTTCCCAACAACAACAACCGACTACAACAGGTATGACTTAGTTAGGATCTCATTGAGCTGGTTGCTTCAGTAACAATAATAATATTGTCCGAAACAAAAAATAAGAAATATCTTACAAAAGGCGCCCGTGTTGTAATTACAGCCATTGCCAAGTATTTCCACCCTAATTCTTATTCACATAACAAACATTTTTAAACAACAACAATTATTTGGCTAGCTCTTCCTTGGTATGTATAGTATGCAAGGTAGGTCAGGTTGGGTAACGGACAGTGATGAGTGTGTCACGTTGCAGCGAGCAAGCAGCAGTCGCCGCCCAGGGTGGCGTCGTCTCAACCTGCCGCCGCCACGGAGCCGGTCAAGATCCCGCCCGAACTAGAAAAGGAAGCTGCTGAGTGGACTACTCACCGAGCTCCCGACGGCCGCTCGTACTATTACAACGCGCGCAAGAAGCAAAGTGTTTGGGAAAAGCCGCAACCCATGCTCGAGCTTGAGGGTAAGCTCATAAGGCTAGGGAGGGAAGCAGATACGATGAGGTGGCGGGTGGAGCGGGTTGGTGGTACTGTTTTACAGTTGGGTCATCCTATGAATTGGATCCTTCTTCTGTAACTCGCACCATATAAGTTGAGCCGAAGAGTATCACTTGTTTAGACTGAGCTATTTCATTTGTATAGGCCTCCTCCCCACTCTAACACTCAATCTTGATCAACGTATTAGGCGCGCACTGTACTGTGTGACGTTGGCAGATATGAAGAGCAAGAAAAAGAAATCAAATTCATATCCCACCATAGGATGGTCCAACTGTAGACAAGGCCATTATTCATAAACGTATTTTAGAAAGGTTTTTGTTAAAATGTGTTTTGTTTCTTTCTATTATTAGTAAAGACAGGTTTGTTAGAGAGTGACAAAACATATTTTAACTAAAACGCTTCTAAAATGTGTTTATGAATATGGCCAATATTTGTTAATAATTTGTATTGCCAAAAAGTAATGTAATATATCTCTTTTTTTAATAATATTTTAGCAAATTTATTTCTGTATCGAATACTATCCTGTTCCTTTCACTAATTCCACTTTAAAATTATACTGGAAAACTATAAATAATAAGCATTAAATGAATATGATTATCTTTGTTAAGTTCTAAAAAAAGAAAATAAAGGGAGAAAAGTGTATCCGGCTCGAAGGACCAGTTATTTACATTGTTACGACTAGTTAAATCTGGCTTCAATACCTGTACCATAAATGAAGGCACTAATCTTAATGTGTATGTATACTTGTTTCAGAGTTGCTTCAGAAAATGGCCGGCAGTGGCAACCACAAGATGGACGTTGATGATCGTGGCGATGGTTTGTTTAAACTTTTGTTTAATATCACGGTGTTTGTTTTTAACGCGTTAAGTTAACTCGATGGTATTTGGTATTGGTAATTCAAACTCGTCTTAATCTGCCGCGAGAGCACGACGGTGTTGAAAGAATATCTCTACGTAGACAAAATGTTAGCTAGAAAGAAAATATATAATGTACCGTAGAGATAAAGCAAGACAAAAAGGACCGGTTTCTGCGATGCCATTTTTTTTCATGTAAAACATCTGTACGCATGAGGTTGCGTGCTGTACGTGGAACACTTCCTAACCCTCAGTGTCGTGGCAGGTCTCTATTTGGGTCACTCTCCAATAAAAGATAATACTGTTCACTCTACTATATTGACATAGACCTGCTTGCTAGGCAGTATTATGAATGACCAAGTGAATTACGACGCTATGCATGCGGCTTACTGCCGGGAGCGTTTACATGTAACTGGCGTGCGCCGGAGCTTCATACCTGTACGGTCTAACCGCTACACATCTATACGCGCGTTAGACTAGGGTAAAATCAAGACGTCTCAAAATTCAGGAGTCTGCGCCTACAGCTGTGCGCACGTAGAGGGGATAACGCGTTGTTATGAGGCAATACCAAGCGTCTCACACTTCGGAGACACTGGGTTTTGGCCTACGCTGCGTGCGTCTGGTCGTGTATTTGTGGCGTATTAATACTACTGGCTACATACTTTTAACCTATTAGTTGACACATGATAGACAGTGATGTCATGTCAAATATTCAGAGATAACAATCCAGTAATGAAAGAACCTTAGTTTATATTTGTAACATAATGAAACCGTATCCAAATAATATGCTGTTTAAATATAATGCTGTATAAACTGAGTGTAAATGTTGTTAATCAAAATTTAATTCGCAATACCTGCCATCCTCACCTTATTCCAATTATAATAATAATACTGTTGTATACTGCCTGACGCACTTTACTTTTTTGTCCTGCTTTGTCACTACGAGATATTATATGTTTCTCTTTCTAAGTGACATTTTGTCTACGTGCGTTTCTACACCGTCATCGCACGACTGCTTATTGTTTCATCTTGAGGTCTTGAAGGGTCCGAAGTAGAGCTGACTCGTTTCGTGTTTGTCCTACAACTACCATAGAGTACTAAGCCTATGGAGGGGCCATAGACGGGCTCCCCCTTTCGCCAATTTTATCCCCTTTGACCAGTTATACTGACCAGATGCGCAGTAATAAGTTACATTAGATTTCGTTGGTATCGTTTTGTGTCGCGAGACAGAGCTCTAGGAAAATAGTTAATTGTGATGTTTTAAACGGGAAAGGCGATCTAGGGCGTCAAACTTAGTGTTTCCAATCATTAATTATAATTATTATGTTTGTATTTTAACATAATCATCATATAACGTAAAATCCGTTGCGACAATAAAACGACAGAAAAATACAGTGGTACAGGGGCTAGTACTAGGCGTTTACCTCCCCCCTCCGCCAAAAGTGGCAGAAAAAATTGTTCGGTGATTCACACCCTTCACGTCTCCTTTGGTAAATACTCAAAGAAAACTACACGTAACACGTTTTATAAATCGAGAAACTTGTTTCGAAAAACACTTTTATAAAAATAACGCTTTTTTGTTCCTACGACGTAAATCGTAACTAAAAACTATTCACTCGAAAAACCCGTTATTCTGTCAGTCTTCAAATGTTAAGAGAACACCAAGCCGGTTTCTGTTAAAGCATAGATTAAATAATAATTAGTACGTAATAGATGTCGCACTGCTTTGATCTTGAAGAAAACCGACGTTATATTTACCTACAAACATTTTGGTGACGGACAGTACTGCTAAATTGAACTCTACGCACAGAGCATAGAGCTCATATTATTACGCGGACAACAACGCGCTTGGGTTACCTACAATACTTACGAGTAGGTATGCGTCATTATCTATTACGGCCTTTATTCATAAACGTTTTTGTTAAAATGTGTTTTGTTTCTTTCTATTATTCGTAAAGACAGGTTTGTTAGAGAGTGACAAAACATATTTTAACAAAAACGTTGCTAATAAACGTTTATGAATAAAGGCCTAAGCTTATTAGATTACTGTAAGTTTATTGATATTAAATATTAACCTGTATCAATATTATTCAATGTTTATTTATTTATGATCTCATCACTCATCAATATCGTCGAACTAGTAAATCTATAGATACTAATATATAAAGATGAAGAGTTAAATAATATCACGCTACGACCCAAAAGAGTGGATCAGTAGTTTTGTGACATGTGACCTTGCCACCGCCTGATTGTTAAGCATAGGTGGCTGGTCCATGAATGCGCGCGACTGGCAGATCGTAATATAAATAAGGAGATAAACTAGATTGCTTTTTTGTATTTTAACATCCATATACACAGTAATTACCGCGGCTTGGCATCATTATGTTATAAATACAAAACTAATGTAAACAGTTCAGATTATTAAAAGTCAAAACACAGAAACAAAATATGTATTTAGCATAAAATCGCAAAGAAACCGCGCGAAATAACGTCAAGGACCCGTAGCGCGTCTGCACGACGATTTATGCAATCTGAGGGTGAGCGGAGTTGTAGGTGCTTACCTCATACCTACAGATGCCTGGTTAAAGTCATAGAGTAAACATTTGAATAACTACGTTCACCGTTCGTTCGTTGGCGGCCGCCGCAGGTGCTGTGTGCGTGCGTCCGCCTTAGCGTAATAAGAAACGTGTTTTTTAGTAACTTGATTTCCTTCTGGCAAAAAAGCGTTCGTTAGTTACATGGCAAAAAATTGTTTCTTGAAACGCTTAATGAAAATGATTTTGTTGATACGGTCAGCGCAGGTAGGGTCCCGTAAGATGTAGAACTATTTGTAGCTAAAACGGGCGAGTCCGGGGCGGAACTATGTGAGGTTGCCAATGTCATTGTTCCTTTTTTTCCCCACAGAGATGGACAGACACGATAACTTCAGGGCGATCGTAGAGGCGACCAAACGGGATGTGATGGAGAGAGAGAGACAGCAAGCTGAGAAGGAGCGGTTAGAGAAAGAGAGGCAAGAGAAGGAGCGGCTAGAGAAAGAGAGATTGGAGAAAGAGAAGGCGGACAAGGAGAAGGCCAAGCAGGACAAGACCTGTCCCATATCTAGCACTCCCATATCTGGGACGCCCTGGTGAGTTTTGGTGCGGTAGGGAAAATGTGGTGGTCATGCAGTGTGCAGGCACTCGATGGCGCTACTCTTGCAATTCTGAATCGCGCTATTAAAAATCTATAAAAATGATAATTGCCTGTTAAAAAAAAGTGTACCGACTTCAAAAATTATGCACTGAAAACTGTGCTTTCCGTGTTTCACTACATAAAAAAAACCCATATCGCTTCAAGTGTGCCTATAAAACTTGAAGAGTTCTCGGTTTCTCCAGGATCCCATCATCAGATCCCTTTCAAACAAAAAAAAAAATACCAAATCGGTCCAGGCGTGTCTGCAAGTAATCGGAGAATATACATTAAATGTTCGTTTGTAAACGCATCAAGGCATCACTGGACCGATTTGGCTGTTTTTTAATGTTCGTAATAGTCTGAATAAAGTTTTGAAGGAAAGAGAAATTGGAAAATTCGGGAAAAATGCAGCTGGGAACGAGCATGGCGGACATTGGAAATATATTGGTCCTTCGAGGCGGATACCGGCTTTTGTTTAGATAATTACAAGTGTATAACAAGTGCATTATGCCCCCAGGTGTGTGGTATGGACCGGCGAGGGCCGCGTGTTCTTCTACAACCCGACCGCGCATCTCTCTGTGTGGGAGCGTCCCGGGCAGCTCACGGGGCGCGCGGACGTGGACAAGGCCGTGTCGCAGCCGCCGGCGATACTGCTCGAGATGCAGCGGAAGGAGGCCGGGGAGGCTGCCGATACACCTGTTACTGGTATTCATGTTGCTTACCCCGACAATCCCGGGTTCTATTCCCAATTTTCTTTAGTAATATAATTATGCTTAAAGCGACTCCTAGTGCTTCGGGAGGGCAAGTAAGGGCGCTTCTTCTAAAAATAACGTCTATTAAAGAAGTGACACATCTAGGTCCGTTAAGTGCAGCAACGGACGTGTGACCTTTTCTGTTCAATATGGACAACTGGCAAAAATGTGGACACTGTTACCGGTGTCTCTGACCACACCGCAAGGTTTTTTTTTTAATTTTTTTTTATGACTTTAATTCAGCCGACATGCTCGGTGAATGACCTCTGTGAGGTATAAAGGCCGTTAATGTGTTTATAGTTTCATTTCAGAGGTTAAGTTATTTTAAGAAACTAATTTTAATTATTTTAATTTTTGTTTTGAATACTTACAATTGTATTTTTATAATATATTTTCAAAGTTTTTGCCGACAGATTAGGGATTCGTGGATTCTGGCTCATGTTTTTGGTTCTTATGGTCAAGTTGCGGACCCTTGCTCCTAAAAAATAAAGGAAAGGAAATCGAGGCTTCTGAATCGATCGCGCTCATTAAAAATCGTCTGTAAGGCCTCTTTGTTTAGCACACTCTCTCATTGTTCTATTGGATCTCTTGTACAATATACAATGGATTTCGTCAACACTAAAATAATTGCCTTTTTAAAAAAAAAGTGTACCGACTTCAAAATGCACAAGTCACTAAGTATAAAAAAAACCCAAATCACTTTCAAGTGTGCCTATACAATTTGAAGAGTTCTATCATCAGACCCTGACCTGATGACCATGGGACCACCTGGAAAGTATACTTCCAAATCGGTCCAGGCGTCTCCATACATCTCCTCATCCTTTTTTGAAGTCTGTTAAAAAGAACAAACTAGCAGCACTTAAAACACAACCAATCCTCACTGCGGCTCGCACGATACTGAAAACTGAAAATGGCCGCGAGTTAAGCGCGAGCCCTTTGTCGCAGCACAAAAAACGGACACCGATCTGAGAACGACGTATAGCGCGTACGCGAAGCCGTGAAACCATATACACTCGCTTTGCTTTCAGTCATTTGGTATCTGTTATATTACTATATATACTATATATACTATTATACTATATCTAAATATGTCATAGTTTTCAAAACGCAAAAGCAATGCTCGTTTTGAAAACTACGTCTATTTAGATATATAATAAAAATATGTCTTAATCCAACTTAAAATATAACTATCAAGGAAATGTTGTATAAATAAACTCAACTTTCCAACATTAACTGAGATTTGCCATATTTTTGACAGATACAAGATGACTGAGAGCCACTATACCTTGTGCGTTGAATAATCAGTTCATTTTGTGTTGTGCAAGTTTAAAGTTTTTATATTCAACTTGTGCTAAAGTGAAATAAATTGTTTAGCGCAATATGGAGGTGAGTTATTAATGGTTTTTTTTCTTTTATCTTTCTTTACGGGTTACGGTTCCAGGGTACCCAGCGGAAGACCAAGTCTCCCCTCGTTAAGCCGATGGTGTTTGTGAGGCTATAACTTAAAGAGTGGCCAGTTCTGTTGAGGTATATTTAGATGGAAAAGGTCTTTCTAAGTGTGGTTTGTCGGATTATGTATATAAGTTTTTTTAATAAAAAAACCCATTGGTACATGGCCGGGATCTGGAATCGAACCCGTGGTCTGCCTAGTTAATACCAGACGTTTAACCACTCGGCCACCGACGCACAATTATTTATGTTTTTTTTCGCATGTTTTACTTTTTCATACCCTCGCTATTGTTATTATACCTTGTGGTGGGGGTGGGGACCAGAGACACCGGTAACAGTGACCACTTTTGGTCTGCTGTTTATATTAAACAGAACAGGTGGCAAGCTGTTACGTAATTATCATTATTTTTCATTATTTTCTTAAATTCGTTGTGTCCATTTCAGATGCCATCTAAAATCTAATTAAATAGAAAAATCTGTTTTGTTGAGCCGTTATCATCGATTTATCCACATTGGGTACACGAGCAATATACTCCCGATTTAATTCCATATGCACAAACGCTATTTGTTTTCAGAGTCTATGCAGGCATATTGCACAATATGCAGCAACATTTCAAAGAATGTATTTATTTGTTTCAGTTTTCTTCAACTAATTTGTGCCAGTAATGGGGGCACGTTACACGTTGAAAAAATAATTTAACGCTGGACTAAGCCATGATGAAGACACTACCATGACCTCGTATGCAGAGCCGGATTTACCCTTAGTGCACTGGCCCCTGTGGCCCCCTAGTGTACATCCAGGCCTGCTCGTATGCCAACAAAATAAAATTGTTTTTTTTTAAATTCTCCTAATATAAAGAAAAAACACAAGATTTTTGTCATCTGCTATAGCTCGGGCTTCTATTTGCAGCCATTTTGATGCTGCTACAAAGGCAAGCCACCTTATAAAAATGGAAATTTATGACATAGACAAATTAAAGAACATTGGAAGCATACGGATATTGTGTGCAAAATGATGAAGACCAACATTAACAAAACGTGATATCATATTTGAGATTGCTAAGAAAATTGTATCCCAGAGCGAGTGCAAGAAATATTTCTTCGAAAAGCAGCACAATTAATGTCTGCTATTGTATATGTTTAAAAGCCTTTTGTAAGTGCCTTCTAATTTGTCGGCTTATATTCACTCTAAGATGGGTACTCCAGCCTTTTTTTAAAATATATATTACAAAATTCTTATTTTAATAATTCAAACTCAATTTAGATATACATTTTTTATTTCAAAAATACATATAGGTACAAACATGTTCCTCCTATATTCATAATTTTTCTGGGATAAACTATTCCCAATTTCTCTGTAAATAATCCACCTGTGTCGCTGTCATTTAGCATATAGTTACTTATTCAATATATCTAAGTGAAATAGCTGTTATTTCAATGGGTTTTATTGAATAGGTAATATTGGTGGTAAAATAAAGAAAGGATTGAAAGAGCATAATAGATTTGTTTTTGATTGACGATAGGCTAAAGAGTGCCACAGAAATCACGAGGGTGTACAGTGGTACCGGTATATTTAGTGATGACCACATTTAAGGGTCTGTTTCAAGGCTAGCGCCAACGTACGCCTATGTCGCCTTCAAAAGCCGAAAGAATAAAAGTTGAAAAGTTAGAATAGGAAGATGTTAGAGGACAATACAAGAGGTACTAGTTTGCAGCAGGATGACAGTATAGATGAAATGTGGGCGAAGAGTAAGCATGGAATTGTCAAAGCAGCACAAACTACTTGTGGAGTTATGAAGATTATTGGTGGTGTCAGAGGAGATCCGTGGTGGAATAATAAAGTAAGGGAGGCTGTACAAATTAGGAAGAATCCTCATTTACATCTTTCGGCTGTAACAGGAAAGAATGTAAAACTTGGAGAGAGAATAGATAAGAAATATAGGAATGTAAGAAAAGAGTGAAAGAGATAATTAAGGAAAGGAAAGAAAAAATGAATGAAGAGAAGAAAGATTTTTCAAAAGAACATTAATTTTTTTTGGTATTGTGTGAGAAAATCTTGAGGAGCATTGAGGACTTCTAATGTACAAATAATTAAAAGCAGAGGATGGACGAATCATGATATTGAAGTATTAGAGATAATGAAAGATTATATGGAAGCGTTGATGGACGGACAACAAACACATCCTTCGGATGCGGTTAGCGAGGACTCTTGAAGACTCAGAAGTTATGGATGACAGTATCACGGAGGATGATGTGGTGTCAGCCATCAGAAGATTGAAGAACGGAAAATCGGCTGGGAAAGACAGTATTTCCAATGAATGCTGGAGCGAAGGACGAGTACCAGGAGACTGGTGCCAAGTCATAATAGTTCCAGTGTTTAAAGGAAAGGGTTCACAGCTTGATTGCAATAATTATCGCGCCATCAGCCTTAGCAGCTTGGTTGGAAAAATGTATGGAAGAATCATAATTGAAAAGAAAAGTGAAAAGAAAATGATGCGAATTAATAATTCGAAATCTAGTATTTGAAAAGGACGACGCAAGGACGGAGTGTAACATTTGTGTGAAAGGATGTAAATTAGAGCAAGTGAATGAATTTGTTTATTTAGGTAGTATGTTTACAAGAGATGTGAAAGGAGAGTGAAAGCGGGAAGCAAGGTATTTGGTGGACTAAACAATGTATGCAGAAATACACAACTTATAACTATAAGTAAAATTAATATACATAATGCTGGTTTAGTTCATAAGAAGCATTAAAGTAAGATAAATACAGTGGAAATGTATTGACCGCATCCGGAACGATGTCATTATAGAATAATGCAGAGTGAAAGATGATGTTGATGATGAAAAAGGAAGTAAAAGTAGTTTACGCTGGTTTGGACGCGTTAAAAGAATGAAGCATGAAATATTGATTAAAAATGTTTATACGGCTGAAGTGAAAGGAAATGCTGTCTGAGGACGACCTAGGTGTACTTTTATTGAACATATAAAAAATGTATTAATCGATCGAATAAATATAAGAAGTATATATAATAGGTATGTCAGGATCGTAACAAATGGTATTCGATTGTCTCTGCCTACCCCTCTTGGGATAAAAGGCGTGTTGATAGATACCTATATAATAGATGAAGATATTTATTATCAAAATGTATAACATTAAATCATTTATAAAATTCAAAATCTCTAATTTAAAAATGTTTTAATTCATATTCTATAAGATTTGTTTTTATATAAAATTATTTTCAGAATACCTATTATCACATAGTTATAAAATTAATTAACCTAAATATTATGCTTTGGGTTTAATTTATATGTTAATAAAGATGTGTCGTCAATTTGCCTAAATGATTTATTTGCTATTTATTTTTCATACAATCCTATATTATAATAAATGCTAAACTTTATTTGTTTGTGCTTCTTTAACTGAGAAAAGCATCGATGTTTTTCTTTGCTGAAAAGGGCCGGACTGTTCGCATAGTCCACTTTTATACAAACCGGTATTATAATCATTTATCGAAATACAGTTAAAGCTCCTTATTCGTGGAAGAAAAAATTAAGACCGCTTCCTGTATTCGCGGATACGTATAGGTGAACCGCTTACAAAGTAGCACTGAGATTTGCCATATTGATGACATTAACCAATTGAAAGAATGAAGGATGAAAGATTGACTAAAAAGGTTTATATGGCTGAAGTGAAAGGAAATGCTGGCAGAGGACGACCTACGTGTACTTTTATTGAATTTATAAAAAATGTATTGATCGAAGGCTATAATAAAAGTACTCACAATCGCCGAGCATGTATGAAAGGTATGATGAATATAAAAGAAGCGAAAGAGGTATGTCAGGATCGTAACAAATGGCATTCGATTGTCTCTGCCTACCCCTCTTGGGATGAAGGCTTGTGCCGTTTTGGAGAATTTTATAGGTACCTACACATTGGGCACTTGTAAAGTGCTTTGGTTTGAATTGAGATTTATCTGCAAATAATGAGCCGGACACTAATTTTAACAGTGAGTTATAGGTACTAGAGAAGACGCTACCCATCACTCCTATGTTCCATTCAATTGCGGCGATTGCGCCGCACTTCACACAGTCGCTTGCTAGCTGTTGAGCAGTTATACGCTAGTAATTGTTTTTAATCGAAAAAATTTGAAAGTCATACAATATGCCGTGGTGTGTGTTGAAATATGAAACTAATAATTCAAGGAATACGGCGAAGTGTAAAGGAATAACTTTCCACCGTTAAGTAACTAGGTATAATCATTTTAAAATTAAATACGAACATAAAATTTATCAGACGCATGTTGTGTCATTCGACATAGACTAAAAACATTCAGAAGTGAAAATAGGTAGAATTGGTTGACGTTCCCGTATATAGCGGAAAATAATACAATATATTTTCTACGCAGATATTATTGTTTGTGTAATGTGTTATCTACACTTCTACACTAATATTATAAAGAGAAAAGATTTTTCTATTTTTGTCTGTAATGATGAACTCAATACTACTGGACCAATTTTAAATGTTTTTCACCAGTAGAATGTATTATTATCGCTGAGTAACGGAGGCAATATTTTATACTAGCGGCTTGCCCCGACTTCGCCCGGGGTAACAATTGTATCCACTAGTAAGAAACTACTGGACCAATTTAAAAAAGTATTTCTCCAGTAGAATGCTATAATATCACTGAATAAAATAGATATCTTTTATATGATATATAATTGTTACCCCGGACGAAGTCGAGGCAAACTGCTAGTTTGTAATAAAATAGTTATTGAAATTTGTGGTGTTTTGTCTATTGAAGGTTTCCACGCCCTAGCCAAGAAACAAGAGAAAGATGGATAAAATTTGTCCAAAACAACCAATTATTACAAATTATTAAATACATAACAAAAGCAGAAAAGAACATTTTATCCAGTAAGAAGTATTTACATCTTTAGTTCATTCTTTTAATCAACCGAGCACTTTGAATCACCGAATACATTTGATACGGGCTATAATTAACAAATATACAACAATTCGCTTGAAACATGAAGCTAAAACTGATCAGAATATCAATTATTACTTATTAATAAGAGTGAAATTGTTTAAGGGCATGTAACTAAATCATAACAGTCACCATTTCACCACGCTCTCTTCTTATGAAAATATTGCTTATACTCAATATGCTGAAGAACTCAAGTTACAACAAAAACAACTAGCGGCTTGCCTCGACTTTGCCGGGGTAACTATTACATACAATAGGAAATATAAAATATAGCCTATGGTATTCAGTATACATTATATGATAGGTTGAAACTGTATTAGGCTTAGTTATTATATTAGTTACCTTTTTTAATGAGTCGTTCTTAGTCTGTAAGTTTCCTTAAATACAATAAATAGCGTTCTACAGGTGAAAGAACTTTTAGAATCGGTCCAGTAGTTTTTTACTTGGGGATATAAATGTTACCCCGGGCGAAGTCGGGGCAAGCCGCTAGGTATTATAAAATTAAACTTATGTTACTCAATATATATAATATATATTTAGATTTTTTTTTTTAAATCAGTCCAGTAGTTTTGATTTTATTCATTACAAACAAAAATATAAATCTTGTACAAATGAGCTTGTTAGGTTTGTCCTTTCTGTAAGCGTAGTTAGTCTATATTAAGCATGTTGTTGTAGTACGTTGAACGAAATGCGTAAGCGCCATGAAATTCACGGCGCTTTCGACCTTTTGGTCGCGAGAAAACTACATCCTAGAAGCGATCTAGCGCTGTGTGTTTATACCGTTTGATTACTCGACTAGCGACTAACAAGCGCTTCAGCGAACTTAAGTTTTATTTTATATAGAAATGAAGCATGCCTTTTGTCTATTATAGCTCCTCTAGTACCTATATCTCAATGAATTTTAAACAAAATGTTGAGTCTAAATAATATGAATACGAAACGAAAACGTTTCTTTCAACATTTTGTCATTCTTTAGCCATTCAATTGAATGCCGCCATTTAATGAAATGACTAGCCATCCAATTGAGTGCCTGATTTAACCATTTGGCGGCGACATATCTATATGTATTTTTTTATCACAGATTAATAGTTCTTTGGATATTTTGACTTAAATATGTAATAATTTAGGGATTTTACCGCTGTTAAGGCCTTAACATTTGATATATGATGCTGTTTATTTAATACATTATTGGAATTGCCTGGGTCATTACGTGTCCGGACCTGTATCACTCATTTCGTCAAAGGACACGTATCCATCCAGACGTATCTCTATATGGGCGAGTAGAGGGGGCTAAAAGAAGCCGTTCCACACAATCAAGGTCACTTCGGTTGAGTGGTTGCGCAACCATGTAGAAGGTTTGGGATAAGCTCGTATTGTGTAAGTAAATCGACCTTTAAATGCCTTCCACACGGTCGGACAGCCGGCTCAACCGACGTGACCTAACCAATAGAAAGTCTTCATATCATTTATTTTCCCCGAGATCAAGGAATCGAAATACATACAAATTCCTGAGATGGAGTACGCCGTTTGGAGGAAACGTGTCAATAAAGTCTGGTTTTTTTATCTCGTTCTGTTTTTTGATTTTATTATAAGATAGGCCGAGCGTGGATAGTAGGTAAGTTTTTGTTGTTCTGTTGGGAAAAACTAAATTTGACAGGTTGCCACTTTATCAAGAATGGAAAAAAGCTCAAAAGCAATGTTCATTACAACTTGTATATTGAGATGAGTTTGAAACATACAGGTTTAATAATTAATATTGTTTTAGAAGGACACGTGACGCTGACATCCGTTTGTTTTGTATTTATTTTAATTTAAAGGGTTGTATAAGTTGATCAAATCTATTGTATATTGTACAACACATCCAATAGAACAATGAGAACCCTTTTCGTATTGAATAGGGTGTACTAAAGAAAGGCCTTGAGAGCGAGAAGCTAACGAAGAAGATTTTTAATGAGCGCCATCGATTTAGAAGGATTTTTAGCTAACTTGACAAAAGAGCCAAAAACATGAGCCAGAACCCTTCGTCCTACCTACTACTCTGGTAGTACCACGGGACAAGTTATGGGTCGTGGTACTACTTTTATCACAAACGAGTACCACCACGGGACAGAAACGCTACTTTACCTAAATGAATACTTTTTCAAAATAAATACCGAGTTGTCGTCCAATATGTAGGTATAAGGCCTTAAGGTGATTAAGAGTCCTCTAATGAGCTGGAATGATCATTTTCGACAGACTACTACTCGTTTAGTGATGGACTAAAATACTTGAAACAATTACGTAATAATTATGAATTCTAATACAACAATTCGTAAAAACATTTTTGTAAGCCCAACACTTCAATATTTAAAATAATAATAATGGAATCGTGTTTTTGGCATTAATTGTCTACTGCTCTTAAACGGCTATGACGTTTGGAAGTATTTACATGCCTAAAAATAAATATTACGTTCTTTAAACACAAGGTAAGGTCAAGGTCATTGGCGACACTAAGCGCCTTAATGCGCAGAAAACTCATTACCTTTGGAGTCCCTAGTAGGTCTTTAAAAATCGCCTCGATCACATTTTGACCACTTATTATTATATCCCGCAGCCCCAACAACGACCGCGTCCGCAACCGCGCCCGCACCACCCGCCTCCTCCAACGGGGAGATGAAGCGCGCTGCCGACACGGACACTTCAGACAGCGAGCCGGAGCCCAAGAAGACCAAGGAGAGCGGCGCAGCGACGCGTGCGGCTGCGGTGGAGGCCGAGGTGCGCGCCGCCCGCGAGAGGGCCCTGGTGCCACTCGAGCAGCGGGTGACCAGCTTCCGACAGATGTTGCTGGATCAGAACGTGTCGGCATTCTCCACCTGGGAGAAGGAGCTACACAAGATTGTGTTCGATGAGAGATATCTGCTGCTCACGTCTAAGGAGCGGAAACAGGTGGGTGCAGGACTGGTGTAATGTGAAGGACTTAGAACGTTTGTCCAATACTAATTACATGCTGCAGCTATATGTAAATTACGCGATAACTATGTCTTGGGTTCCAAATTAAAATTGCTATATTAAATATAATAATTATAAACTTAATATCTATCTATCATCACGCCGTTTATCCCAAGAGGGGTAGGCAGAGACAATCCAATGATATTTGTTACGATCCTGACATAAATGCTCGTCGATTGTGTGTACTTTTAATATTTCCATCGATCAATATATATTTTTTATATGTTCAATAAAAGTACATCTAGGTCGTCCCATGCCAGTATTTCCTTTCACTTCAGCCATATAAACCTTTTTAGTCAATCTTTCATCCTTTCAACGTGTCTAAACCAGCGTAAACTACTTTTCTTCATCTTAGTCACAACATCATCTTTCACTCCGCATTCTTGTCTAATGACATCGTCCCGGATGCGGTCAATACGCTTTATATAAACTTAATAAAATTTTCAAAATCAGTTACACGTAAGTTTTATGAAGCCCTGAAAGTCCTTAAATTTTTCGCGTATTTTTAACCGACTTTGCGACTCTAATTCTTTTAATATATTTATTTATGTATCTACAATTTTATTTAGTTTATTTCATAGATATTTTCATATACATATTTTAAGAAAACATCAACTACAACTTGCCTTTTCTAATAGTTTTTGTATGATACTCCGATAGACAGGTTCTTATCGCAATTGTTTAGAAATCGTACTTTCTCGTGTTTCTGGTACGTGAATCTTGGTCTATCTTATTTTTATCGATTTTAATAGCAGTACATCTCGCTCATATCTTTCTAAAGAGATATGGACAAAGTAGGTCGCGCGTAAAAGTGAGTTCGTTGGGCTGTGATGCGTCGCCTTAACTTGCACATTGCAATCCGTCAATGAAGTTCATTGGTATTATATATATTGCAGGTGTTCGAGAAGTACGTGAGGGAGCGCGCCGAGGAGGAGAGAAAGGAGAAGAAGAACCGCATCCAGCAGAAGAAGGACACCTACAGACAACTCATGGAGGAAGCTAAGTTGCACTCCAAGTTAGTTCATCATTTGACACCACACATTTATGATATTTGTATAGATCTGGGATGGTTCCGCTCAGTATCTCCTCGATGCCCTCAACGGTTTGCAAAAAAGAGCGATTCAGAAGAACTCCATGAACTCGTCCCTCCATCCATCCCCTTTTCGCATCCGCACTGCTCGCACAGGATACAGTTTTCATACTCACACAGTGGACACGTTCTGCATACGAACGAAAAAATTCAACGACTCGTTCCTGTGTCGCACTGTCAAAAAGTGGAACGAACTTCCGGCGTCGGTCTTTCCTCCTTTCTACAACCTGGGGTCTTTCAAGCGAACTGTATTATGTTCTGCCAGTGGTGCGCATTTTTGGACCAACCACCTATGCTTAATAATCAGGCGGTGGCATGGTCACATGTCGTCTTCTTTATAAAAAAAAAGGTAGACTATATTGAAAGGGGAATTAAAATGCATATGACATGATTGGCTATGAGTCGGAAGGTGGAAGCTTTTGAAAACAGGTACCGTTTGGAGTCGTAACCGGAGTTGTAGCCAATTTCATTCAAATTATACTTTTTTTTCATACATATCCAGTCGAGTAAGTGCTGGATTCGTCCGCGGAGTCCATATTACTTACATCCTTTATTATGGTCTTGAGTTCAGAAATAAAGCACTTTTAGTTATTTCCGAATTTTCCAATTTTTCGGGCTACTTTTCCTATATTTCTGTTCGTTATTCTGTTAGGTCCTTGTTGGAGGCAGTGGACTGTATTGGTGTAGAAACGGTTAAATGGATTTCGATGGATTGAAAGGGAATTTATTAGTGGAAATTGGTGTTTCGAAGACTTCGGCTTGATCTGGCAAAACAATGGGCACTCACCTTGACACTCGAATCTGCACGGCAGGACGTCGCTTTCAGAGGCAGTCCAGGAAACGTTCCTGATGGTCTTTTGGGATTGTCACCACACACTTGCACTGACACGACTAAGTTTTGGATAAGAATCTAGTTAAAACGGCCGACATCGACTTAATTTGCTGCGCGACTCACGGAGCCGCGTATTCGACCACCTTCCTTTTTGTTCTGTCCTCGAGCGCGGGGTTCACACGTTGACACCCGCGCGCGACGCCCTAACCGCGCGTAATTCAAACGCGCGGGTAAGCGCCACCATTCCACCATTTCAAGCCAAAGGCCCGAACAATTTCTTTCCCTAAAAACTAAAAAAAAAAACTGTGTGTGTTAGAATGTACGCGCGTTAGAAGTTATACTTTTTGGCACAATACAAAAATAAGTATATTTAGCACGCAAATAATGAATGGGATAAAATTGCGTGATCATAATTAGGGTTGCTAAAATCTGAATTCATATAAATAATTACATTTTAAAAATAGCTTATTATAATTTGAGAATTAAATAACTTCATAAAATTAATCGGTACAGCCGTTCTCAAGTGTTGAGCTTTATTTAATTGATTTAATTTTTATTTTAAATATACATTTTGTCTTTCTCCATTGAATGTCAGATTTACGGATTGCTTTTATTATTATCAGAAGAGGACGGGATGAAATTGATTTTAGTGCAATGTGTTCACAAACTGTTTAGGAGCTAAATATATATACTGACTAAACGGAACTAAAGTGATGTATAATAATGACGCATGCGTTATCTTGTATAACATAATAAAGTTATGGTTGTAACGCATGCGTTCTTTCCACCCAGAAGGTTATTATGACGCACGCAATCCGGTTTAATCCCGCCCGCGCTGTGATAGTGTGATTAGTCTATATGTCTCACAGTCGGCGGGATCATCTTAGATACCGATTAATCGGCTTCTAGAGGTTTATAAGACGTAAGTAATTGTTGTAACGCATGCTCCTCGCCACCAGATCATCATTCAGCGAGTTCTCCGTGCGTCACGCTAAGGACGACCGCTTCCGGGCGATAGACAAGGCGCGCGACCGTGAGATCTACTTCAACGAGTTTCTGGGGGAGGTGCGGCGCCGGGAGAAGGAGGAGCGGGACAAGAAGAGAGAGACGGTAGGTGGGGGGAAGTGGGGAGGGGGAAGAAGGGGGGGGGGAGTCACGTAAGGGTCGCCGCACACTGATGTGTGACAACTGTGCCGGTGTGAACGTCGCGGTGTTTATTGTCGCAACTCATCACTTGTTTTTGTAGACATTTTTTTGATTCACCAATACTGATAATGCACAGCTTCTAAACTTGATAAGTCTACGTTAATAACTTGTAAAGCTTCCTCGTGAATCAATCTATCTATTCGTGACAACCGCAACTAAATCGGTTCAATAGTTTTGGAGTAAATCGGTGACAGACGGACGCGGTCGGGGAGTTTATTTTGTAATACTTGGTGATTCACGTCGGCACTGTTGTCAGGCGCACACTGTAGCAGCTGTTGTTCACATTCCGATCAAGTTATCGGTTCGGTCTATTGTGCAGTGATTGGATGACAAGTTGTAGCGCCATCTGGTGGCAAGAGTTGTGAACTGTATAAACATTTACAACTGAAGACGAACTTTCATAAAATATTTCCGGGACAAAAAGTAGCATTCTCTGTGCAACACTTATATTTAACGTTCCCATTTTTTGCACAATTCAATATGGAGTTGCCCTTGTGCACGAGTGTCCTGTGCGACATTCTTCATGACAACCGCGATCGCTATATCCAATAATTTATCGGACTGTGTATGACCGCATTAAGGCTCAGCGCACACTGACGGAGTCACATGGCTCTTCAAATATTCCAGTGTGATTGTGACAAAAAAACTAAAGTTGAAACTCTATTGTTACCAATTTTGTAGTTGCTCCGTTAGTTTGAGCTGGCCCTAAAAATATGTATGTAATTTAATGTAATTACTGAAATATGTGATGATTTGGTTCACACTTTACAGCTTTGTTTTATACAAAGATAGCAGTTGTGTGTGTCACATTGTTTCTTTCTTTTACAATTGTTCTCTTCTTGCTTTTTATTAGGTGGTAAAGGTCGACGCTCACTGTCATAGTAGCGGATTTAGCATAGTATTAAAAGACTCGCTTTCCGCCCTATGGAGCCTTTCATCCCCTATCTATGAACTCATTCATAGATAAAAGCACTTAATTCTGTTCCATCGGTTTAGTGATGTGATGCGCTTACCAACGAACAGCATTTCATTTTTATTTATATAGATGTATCAACTAAATACTAGTGCTAAGTGTGTTAAAAAATGGTTTAAAATAATCCTCCAGTGGGCGTCGGCCTTTACGTGTTTTAAGCGGTTATGAGAGTCTATCATGTATAGCATGGCATTCTTCATCGAGCGGTGTTTTTAAAATGCTGCATCATATTTTGATTTTTCGAAATATTTTTAAGTTCTTATCCCTCCGTACTCTATTTAAAGTACCCTAAGTGTTAATGTAGGTTTCATCAAAATCTGAACCGATTTGTGTGACAGAATAAATGAAATAATGTAGGTTAAATGTTTGTTATCTTTGAAGCCCTTAGGATTGATTGTATGTTTGCTGAATCTTTTATCAAAATCCATTTAGACTCTATCGAGTCTGTTCACAAATAACCAGGCAATTTATATATTATTTTGAAATTTCAGAATTTTATATATTTCTATAGGTACTTAGATAATAATTTATAAGGCAGACCACGTGTCGTCAATGTGTATAACCACATTCATGTTTTCAACAAAAACTGTCTCTTTCTAATATAAAAAAATAAATCTCAAAATAATCTCACCTTTTGATTGATCAGTCGAAGTAGTTATGTCTCGCTTTAACCGGGTGAATAAGAAAGAGATACATGGATTTCTGAACTGTTGGATTGATTATACACATTGGTGTATCTCTTACATAATTTTTTTAGCCTTCAATTCCGCAATTTGACCTATTAGTGGATTCTTGATCCAAACTTGTTCATTGAAAGTGACTATGAGAGTGAATGAGTCCAAAAATGAACCTGGATATTGTCACCCACTACATTAAGCACAAGATGTTCTAGTAATAAACGTTTTACGGTCGGCCAGTGCTCAGCAACCCAGCAGCGCCGACGGTACTTTCCGGAGCGGGGCGGCGGTCGCTGACAGACGACTGCGGCGGCGACGGACGCTACTCGCTCGCTAAGTAATGTGCAGATGTGATACGCCATTGAAACTGCTGAATCGATTGTGTATACATATGTCGCAGCCGGAGCATATAACCCGCCGTATTCAATAATGTCTAGTCTCATTCCAAAACTTGGCTGTAATTTAATGCGGTTGTAACACACGTCGAGTTGCAGAAAGAGCGCCCGTCCTCAATTATAATGCGGTAATTGACGTTTAGGCAGATTGTAAAGAAACTTAAATTAACCTAGTTTTTATTTAAAGGTTAAATTTATTGAAGTTGTTGACCATTATTCATGTTGATGTTGATTAGATTTTTGTTTCTGCATATAAACTGTAACTGTGGCTAATCTCATACCACTCCGTTACGCACGGCATTGTTAAAATCTCATCTATTATTCTTAGGCGGCGATTCGATACTTTTTGGACGAGAATTGAGAGTGAAATGTCAATAGCGCGTCACGTTTAGGTACATTTCGTTACATGAGAGAGAAGAAAGCCCCTTGTATGCAGTGGACCATTATAGCCCAGATAAGGCCATTTCCAGTATGTTCATTTCTATCACTTGTACTGTGCTCTACGCGCAATTTTTTTATTTAATTTGTCTATTTATTTTATTTTTTATATGGAACTTAAAATAGCATATTTTAATTTTGTTTAGCCACTTCAATTAGCCGCCATGCAAGTGCTATCTTGTAACGCGGCTGGTCGTTTTGATACGGTTGGTTATACAATCTGGCTGCGACATAATACGTTCCCAATAATTACCTATCTATGTAACAAAGAAACTAAATTTTTGGTTGTTGGGTTAAATTCCCAGCCGGGACCACTAGTTAAGGGAACTTATAGGATATTGTAAATGTATGTTTAAAGAAATAGGTTCGCCAATTTTTAATATAAGTTTATTTTTTAATTCGGTCTATGTGAGACGGTCATCATATAGATAAGGTTAATGAAATGAATTTTTGTATATGTTACAGCTAATAGCCGATCCTAAGTTTAGCCGGCTAAAACTAAATCTAACCTAACTTAACCTAACTTGCAACCGGTTGCACATAGCTTTAGCCGGCCAAGTCTAGGTTTAACCTCATTTCGGGTTTTAGCTGTAGCATACACATATTTCACTACTACGAAAGTCTCTTTCCCTTTGATGGTGTTCATTTGCATTTTCAATTTTATATATATGTACGTAAAGATTAGACGAATATTGATGAGAAGGGGATCTGGCGTGAGATGTATTTAGTGTTAAGGTTCCTATTGAGAGAAAAATTCAGGATGATTTTATTACAGTATGTAAAGTAATTAAGTGACTTAATCAGTTTTTTTTCAGCTTTATATGGACGTGGAAAGAAATCTTTCCTATATATTTCTTCAAAATTGTGGCGATTTTTTTGGTATGTGTCAATGAGAGGTCATGAATGAAATAAATAGGCTAGCCTTTGAATACATGACAAGGGGCCCGTCAAATTTAACCCATGTGTTAGTTTAGGCTTTAGTCTATTCCTATCCAAGTTTCATCAAAATCGGTTGAGCCCTTTAGACAAAAACAGAAATTTCAAATGTAAAATAGTACACATAATAACCGCTAGATGGCGACATCGTCTAAAGATTTCTTTCCACAAAAAATATTTGTAATTTTTATGGAAACTGTTTGTAATTTACTGTAAAATTATATTTTAATTGAAGTTTTTTTTAAATGATGTAATGATGTGAAAATGTTTATTTTAATTATATTTTTTTGGCAACTTAATAACTGTGCATACATTTGGATGTCTATGGTATGTTTAGAAAAATTTGCGATAGGTAGCTATGACTATTATAATTATCTATCTATCATCACGCCTTTTATCCCAAGACGGGTAGTTGGTTATTATAAGTAAAGAAATAACTAAATTACTCGACACACTGTATCAAGAGGCCTTTCAATGTTATCGTCTAAATGAGGAATATGTTGTTTATGCCTATTTGTACTCATTGGTCACTTTGGAGAAAGTTCTATTATTTTATTATACATTTTACTGGTCCCAGGGTACCCAACGGAACACTAGATTTTATTATACTAAGTTATATAACAAGAAGTGCTTCGGAGGGCAAGTAAAGTCTGTCAAAGAAGTGACGCATCTAGGTCCATTAAGTGCACATGCTTGTCATCTGTGCTCGTCAATATGGACAACTGGCGTCAAAGATATAAAAGCGTGTTTGCTTGTTTGTTATACTGATTATGTTGAAAATATATTTTGAGAATTACAGTGAAACTATTCTGTAACGACATTAAAGAACTTTTCTTCTGTTCTGTGTTCAGCAGTTAAAAAAAAAAAGCTTAGCGCTTGCAATATTTTAGTTATAATATTTTTGTCTTCCTTTAACAGATGTGTCATTGAATATAATAAACAGAGACAAAATATATTTGTACGCCTACCCTCTTTTTAAAAACTTGTACATACTAAAGACGCCATTTTTTTTTATAATTTAATCTAATTTTTTTATTAATTGCACTGATATTAAGTTGCTATATGTGTATATCGATTTGTGCTTGAAGACTTCCCTAAGGTATAATTGAGATGTCACAGTGTAACTGAAATTGTCCAAGAGATGGCGCCACTGTCGCGCTAGTGTTGTCTCGTACAGTGTCTAGAGATAAAGAATACTCACTTCTACCGACACCGCCCCTGTTAATGCTCCGCTCCTAAACATGATAGGTTACTCGTAAACCTTCCTCGTAAATCGTGAATAGTGAAAACAGCAACAAGTAGATTTTGCGTGAAAAGCTCATAAACAGACAGACAGATGCGGGACTTTGTTTTATAATATGTAGTGATAATATATTTTAATTTAATTGCACATATACATTATGCGCTATTAATAAAATTGTCATAAAGGCGGAAAATGTGAGCCGGTTTGTCAAGATTTATTTATTTACAAAACTAGCGAACCGGTCATTTTTAAATTTCCGGGATAAAAAATGCAACTGAATTGAGAACCCTCTCCTTTTTTTAAATCAGATTAAAATCAGTTTTTTTTGTAAATTACTAAACCAATTTTAACCAAAACAAAAATGGGACCAATCTGGAAGTATGGAGTTCTGAGATTACAAACTATTTTTAAGTCTGTTAAAAAGCACTCGCTCTCCGGCTCTCCAACTATCTTAAGAACAAAGAAACATATAGTATTAGGTAAGATTCCAAACTCAGTATAACAGAAGTCTTGACGCACGAATTGGTCAAACTAATGACATTTTGTTTCAGATTTTAATAACTAATTATTTTGTTCACAACTCCACAGATCTAATAACAGTTTTTTACCTCCACAGCTACCGGCTACTTCATTCGTTGCGTTTTGACCAACGAGGTTCAGTATCTATACCAGTAATAGAGAGGGCGTTGCTATTCTTAGATATTTGACATATTTTTGTGACAGAAACAAAATGGCGGCCCTCTAAATCTGACATAAATTGTCATAAAGACGAATCTATCTATCTATCTATACATAACTACGCTTTTTATCCCGTTAGGGGTAGGCAGAGACAACCGCTCCATCCCCTCTATTGTCTGCTATACATATTAAATCTCCTCGGTTTCTCCCACATCCCCTCCACTCACTCACATCACTACCACGTCTAATATGGTATTTTTTTTAAACAGATCAAGACAGAGTTTCTCGCTCTACTTCGCGAGAAGAATGTGGATAGACACACGCGCTGGCTCGAGGTCAAGAAGAAGATAGAGGGAGAGGCGCGCTACAAGGCGGTAGATGGAGGGGCGGCCCGAGAGGATTACTTCCAGGAGTACTGTCGCAGCATTAAGGATGAGAGGAAGAAAGATAAAGATAAAGGTATGTTAGATAGAGGGAGAGGCGCGCTACAAGGCGGGAGATGGAGGGGCGGCCCGAGAGGATTACTTCCAGGAGTGCTGTCGCAGCATTAAGCTGATCAGCCTCCAGTATTGTCCTCGGGCATCCTAGATACTCTACTCTTTAGTTGGCCACACCTGTACACTCCAAGAGAATGTGTGAGGCCGTTTCATCAGTCTCCATGCATGCTCTGCACAGTGTTTGTTGTTTGTTAAAGGGACCATGTCCTGGGATGACTTGCCCTGTAGATTAGGAATGGACGAGGCTCTCTTGAATGTCTACATCTTATCTCGTGTTCATTTTGGGTTTTATTCTTAGATAAATCCTTATTCAACCAGAGCCGAGCTTCATCCGAAAAAAATTGCTTATAATATTCAGTGATAGTGTAGCTTTCTAAAGTTAAACCACAGATTTTACCAACGTACAGAAAACTTGAGTTGTTTCGAGCGGGGGTGTCTAAATGTTAGTGAAATAAAAAAAACGTCTCGTATTGCATCTCACTCGCTTCTTTCTAAAGATATATGGATGAAATGCACTGAGGTGCGTCACCTTGCACTTAATATAATGTCTCATTCCGTGTTACAGATCGCGAGTCCCGCGGGTCCAGCAGCAAGAAGGAGAAGGAGAAGAAGGACAAAGAGCGGGACAAGAGCCGGGACAAGAAGAAAGAAAAGGACGAGAACGGGACTGATGTGAGTTTATATTCTTTGGTTAAATAAGTGCCACAATCAATGGGGTGCTGGAAACATAAAGGTTTACCTTGTCACATCTCATTAATTTTTTTTCAGTATTGACCACATAGAGATCTTCATTTTGACAGTATTTATACCTTGCGGAACAGTGTCCACTTGACACCAGTTGTCCATATAAAAAACAGGTGGCAAGTCTGTTGCTGTACTCAATATGGACTTCTTTATTTTTAGAAGTAGCTCCCTCCGAAGTACGAGCAGTCAACTAAAGCACATATTCCTTATGAAAATTGGTGTTTAGCATTTATGGGTCTCTCTACCGGATACCCTACGACCTCTTATTTAAATTGAAGCTAATAATTATAGCAAGCCCATTATGTGTTCCAACGCAATAGGATCCGGGGACTACCGACGGTGGGACTTCGATCCAGGACGTGTCGGATGGCGATCAGGAGGCGGCTAGGTCGCGCGCTGCCCGCGAGGAGGTCAGTCTGCGGGAGAGGCAGCGCGAGGTGCAGCGTACTCTTGCCACCACGCTGCGGGACCGGGACAAGGAACGCGATAACCATAAGAGGGACGAGGCTGTGCAGGTACACTATACCTCATTTTGTTGACAGAGTGGTCGTAATTATTTGGTGGAATTCTTCGTAACAGATCTCATCAGGTCAGTCCATCTGATAGGTGACCGACCGCGTGACCTTCTGCCTTCGACTCCACCGCCACTTGTACCACTAGACGCTCCACTGAGTCTTCATTTCTTTTTTTACTATACTCCAAACGATTTATGCATATTTTAGGCCCAACCTTAAAAAAATATGTACAGCTTTGGTCGTTTTCATATAAATTTATTTATAGCAAACATTTTTTTTGCAATGTGGGTAGGTAGTCAAATTTTAGAACCTAATAAGTCGTATCAAAATGAACACCAAGTACCATTTTGTGGGGAAATTAACGAACATTATTCTTACCATTGACAGTTTTCTCCGAACTACAGTTTTTGCGAAAAATATACAAAAGCACCGTCAGGGACACATTTAAGGGGAAAGGGTCCCCCCCCCCCCTCTCCGTCACTCTAGGAATGGGGACTTTGGAGGGGATACCTCTACGTGTGTCAAAAATCAGAACTACATTTATTTTGAGGTCTATGTAACATCACGCTGCGCTACGACCCAAAGGGGTGGAACAGTAACTTTTAACGCGGGTGCAACCGCAAGGCACAGCTAGTAACTAAATATTTGTATACCCAAGAATAGGGTTTTCAAATAGGTAGTATAATACAGACAAATAAAAGAGAAATCCTTTGTGGTATATTTAAAGATATATTAATAATAGGCTAACTAAAATAAAAAATAAATAAATAAAAATAAAAATATGTTTATTTATATATAACCAAAATTTGCATATAATATGTGATGTTTACATAAATACAGTCCTAAGTTAGAGTTTCCGCCTGCAGCACTTCACGGCGCTGTTGGTGGACCTGGTCCGCAGTCCGGAGATGGTGTGGCGCGAGGCCAAGAAGCTGTTGAAGAAGGACCATCGGTATGACCTCGCGCAGCCCCTACCCAAGGAGGATCGTGGACGGTACGTGCTGTCTCGCTCACACAGTGTGACACTGGCGGCTCTAGGCGCATATGTATTAAACACTCTTCAATGATATTCAAATTAATAACAACCGATTTAATAGAAACAAACATTTAGCTTATTTCAATACATCATGAAAACTACATCCAAATTGGTTCTGTTCAAACATCTTCGAGGGGTGAGGGTGGGGCCGTTTGTATTATTTGTCAGTGCATCACCCTAAAACGGCTATGTACGGGTTTAAAAAGGGCAAAAACAACGTCTAAATAAATTAATTCCTAAAGTATTAAAAAAAGAGTATATATTGAATGAGTCTCCGTCCGCAGCCTGTTCTCCCAGCACACTATGTCGCTGGCCGGCAAGCGTCGCGACCGTCTCCGGGAGCTGCTCACCGAGCTGAACCTGGAGGCTGCAGCCAGCTGGAGGACGGTCAAGAAGATGCTGGATGAGGACCAGAGGACGCCCAAGTTTGCTGATCCTGATCAGGTAGGGAATTGTGATTATATACTTGCTTGATTGTAGGATGATGTTGAAAAGATATTGAATGATAGTTACTACACATTATTAAACAAACGCAAAAAACTAGTAAACGGATTTTGTTGCGGTTTTGACTTTAGATAGGTTCATTCACCAGAAGGTTACGAGTGTTAAACATGGATGGACCTGTCATTTATAGGAGCTGACAAATACGAGTTGGGTGAAAAGTTAGCCGTAGCGCGTTCTCATGGCGTATGCTAGATGTAACTAAATATATAAAAATAAAGCCTATTTTAGGTAGGTATATTCAAATTGTTGTATACCCATATTGTACTCGTGCGAAGTCGGGGGTGGGGGCGGGGGAGGGGTTGCTAGTATTATATATAATGCGGTTTGGATATGTTGAACGAATGTGTGATAAAAGAATGACGAAGTAAATATATACATATTAAGGGCCGTTGGTCAAGGTCATGTTATAACTGTTAAAAAATATGGCAAATCTCAGTTGATCCTGGAAAGTTGAGTTTATTGTATAAATAACGGTAAGGACCTAAGTAGCCGTAGTTTTTAAAACGAGCATCTGACGCATGACAGAATAGCAGACTTAGTAATGCTTTATTTTTTAGATGGAGCGCGAATTCCGCGAATACCAGCGCGACAAAGCCAGCTCGGCTAAGACAGCGCTGAGGCAGCTCCTCAACGAGACTCGGTCCGTCACACACCGGACCCTCGCCGCGGTCAAGCAGCACCCGGCCGGGTTCAAGTCGGTCGAGGATACGCTCAGTCACGACGCCAGGTACCTTATGGACAACACTTCAACATGTGGCCTATCTAATATTTTATCAAGTTCCAAAGATTGATCATCATCATCAACCTTTTAAGGATCCGTGGCTCTCAGTCATCTTGTAGCGTCAAAAAAATGGCAAATCTCAGTTAATCCTGGAAACGTGAGTTTATTTATACAACATTTCTTCAGCACACAGTTGATAGTTATTATTTTAAATTGGATTGAGCCATATTTTTATTATTTAGGGTTCTAAAGAGCCTAGTTTTCGATACGAGCAGTGTCTTTGCGTTTTGGAAATTATGGCTATTTAGAACTCTTAATAATGAAAATATGGCTCAATCCAATTTAAAATAATAACTATCAACTGTGTGCTGAAGAAATGTTGTATAAATAAACTCACGTTTCCAGGATTAACTAAGATTTGCCATATTTTTGACAGATACAAGATGACCTTGACCACCGCCCCTTAAGATCCACTGCTGGATCATGGTCTCCCTCTAGCGCATCGTTTTAGTGGTGCTCATTGGAGCCATAGTCACCACGCTTGGCAGGCGGGTTGGTGACCTGACGCCGACCGGCTTTACGTGCCCTCCGAAGCGCGAGGAGTCGATTTAAGGACATATTCTTAAAGAAAATTGGTGCTTAGCATTTTGGCAGCTAGTAGGAATACAACCCGGGACCTCCGGTTTCAAGTCCTACGTCCTACCAATTAGGCTATCGGACTATCTTTTCAAAGATAATAATTCGTATTGATTTTATAGTTTGGTCGTTTGTTAGGCAAGCTCGGTTTATGGGCTTCTATGAAAGTATCGCATAAAGTATGTCATTAGAGAAGAATGCGGAGTGAAAGATGATGTTGTGACTAAATTAAGAAAAATATTTTACGCTGCTTTGGACACGGTTTGAAAAAGGTTTATATGGGCTGAAGTGAAAGGAAATGCTGGCAGAGTAATCGATGGCAATATTAAAAGTACACACAATCGCGAAAGTACTTTCAATCATGAAAGGTATGATGAATATAAAAGAAGCGAAAGAGGTACGTCAGGATCGTAGCAAATGGCATGCGATTGTCTCTGCCTACCCCTCTTGGGATAAAGGGCGTGATTATAGATAGATAGATATATTAAATACATAATACTGTTGTCTCCAGATTCCTGGCCATGGACAACGCGCCGGACGAGCGGCGTCGTGTGATCACCACCTACCTCGAGGAGTTGGAGAGACGCGGTCCGCCACCGCCGCCTACAGCCACCGAGCCTAGTAGACGGGCCAAGCCTTAGGGTGCTGGCGACGAGGGTCAATGATGATGGGAGTGGCCGTCCGGGAGGAGGAAAAAAGGGAAGGGAAGAGCCTCAAACAATCGAATATTAGTATCAAGTATGCCACGTGGCGGGAGTTGAGGTGTTACACATCCAAAGGGTGCACGGGGTGGGGGAAATGTAACTTACGAATTTATCCCGGACCATTTCCCGGATAGATTCCCGCCCTCCAATCTGTTTTGACGTGAACTACTGGAGATATGAAGAAAACACTACAACGGTGAAGTTTATTTTTCAAAAATCGGTCCATTAGCTACACTTTATAATAATATCTAGTATACGTTTGATGGCATCGCGCTACTCTGTTCTTAAAGGCGAACTTATTGGCCTAAATCCCCCCCTAGATGGCGCTAGTATCGGTTTTTATTGGTTCCTACATTCCCCCGTATACTAACTTTTTTAACTTTCTTCGCATCAAGTTTCATCGAAATCGGTTCAGTTACGCATTTATAATTTTAGTATGGATTTATTTTTTACGCGAAAATTAATGAATCAAACTAAATATAATTATCATACATTGATAGTACATAGATACTAGCGCCACCTGTAATATTGTATAAGGCGGTATCTAGATAGTTTAATGTCATTAGGGTCGGCGTTCACTTGTGGAATGCCTAATTGATGGGGACCGAGCTGGTTCATTGTTGGTTCATCAGAAACATTATTTTAGAATCGGTTCAAAAGTTTCAGAGATTAAGACGAGAAACGACTCAGAAATTTCAAATCGTAAGCCACGCCGTAAAGTGGTGGTTCGGACGCATGATTGGTTCGGGCGCAACGATCACGTCATGCAAGACAACGACGGCGCTTTGTCCGTTCTTGCTGCAGAAGTGAGAAGGGCATAATGTATCGCCTCTCGGAATAAATGACGTAAGCGGCATATTACAAATAAATAATTTATTAAAAAACTATCACATGCAGGGAAAAATCTTCTTAATCAATACTAGGTACTGAAATTACCTACAGATTCGTATAAAATTTAAACGTAAATCCCTTCAGAGTATGGTCGTATGACTAAAAAGGTGTTTTTGAAGAGGTGATTTCAAAAAATTAAGTTATCGAGAAAAATTTTCACCAATCATGTTTTCATCCTACACAATACTAGATAAAATCCTCTAGTTTTCGATGCCCAAATTGTATGTTCATAGCATTCGTAAAATTCGGGAACTTCAGTTCAGCAATCAACCGAAATTATTCGTTCCTCCCCTTAATACATAATATAAAGTATAGATTAGTAGTAACCCTAATTAAGCGCTAAATAAAGCACTAATTTGGTCGTTACTCTACAAGTGGACGTTGATCTTTTTGTAGATTAAAGTTTTTTTTCTTTGTTCTTAGTTTATAATTATTATGTATTGGAATGTATCGGAAATATTCGTGAATTTGTCTGTTGGAGAGGGGGTTTTAAAAAATTATTATAGCAATAAAGATACATTCCATGGTTATTTATATAATAATTAACAATTGTCCCTGGCCACACCACAAGCTATACACGCCGTGAAGGTGTGTTGTTGTTGTATTAATAATATTTCAATTAATTTTTGGAGAAATTAATAATGTGTAAAATTGATTTAAGGTCGAATTGGACCCGACATTTATGATTTTTTTATGAAATATTTGAAAGAAAATGTTGTGTGTAGTTTGCAAAATAAAGGTTGGCGTACACTTATTAGTATTTAGTTTTATTACACTCTGTTCATTATATGATGATAAATTAAGAAAATGCATATTGTAATATTATTGTAACTTTAAATTCACGGGCACAATGCCCGGTCCTTTGTAAGGCTTGCATGGGGACATAGGTGCAACATGTAGACGCCCTTAGAGTGTTTAATCTAAAGTGTTGTTACTAGCACCCGTCGACTGCAGCAGACACAATGCGCGCACAGGCAGGCCTCGTCAGGTGCCTGGACTAATGTTGAGATAAAATTAAATTAAAATTGGGGTGTTAAATGGATCGGTTTATCAAGTTTTTATTGGTTGAGACTACGGTCACTTGCCGGCATTCATATCATTCATCTCATGAAACTTAAATTGGCAGGTGGTGACTCGCCGTTTACTAAAAGGGCCTCCTAAAACAACCACCGTTTTAAAGCAGTTCTGCCGGCAGTAAGACAGGCAACATTGGTGTAAGCGGTTGGTGTGTCGAGAGGTGTGACATCGGTTTCACATATAGCTTCCTCGTTATTACGGCTTTAGGCACTTCCATGCACCCCCGGTCCTAGGTCTAGCAGTGGGGACGTCTGCCTCGACCTACTCTCTGCAGCACTCGGGTTCCGCGGTGTCGTAAGTCACTCATTATTATTTCAAAACCAATTAACTAATTACATATACATGTAATAAATTAATATTTAAAGTGAGGCAGAGTCGCGTGATCCATTCTGTGTCTGTAATTGTCGGTACGAGCGTACACGCAGTAGACCGCGGCCGCCTCTCACGTCTCATTCGAAAGTTGCTCAAATGGAGACAGAAATAGCCTCATCCCGTGGCAGACTCGGGGTGTGGCTGCTCAAGTGGAGAGGCAGGTTTAGATGTATGCTGTTAATTAACTCAAAAGTTGACATTTGTCACCTGTCACATATACCATCTTATGTTGAACAGAGTATAGGTGGAGCCAAAAATTTGCTACCAATTAAATAAAAATATATAGAAAAAACATAATCAAGAAGCGTGCAGTGTACGCCAACCTTTATTAGGGTGATACCAGGATAATATTAAGATTTTTTTTGCTTTTTTTGTGTTTGTTTGTGTCTATGTTTGCTTAGAAGTAACATTTAAGTTTTATTTTGTATATAGTTTTAAAGACATCAAATATTTTATGGATTCTCCCGCTAATAATATTAAATGACGGTTGTTAGAGGGACAAAAAACTGAAAAAAAAACGTTATTTTAAGTGAACGTTTTTTTAATGAGGTGCTCGATAAAGTGTTTTTGAAACGAAGCTTTTTCATGGGGAGTCAACATAGAAAAAGCGACCGTCACGAGACGTAAGTGGCGTCATACCAGACTACCAGACAATATGGCGCCATCTTATCGGCGTGTACCTTATACTCTTTAAAGTTTAATAAGGGACCACTAGATGTCGCTGTATACAGTTTAGTTGTAAAAAATCTCTTAATCTAAAATCTTTAGAAATTCAAACTACATTACGAGTTCACTTTTAAAATTAATTGTTGTTATTTTAAATCTAAAAGTACCCTACAACATTGCTATGTAAAGTTTCACGTCATTTTTTTTCTCTTTGATAAAAAACAAATTAAACTTGTACACTGTTTCTAGGGCAGGCGGAAAAAAGGTAAAATGACAAAAGTATTAAGTTACCATTACACAGAAGTTGTGTAATGTCTCGTCCCGCCCCCTAGAACTGGGTAAAATGAAACAGAACTGTTTTTATAAAACGAGAAACGGTTTCGAAAAACAGTTTAAAAAAATTATAGATAGGGATAATTGTTATCGTTTTGGTTAATTTAGGATAGGGAGTATTTTATAGATAGGGAATTTTGAAATAAAAACTTACTCATGCATAAAATAATAATCATTTTGGTTTTTTTTTTTAAATAACAGCCATAATTTAAATTTCAAATGTCAGATTCAAACAAGACAACTGGCCAGTATTTCCAATGTTACCAAAGGAGATAAAACGGGTATAGTATAATCACGTTAAGTCGATTTTTTCCATATTTTCTTTTAGGCAATGGTAATAATAATTATACATCTGCCGCAAGTGTGCACGTGCGTTTGTTATATGGCAAAAAACTGTTTCTTGAAACGCTTATTGAAAACCACACCCGTACTAAGAAACTAACCGATAAAGAAGTGTATGAAGCGATCGCGTTTCGGTTTATTTCGACGGTAACATAATACTTGGGTCATTGACCGTTTTTCCGTGTGCCATAGAAACCGATTATAATATAAGGGTTTTTTTGTGCAACGGTTACAACAGAGGGCCAATGCAAACATTGTAAACGAATTGTAATTTTGATAACAACCGATTCGCAAGGTAATTAATGTGTGATCAAATATAATTTGTCAATCGCAATCGCATTTTAAATAATCGGCTGTAATTTTGTCCATGTAATCCATAAGTTACGTCACATATTTAGGACCCCCCCCCGGTCCTTGTCACAGGTCACATTGCTATGACATCACATGTCACACTTTGTGAACCCCCAACTTAGACCTGTGACGTAATTTATATGAGCTGTCATCAAATATGTCCGTATGTTCGCCCGTGTTGTATATTAGTAGATATTAACAATTTGTGTGTTTATGATAAATACAGTAATATTTTGTTCCTAAATTGTGAGTTTTATTTATTGAGTCTCGTACCTAGCTTCCGATACTAATCCCACTAATATTATAAACGCGAAAGTTTGTATGGATGTATGTATGTTTGTTACTCAATCACGCCAGAACGGCTGAACGGATCTGGATGAAGATTGGCACATACATAGATTATAATCTGGAATAGCACATAGGCTACTTTTATGGTATGGTTCCCGTGGGATAGATTTAATTTTTACATAGTGGTAGTTTAGGGGTCAGAGAATGACTTATGTTATTTTTTATACCGCGAAAACGGGCGGGGGAGGGGCAAATTACAGCCACGGAATTAATTCTTTTTGGATCTATTTCCACGCGGAAAGAAGATTAATTCTAATTTGGCACCAACCGTCTTCAAATTCTACGACGATTTTTTTATTATTTCTTACTTTCCAGTGCAAATTATTTAAGTCGGTACACTTTTTTTAAAAAGGTTTTTTATACAAACTACTTAGTTGGTAACGCAGTAGTAATCTGGCGTTACTAAATTTGTTGAAAAACAGTTTCTCAAGGTGTCACAATTTCCGAACTAGTGTTGTTATGGCTCGATACATTCTGTTTCCACTTAACCAATCCAACAACCAACCTGTAACGTCGTCATATGTACCGAGTGCAATAGATAACGTACTACCTACTTGAAAAAGAACTGAAAGCCAACTCGACCGTGTACATGTGTCTCGAGATTTAAAATTAAAATCAATTATAAAAAGCGAACTAAACAACACTAGTGGCGCGTCGAACGACGAGGCGGTGTTCCTATCCCAGGTGAGTTCTCCCACTGTATTAACCAGACAAATCTCTCTGCCGATCTCTTCGAGGGCGATGGATCAGGATAGTGCAGCTTCCCTCGGGCTCCTGGATTCGGTTAGCCATCAGGGTTGAGTAGGACCGTTATTACCTTCCGCATCACCAAACAAGTGTGATTGCTAGCGTCGTGAGTGGACCGCCTGAAATATGTGTGTTACGACATTCTAGCTATTCATTGATGATCTGAGTTTGTTTTTAGTATCGTCTTGGGATTCTAAGTCATGTCAAGCGCGACCAACGCACGTGTCCCGCCGTGACATGATGGGGAATCCAGTTTAATCTCGTCCGCGCTGTGATAGTTGTGATTAGTCAGTGATAGGACATATCACGGTCGGCGGGATAGTCTTAAATACCGATTTATCGGCTATAAAGGCTATAATACTTGACATTGGCAATTCACCGATTAACATTGGTAGAGTCATATTAAAAGAAGTAGTGGCGTCCAGTAAGGTACCTACTCATTGGTGATCTGAGGTTGTATTGAGTAGCGTACTGGAGTAGCGTACTGCGTAGTGGACAAAAGGTCTCAATATATTTTGAATTAAAACTAGATCAATATAATTCGTAAATTATTTTATTTTCTTAAAAAAAATCAAATAATTCTATCTGGCATTATAAAATAAACAAAATAAGTTGGCTTATGCTGGAATCTGGATATAAAAAACACAATACTTATATGTATGTATGCCCTCCCCACTCTAGCATCTAGCTCAACATATTTGTCACACGCCTATAAGTATATCTTCTCTGTAAGCTCCCACACACGGAGTATGCCAGCTTCGTCACCTACAGCTATACGATGTCCGCTGAAAAAAGACCTAGTCTTAAGGCGGGTTCAGATATAGTGCAACATAACACTTTGGACGGCCAACGCGTCTCAAGCGCACACTACCAAACATCCGTTCTCGCCAGTTGTCCGCGCGCATACCATAGTCTACTAAACTATTATAAAGAAGTAAAATGCCTTCCACACGGTGGGACAGCCGACTCAACCGACGTGACCTAACCAATAGAAAGTCTTCTACAATCCCCTCTACTGTGGCTACGAAAGTTTTTGATGGTGCGAACTGACTTGACCTTGGTGCTTGCTCTGTGCGTGGGAACGCCTTTTTCAATCCCCTCTACTCGCCCATAGAGACGTACCGCAACCAGGGATCCCAACTTCGGGGTTTTTTCCCTAAATTTAGGGGGTAAATAAATGTGATGGGATTTTTAAGGGGCTTTTTGATTTACGAGTACAGGCCCTGGGATAACTAAAAATAATTTAATATTCAAATTTAAAAAAGTCAGAACCAGAAGAAACGAAATTATATTTGAAATATTAAATAATTTATAAATGAAGAATATTATAAAAAAATGTTAAGGGGATTTTCAATGTAATTTTGGTGATTTTAGGGGTTTTTGACTTAATCACGGGTTACAGCTCAGTTACATTACAGCTCCCGAAACCGTGTTACGGTTCCAGGGTACCCAGCGGAAGACCTAGTCTCCCTCGTTTAGCCGATGGTATTTGTGAGGCTATATCTAACGAGTGGCTAGTTCTGTTGAGATATATTTAGATGGAAAAGCCTCTAAGTGTGGTTTGTCGGATTATGTACCTACATAAGTTTTTAATTAAAAAACCCATTGGTACATGACCGGCCGAGTTAGCATACATTTTGACAGCGACACTTTCGTTTCGGTCGAATGGCCTTGAACAGGCCAAAACGTTCATGTCCAACAAGGACCGGCCAGAGATAGCCCGGACCGGGCATGCCCTGCACAAGAATGCCGAGCAATTTGCTTGGCCGGACACAGAATTTTCCCGCACATTGTTGGGCCGGACCTCGCGGCCCCGGGCTATCTCTGGCCGGTCCTTGTTGGACATGAACGTTTTGGCCTGTTCAAGGCCATTCGACCGAAACGAAAGTGTCGCTGTCAAAATGTATGCTAACCCCCCGGGATCCGGGATCGAACTCGGGGTCTGTCTAGTAAATACCAGACGTCTTAACCACTCGGCCACCGACGCACCTTTATTATTATTATTTTTATATTTATTTTTTATTTTTTTTTATCTTTATATTTATAATAAAGGTTTTTTTTTTGGAGTGGGAAACATTGCTCGCAACAAACCTTCGGTTCAACTTGGCCTTGAACGGTCGTGGCAAGTCGTCGGTCGTGGTGGGTGGTTTTCTGAACCGTCACTTTGGTTGAGTCGGCTGTCGGACAGTGTAGCAGGCGTTTAAAGGTTATATCTGAAACTATTGATCCGATTCCGAAAATTCTTTCACTAACAGGAAGCTACATTGTCTCTGAGTGCTATATATGAGTAAATATGCACGGGTGAAGCCGAGGGCGGGAAGCTATACTTTATAATATACCTACCAACAATATATTTTTTCAGCGTCCCATATGTCTTTATACATGTAAATAGATACATAACAAGATAGAAAATCTTGCATTGCATGTTGCGTTGATCTGGACGCAACTTTCAATTCAAAAAAATCCAGCGCTAGTTAATAACATAATACTTATCCTCACCTTCCTCGCTGGACAGCCACAGCAGTAGCCGGTCGTCCCTTCCCACCTGTCATGTTGCGCTCAGTATCGTCCCACACGTCATATAACTTGACTCCACCGGACGTCAGACCGAGTAGTACTCTGCCTTGTGACAAGAAGTACACACTCGAGACGGTTGGACTTATGTGGATTATCTGGAAAGTTATTGTAATGGAATAGAAAGTGGACAAACTGACCAGCCCTGTGAGCATGACGGTACACGGCTGAGGGTCTAGTGGTACTGAGATGAACCTTAAGGAATGTGAAGGTGTAAAAGATGATGTTGTGACTAAAATGAAGAAAAGTAGTTTACGCTGGTTTGGACAGGTTGAAAGAATGAAGGATGAAAGATTGACTAAAAAGGTTTATATGGCTGAAGTGAAAGGAAATGCTGGCAGAGGACGACCTAGATGTACTTTTATTGAACATGTTGATCGATGGAAATATTAAAAGTACACACATACGCCGAGCATGTATGAAAGGTATGATGAATATAAAAGAAGCAAAAGAGATATGTCAGGATCGTAACAAATGGAATTCGATTGTCTCTGCCTACCCCTCTTGGGATGAAAGGCGTGATGATAGATAGATGGGAATGTACTTTCTACTCCTACCATTGCGACTTGATCTGTGTCCCCAATTATATCCAGAAGATATTATTTTTAAACTTTCATTAGTGAGTCGATGCACGATGCATTCGGAAACCGTGCGAAACCCTGCACATACCTTCAATGGAGTCATCTGCATTATATTATACACGCGCAACTCTGAATCACTCGATACCGAAGCATAAACGCCAGCTTCCAGAAATGCTGCTCCAATCACAGCTGACGAATGAGACTGAGGCTTTGCGCACATTTCCAATTCTTCATTCAATGCATACACCGCTAATGATCCATCACAACCTCCGAAAATAATGTCTCTGCTAAACGCCACATCTAAGCATGTTATATCTACAACAGCTATTTTTGTCTTTATTAAAACTTCAATAGCACCAACACTGACATCTACAGAAGAAATGCAGACGAACCCGTCTGTGCTAGTAGACAGCAACGTACGCTGATCCTTAAATTTTTCCAAATTTACCCACTGCACGCATGATATTCTTCTAGAATTATGACAATCGTTCGCTGCGGATATCTTAACTTCATAAATTTTTCGTCTAATATTCATTACTGTTAATTCACCAGAGCAAGTCCCATATGCCATCAAAAATGTAGATTTACCATCACAGTCCAAACTGGACACGCATCCTTTAGTTTTAAATTCATCAATTTTATCTTTATTGAAAACTTTAATGATACCTTCATGTTCACACCAAGTATCATGATGAGATTTAGCTGTAGAAGCTACTATGACATCATCAGCTCCAAAAACGATGTTCAAAACTGCTGAAGGTGCATTATCACCGCTGCCTTCTGTAGCAACTGATAGATTTAGTTCTTTAACTAAAATAGGTGCAGCATCGTTAGAATCTGGAGTAACACGATCAGTTCGGGCTAGCTGTCTTTCCTGTTCATTAATGTCTAATTGCTCCATCATAGCTGGCACGATTCTTCGTAGGAATTTGACTAAATCGTTGGGATTGTGGTCAGGGATCTTCTGTGGTTCTGGGTTAGTCCCGTATTCTATTCCCGCTGGAGTTTGTGTGGTACTGTGGCACGGGCCATAGTTGGATGTTTGAGCGCTGTTTTCCTGTGAGTTTCTGTGTTCTTGGTCTGTTGAATCAAATCCTATAGCTTCACTATCATATCCGCTGAGTTGAGACATTTCTTTCTGTTACAGATTATTAATAAATTTACTATTTTTTCTGTTTTGATTTGGTTTGGTTGTCATAGCAACGAATATCCGTCAAATCTTGACTGAACGGAATGGGAAGTTTTATACTGCCAGTTATATTTAAACAACAACAACAACGTCTTTATACCTTGAGGTGTAGCCAGAGACACCACTACACCAGTAACAGTGTCCACATTGAACAGAACAGGTGGCAAGTCTGTTGCGTTACTGCACTTAATTTGATATTAAAATTATTCGTTAGGGTTCTGTCCAACTGTTATTGTATTCATTTATAATTTAAAACTTATGTAGATACATAATCTGACATATACCTCAACAGAACTGGACACTCGTTAGGTATAGCCTCACAAATACAGGAGGCTAAAAGAGGAAGACTTGGTTTTCTGCTGGGTACCCTGGGATGGGATCGATAACTCGGTTCCGAGAACTGTAGGCAACGATAATGAGCGCACGAAATAATTTATTCTCGCTGAAAGCTAGAAAGAAACAGTAGGTACATAAAATGCGTCGGAGTAAAAGAGAGAACAATATTTTTCTGCTTCAACTTTTCAACACACATATTATTTTAGTTGCTACCAATGTTGCTAGTGTTGCTACTAAGGAAACTCCACCATACTCTACAGTCTACAGTCTAACCGTATTACAAATATTTTATATTGACTAAATATTATAAAATAAATATAATTGCCTTATACCGACTTCAAAAATTATGCACTGAAAACAACTGAAAAGTGTGCTTTCTGAAAACAAATACACAAGTCAATTCACTATAAAATATATATACACAAATCGCTTCAAGTGTGCCTATAAAAGTGAGTTCTCGATTTCTCCAGGATCTCTTCATTAGATCCTGACCTGATGACCATGGGACCCCCTGTCTGTCTGTTGATTCACCCGGAAATTAAACATGGACCCATCATGTTTAGGGGCTGAGCAATAACAATATACGTGAATCAAGTCGGGGAAAAGTTAGCTTTAGGGTTTTCATGGCGTATACTGTCTAATCCGTCAGAGATATAATACAATGATGTAGGAAATAATTGTGTAGAATAACATGATCTACAGCATATAGCTACCTACAATAATATACTAATATGAAACTATAGGTCCGTGGGGTTCAAAACCCAACAAGTTTATTAAAGAAGCATTCCGCCCCCGGCTTCGCCCGTGGATATTTGCGAACAAAATAAAATATACCCTACAGCACTCATAGATATGGCTTGCCTGCACTACCCCTACCCCTACCCCTACCCCGATCCCTACCCCTACCCCTACCCCTACCCTGTTTCCCACGACTTCGTACATGACTATTTCAGAATGTTGGCAAACATACACTTCGTACATAGCTTTTGTCATGTTCACCTCTGCCCACCCCGTTCCCGTCGTCATGCCGTGATGGTATATAGCCTATGTCACTCACGAAGAATGTAGCTTTCTAATGGTGAAAGAATTTTTAAAATCGGCCCAGTAGTTTCTGAGCCTATTCATTACAAACAAACTTAAAATTTTTCCTCTTTATAATATTAGTATAGATATACCTTCTACTGATCATCTCTTCTGGTGACAAGAGGGCTAGCTCCTTCCTCGCTCAACGAATCAGCATCGCGATTCAGCGGAAAAATGCAGCCAGTAGCCACTATTCCACGCGGACCTGGATTATTTAGTTATTTATAATGTTTAGATTAGATTTAAGGTTTCTATATTGTTACTAGCGGACTCGGCAGACGTTGTCCTGCCCAAACGTTGGCTTGCCTGCTATTTACTTTCCTTCGTCCGTGGAAAACAACTACTCCTACCCCTACCCCTACCCCTACCCCTACCCCTACCCCTACCCCTACCCCTACCCCTACCCCTACCCCTACCCCTACCCTACCCCTACCCCTACCCCTATCCCTACCCCTACCCTACCCCTACCCCTACCCCTACCCTACCCCTACCCCTACCTTTACCACTACCACTACCCCTACCTCTACTCCTACAATTCTACTCCTGCGATTTCCATACAAAATTACCTATTTTTTATTTTTCAGCTGAACTTTAAGGTTTTTCCAATTTTTTTTCTTCTAAACCACCCCTGTGTTGTAACGAACAAAACAAAAAAAGAATTAGCCAAATCGGTCAAGCCGTTTTCATGTTATGTCGTGACAACGGAAAACGGGTTTCATTTTTATATATATAGATGTGTATATTTGATAAATTAATAAAAATACGATGAAAAAAATTGTAAAGTAGAGATACATGGTACAGTTGTAGTAGAGAAGATGGCCGGGTCGATATGCGCGCGACGGTCTGGCGCGAACTTATTTACACATGGACGGAGCCGCTGCTAAAGTTGACGCCCCTGTATGGCGCAGGAACTAATTAATTAGCGCGAGTTAGACTCTTGTTGCATTATAGTTGTGTTGCCATTCAAATTCAAATATATTTATTGTTTCAATACATTACATGGCGTACAATAAATTATCTCATGTCACAATTATATAATATTTAACATTTCTATAATAATAATAATAAAAAAAACCAATTAAAATTATATAAATCCCCACCACAAATAGTCAAAGAAATTACAATATTATTAATTTATAACTTTACAGCGTCATATTCTAGAAGCAATCTTCAACAAGCCATTGCTTTATTTATTTATTTAGTCTATTTTAATCCTTTGATGCTTGGCAAATCATTATATATTTTTCTACACATTTATTTCAAACAAATTAATAATTACATTTGACAAATTAAACACATGACATGCTTGGCAGGGTCAATATGGTGGCCATTGGACCAGCCTCGCATAAGACGCGAATACATTTCTTCTGCTCTTTGAATGACTATTGAATTACTCCAAATAATCAAACCACCTTCGAGGACACGTCCGCAGTCCTTTTAAAAGAAAACAAATATTTACATTTTACTCTATCTAGGTCCATTAAGTCCATTGCCACTTGTTCTGTTCAATATGAACAACTGTCGTCATGTGGACACTGTTACTGGTGGTCTCTGGACACACCACAACGTATAAAGACCTGGAACAATATAATTTTAAAATAACTTCCGGATAAAAACTCCCTCCTGTGCAAAAAATCACGTCGACCTGTTGTGAGAAGGGCAAACAAAAAAACAAACTTTCACATTTATAAAGGATCGGGATTGAACATCCGCTCGCGTTTCGTCGTGGCATGGTTCGCGCTGTGTTGATTGTGATTAGTGAGTGATTAATTTAAGACCTATCACAGTCGGCGGGATAATCTTAGCTACCGATTTATCAAGATTAAACACTGGACATTGGCAGAATTTCGACGATAATGTCATATCAAGAAGAGAAGACCTATATTGTAAGTATTCTTGCAAATAAAACATTTGATTTGATTTGATTTGAGAAAAGAGTGTCAGCCGCACGAAGCCGTCTTACATAATTTTCCGCGGCTTGTTCAGGGTCGACATTACAAATTTTCTACAATTTTCCATCCAAGTAACACCATGTTAAATGTACACTCTCGAAACTCACTTTTGTTCCTCTCGCAGTAATCCGGGGGGAGGACACAAGTACTTGCTACAGTAATGTTCCTTGAGTCAAAACAAGTAAGCTGATAAGTAAGGTCGGATTTAGGATGGGTGACCGCTTTGTATATTAACCCTCACCAAATAAATAAAACCGGAAAAAGTATCACGTGGTTAGACTGCGCTCTATACTCTATGGCAGTTGCCCGCGACTTCAACAACATTCACACCCCATTACACCTCCTTACGGTAGGTAGCGTAATGTTAAATTTAGAATAGGTATATTGTATATAGAAATAAAACTTTTGACGCTATTTGGCGCTTTTTTGACGCTTGGAGTCAGGTTTGGATTCTATGATCATATGTTTATGATATATTATTAGTTATCCATTATTGAGGATATTAAAACACTGTTCTACTATATTCATATTTAGAATTACGCGTATTTAAATCAAAATATGTTTATAAAAAACCGGCCAAGTGCGAATCGGACTCTATAAAAACGGCAAAAAATCATGTTGTATGGGAGCCCCCCCCTTAAATATTAATTTTATTTTAATTATTTATTTTTAAAGTGGATAACATAACTCAATATTCTGTGAATATTTCAAGCGTCTACCTGTTGCCGTTATCAATATCGAGCAAAAAAATCACATTTGTTGTATGGGAGCCCCTTAAATATTTATTTTATTCTGTTTTTTAGTATTTGTTGTTATAGCGGCAACAGAAATACACAACTGTCTAACTATCACGGTTCATGAGATACAGCCTGGTGACAGACGGACAGACAGACAGACAGACAGACGGAAGGACAGCGGAGCCTTAGTAATAGGGTTTCCGTTTATACCCTTTGTCGCTTTCCGGCCCTCCCAACTATCTCGTCGATCGTTTTAATGTGAAATAATAACAAACAAACATACTATCGCTGTTACAATATACAATACAAAGGAAACGATAGCATAATTGGTAGAGATCGGGGAGGTCCCGGGTTCAATTCACACTTTAAGAGTATGTGCTTTAATCGACTCCTTGTGCTTCTGAGGGCACGTAAATTCCGCAAATCTTCTGAAAATAACAGATAGTTAGGTCTGTTAAGAGCCCTATATCCATAATTTGAATAGAGATATTACTATTCATAATTTCTCTGTAAATACTCCACCTGTATCACTGTAATTTAGCATATAGTTACTTATTCAATATAATATAATAATAATAATAATAAATTTTTATTGATTCAGATAACAAACGATCCAGTCATGTTAGTATTATTAAACTTACAGCTATGTTAGTACGTATACATTTATCAAAGTGAAATACCTGTTATTTTTTCGATTGGTTTTATTTAATAGGAAATGTGGATGGTAAAATAAAGGTCCATTTCATTTCATAATCTATCACAAAGTTCTTAAAATTTTTAACCCGCTGTTATTTGCTATTATGTTTTTTGTAGCATATTGCAAATTCAAAATTTTATTAATATAAAAACCTTAAATCAAATCTAAATATTAAAAATAACTAAATAAACCAGGTTCGCGTGGAATAGTGGCAAGAATACTGGCTGCATTTCCCCGCTGAATCACGATGCTGATTCGTTGAGCGAGGAAGGAGCAAAGTTTAACCACCCATATTTTCTATTCAATAAAACTCATTGAAAAAATAACACCTATTTCACTTAGATATATTCAATATGTAACTATATGCTAAATTACAGTGACACATTTATTATTTACAGAGAAATTGAGAATAGTTTATTCCAGAAAAATTATGGATATAGGAGCCTTAAAGAAGTGACACATTTAGATCTATTAAGTGCAGCAACAGACTTGCCACCTGTTCTGTTCAATATGGACAACTGGCGTCATGTGGACACTGTTACTGGTGTATCTGGCTACACTGCAAGGTGTGTACACAGTTAGGATAGAACTGGATTATGTTACAGATGTTTCATCCCACAACAGCGGAAGAGCCATACCGTGACTGTGATGCATACGGCTCGGGCGTTCACTCACAAGTTCACAACTAAAACCAAACCGCCTTCGTGAGATAAAACATTTGTTTTATTGCTTTATTTATTTTATAAACAGCGAGAATAACATCGAGTGAGTTACGATAGTGGGAGCTACCGAAGTTATAAATTTTAGATGTGATTGTTCTATAAATGAGTGTAGTTCTGCTTGTGACAAGAAATAGTTGTAATTGTGAGGAACGAGTCAAGATGAGTGCAGTTAACACAGTACAGTTCATCAACGGGAGGGAATATCCTGCTGTAGGACTGGGGACATGGGAGGTTTGTATACCTATATGTCTGTTTATGACCGTCTCACGCTAAAACTACTGAACGTATTTTGATGCGGTTTTCACGATTACATAGGTTGATTCACTGGAAAGGTTTACGAGTTTTAAACATGGACCTATCATGTTTAGGAGCTGAGTATTAACAGTATTAGTGAATCAAGTCAGGGATAATATGAATATAAACATCAAATATAAGTCTAAAACTAATTTGCCTTACAGCTCCCGGGAACCGTTGCCGGCCCCAGGGTACCCAGTGGAAGACAAAGTCTTCCTCATTTAGCCATTGATTTTGTGAGGTTATACGTAACGAGTGGCCATATAGTTGAGGTAGGTATATAGATGGAAAAGTCTCTAAGTATAAAAAACTATAGGTATTATAAATTCCTCCAGAGTCCTGCAGCATAGTACCCAAGACGCTAGCTGGTTCCTGGTTCCCCCGTTGGGTACTTATACCTAATTTTGTTAGCTTCGGCTTCGGAGGCAGCTGTACCAGCCCGACGTACCCTGAAGGTATGAAGGTGCCATGGTATCAACGCACGTAGCGTCCCATACCACACCTCGACCGCACACCTCCAGGGTATCAATGAAATGACATCCTGTCCGGTCTCCTTCCATCGTCTCATGAAACTCCAGTCGGTTCCAGAATGGCTGGAACAGATACCGTGGATAGAGACCGGCGTAATATATTATACCGGGATAATATCTCATTGTTTCCGGGAAAATGTTCTGTAAATAAAATACTACCTACCTATATAGGTCCTTAGTTTTATTTTTTGACGCTTGATATTTAATCTCCAAAAGAGAGTTTTCGTAATTCGTGTTAAAGTTTGTATGGGATTTTTACTTGAAACTATTTTAGAATGTTCCTTATTAGCAGATACTATCTAGGAAGTGCGTGTGGTGTGATGTGGTGTGATGTGGTGTGATGGATGAGATCATAATCTTCATAGCAACCTTCAACATCGTGCTATCTAATAATAACGAAGACGCGGTTACTAAGTAATTATGCCCTAAAAACACCATTATTTTAGATTTTTTTCTTTTATCTTTTTTTTTCTTCACGGGTTACCTTACAGCTCCCGAGAACCGCCGCGTTGTCCTCATTTAGCCGATGTTTTTTTTGTGGCCAGCTCTGTTATCAATATAGATGGTGCAATATAACTTGTATATTTATTATAATTGATTTATTGGTGTTTGTTTTTACGATTGCTTTTTACTGCTGGTAAAATTAAAATTAATACCTCATACCGTCAAGCAGACCCAAAAATTGTGTTCTGCGCATCTAACAACCACCGCTCAAGAACCGTCCCGGTACATATATCTAAAATTACAATTAAAAAAGTAAATTCTTATTGCACAAAAATTTTTTTAACATAAGTAAACTTTGCTCTGTTTTCAAACAAGTTTGGGACAATATTATATTTGTATGTAGGATGGTCGTACTAGGACCCTATATTGTATGTAGGATGGTCGTACTAGGACCCTATATTGTATGTAGGATGGTCGTACTAGGACCCTATATATAAAAAAGGTACTCTGCGGTACCCTAGGTTCTACCAGTAGAACCATGTATTTTTCGTTCCAGTCCAAGCCAGGGGAGGTGACGGAAGCTGTGAAGGCGGCCGTTGATGCTGGGTACAGACACTTTGATTGTGCTCATGTTTACCTCAACGAGAGAGAAGTGGGAGCTGGACTTAAGGCCAAGATCGTAGAGGGGGTTATTACTAGGTATTTATATTATTGTGTCTTACTGCTACACCCCTTTAGGTTGTAGCGTGAAGTAATATAGCCTAATAAGGAGGAAGGCTCAACAATTGGGTAATCAAATGAAAAAAAAAATTCAAATCCGACTGGTAGTTCCAAAGATTATTAGTATAGATTAGGCACATGGTATTTATTTTTAGATCCTGAACTAGTAAGGGATAAGTAGCACTATAACTTACCTAGATAGTCTGTCTGTCCAGAAGTTAGTCAGAATAGAGTTCTGAAGATAGGCAAAGATGAGTCCTACGTCCGTTATTTGTCTGGGATAAACTATTCTCAATTTCTCTGTAAATAATCCACTTGTGTCACTAGGTTATTTAGCATATTATTATTCAATATATCTAAGTAAAATCTTTTCTGTTTAATTTTCCAAAAACCTTACATCTAATCTAAACATTAAAATATTAAATATAATTTAAACATTTTTCCATACTGCTGCCATAAAGGAACGCTCCTGCCCTCTGGTCACCACCGCCCGCGACACGTTGACAATTCCTTAAAAAATCCATCGCACTAGAGCTCCACGGCGCTAAGCAAACGGCACAAATATATCTCTTGCTATATCTATATATTTGCGTCGTTTGAGGGATTCGGCGTTGCGCAGCTGACCCGGCTTCACGGGACACATGTGGATGTGGCATCCCACACTAGGGCACTAGCCGTTTCTCATCTTCCCGGTAAATTCCGCGTGGTTCGAGTGTTGCCGGGATATTTATGTCATTGATTGAGCCGTGGCGTGCGACCTGCGCTCTTTACACATGAAAGACCGTGGAGTACCGACCGAGCGACGCAAAATTTATCCCAGAAAAATATATATATAGGTATAGCTCTATAGCAGAGGTTCTCAAACTTATTTTGCCTACCGCCCACTTTGAAAATCAATTATTTTTCAGCGCCCCCCTAACTTTTTTTTACTTTACCACATCTTAAAAATCACAATGACATTCATTACTTTAATTTAATTTCTGGGCCCCTTACCGCCCCCCTGTAGGCCTACAGCGCCCACAAGGAGGCGTTATCGCCCACTTTGAGAGAGACTGCTCTTATAGCCTTAATGTCAATTCTACGGGGGAAGTCAGGGCGGTCTGTAATAAGCCTATTTAAGTAACTTCATTACCAGAATCTTAGCTACAACGCTACCGACACTCGGATATCTTTAGGTGGCCACACACTCGTCTAATCCCCGTCGCGACGCCGTATACGACATATACCACAGACTCGACTAATTCTTGTAATGAACGGTCCGCCATCCGTTTTCAAATCGTTGTATGTGTGATTGATTTCGATTGCCGGCACGATTTGTCACACACACACATCCACCGCTGATAGTTTGACACTTTGTTTAATCGAACCTTGTGTGTCTGTGTGAATTGCATGTGATCTAGAACGTATGATTTACATCGCTAATGTGTGGCCTGTGTTCAATCTCGATCATACGGCTGGCCGGACCAATGTGTGAGCTACTTTAGCTACAACGCTACCGACGCAACTGACGGAGATGTGCAGAGAGAGAGAGAGAGAGAGAGAGAGAGAGAGAGAGAGAGAGAGAGATCTACCATTGTTTTTATTATGACTTTTTCAAATGATGCCTAGAGGTCTAAACCACATTTTCTGTCCACAGAGAGGACATTGTGGTGACGAGCAAGCTGTGGTGCACCTACCATCATCCTGATGAAGTGGAGAAGGGATGTCGTCTGTCCCTCGCTAACTTGGGTCTGGAGTACTTGGACCTCTACTTGATGCACTGGCCACAAGCTTACAAGGTACCTCAATAGCTCAACAACTTTAAGATAGTCAAATATCACCAGCCAAATGAAATGATTAATCTTTCATCCTTCCAGGGTGGCCAAGAATTATTCCCCAAAGACGAGGAAGGTAACACAGAATATGCTGATGTAGACTATGTGGACACTTGGGGAGCTATGGAGACCCTGGTGGAGAAAGCTCTGGTGATCAGTATTGGTGTGAGTAACTTCAACAAGAACCAGCTGGAGAGAGTCATCAACTTTACTCAAATTAAGCCAGTTGTTAACCAGGTACAGTCAAGTTTCCACCCCCAACGTCACCCCTTTATGCAATTAATTTTCAAAAATAACGAAACATTGAAATTTTTTTTCTGATCAAACTTTACCACCCATTTTTACCCCTATAGTTAGAGACAGAATTTAAAAACTCCTTATCTTTCGAAAATGATCTCAAAATTCCTAATCTCTAGGTTAGGCTGTGCGTTGTCAGTCCGTGTCTAACTAATGACTACCAGCTATATGTAAATTACGCGATAACTATATATCTTGGGTTAGAAATTAAAATTGCTTTCTAAAGATTGATATATTATATATGATATAAACGAAATAAAACTAACAAAACCAGTTCAGTTAAACATAAGTTTTATGAAGCCTTGAAAGTCCTCAATTTTTCGCGTACTTTTAAATCTTTTAATATATTTCGTAATGTACAATGTCATTTATTTCATATATTTTAAGAAAACATTAACTACAACTTGATTTTTCTAACAGTTTTTGTATAATACTCATACAGCCAAAGTCCATTTCGTATACTATCAAAAGACAGGTTTATAGGTTTATTAATAAATATTTGATTTTTTGTATTTTTGTTTGTAATGAAACTCAAAAACTACTGGACCGATTTTAAAAATTATTTTTGCATTTGATAGCTCTCTTGAGGAGGGTTATAGGCTATTTAACATCATGCTGCCTGAGCCCCCCCCCCCGGCCAAATGTTACAAACGTATTTTTACATAATGTTTTTTCCGTAGATCGAAGTACACCCATACCTCAACCAACAAAAGATGTTGGATTTCTGCAAGAGTCAAAACGTGATAGTGACCGCATACAGTCCTCTGGGTAGCCCAGACAGACCCTGGGCCAAGCCTGGTGAACCTCACCTCATGGAGGACCCAAAGATTGTGGAGATTGCTGACAAACACAAAAAAACCCCAGCGCAAATACTCATTAGGTAAAGTTTTATTATTAGGTATATAGAATAGAGGAATAGAGTAGGTAGTTCGATTTGTTTTTGTAAAAGTTTCTTTGTAAGTTTGTCTGAAACTAATGAACCGATTCTGAAAATTCTCTCACTAATCGGAAGCTACATTATCCCTGAGTCCTGAGTGCTATAGATATCAGACATGCACGGGTGACGCCGGGGCCGGAAAGTTCCCTATAACTGGCAGTAGATTCGAAGTCGGCGGACTTTTTTTTATAAATCTGTCTAATTTTTCGATAATTTATGGAAACTTGACTTCAAGGCAGTCTCTAAACTCGGAGGGTAATCAGGTGTGCAGGTGTAGTATAGGTACAACTTACATTTTGTACTTCAAGTCCCGGGTTCAAATCCCAGTCGTGCGTGCCAGAATTTGTACTGCTTATAAAAATAACAGCTTTTAAATAAAAGTCCTAGATGTAATTGTAGATTGGTAATAATACATCGGTGTGCGTGACATTCTGTGGATTGAAACATTAGATGAAACTGCAATAACCATAATTAATCACGTTTCAATTTTGTATTGCCAATCTAGTAGAGTGCCCGAGCAACTATGCAATCTATGCCTTGCCACTCCACTCCACCACTTATTCTTCCACTTCCAGGTATGCCATAGACCGCGGCATGATTGTGATACCAAAGTCTGTAACTCCTGAGAGAATAAAGGAAAACTTCAACGTGTTTGACTTCACATTACAAGAGGACGAGGTTCAGCAGATAGCTACGCTGGAGTGTGGGGGGAGACTATGCTCTATGGGAGAGTAAGTATCAGATAGCTACGCTGGAGTGTGGGGGGAGACTGTGCTCTATGGGAGAGTAGTATCAGATAGCTACGCTGGAGTGTGGGGGGAGACTGTGCTCTATGGGAGAGTAGGTATCAGATAGCTACGCTGGAGTGTGGGGGGAGACTGTGCTCTATGGGAGAGTAAGTATCAGATAGCTACGCTGGAGTGTGGGGGGAGACTGTGCTCTATGGGAGAGTAAGTATCAGATAGCTACGCTGGAGTGTGGGGGGAGACTGTGCTCTATGGGAGAGTAAGTATCAGATAGCTACGCTGGAGTGTGGGGGGAGACTGTGCTCTATGGGAGAGTAAGTATCAGATAGCTACGCTGGAGTGTGGGGGAAGACTGTGCTCTATGAGAGAGTAAGTATCAGATAGCTACGCTGGAGTGTGGGGGGAGACTGTGCTCTATGGGAGAGTAAGTATCAGATAGCTACGCTGGAGTGTGGGGGGAGACTGTGCTCTATGGGAGAGTAAGTATCAGATAGCTACGCTGGAGTGTGGGGGAAGACTGTGCTCTATGAGAGAGTAAGTATCAGATAGCTACGCTGGAGTGTGGGGGGAGACTGTGCTCTATGGGAGAGTAAGTATCAGATAGCTACGCTGGAGTGTGGGGGGGAGACTGTGCTCTATGAGAGAGTAAGTATCAGATAGCTACGCTGGAGTGTGGGGGGAGACTGTGCTCTATGGGAGAGTAAGTATCAGATAGCTACGCTGGAGTGTGGGGGGAGACTGTGCTCTATGGGAGAGTAGGTATCAGATAGCTACGCTGGAGTGTGGGGGGAGACTGTGCTCTATGGGAGAGTAAGTATCAGATAGCTACGCTGGAGTGTGGGGGGAGACTGTGCTCTATGGGAGAGTAAGTATCAGATAGCTACGCTGGAGTGTGGGGAGAGACTGTGCTCTATGGGAGAGTAAGTATCAGATAGCTACGCTGGAGTGTGGGGGGAGACTGTGCTCTATGGGAGAGTAAGTATCAGATAGCTACGCTGGAGTGTGGGGGGAGACTGTGCTCTATGGGAGAGTAAGTATCAGATAGCTACGCTGGAGTGTGGGGGGAGACTGTGCTCTATGGGAGAGTAAGTATCAGATAGCTACGCTGGAGTGTGGGGGGAGACTGTGCTCTATGGGAGAGTAAGTATCAGATAGCTACGCTGGAGTGTGGGGGGAGACTGTGCTCTATGGGAGAGTAAGTATCAGATAGCTACGCTGGAGTGTGGGGGGAGACTGTGCTCTATGGGAGAGTAAGTATCAGATAGCTACGCTGGAGTGTGGGGGGAGACTGTGCTCTATGGGAGAGTAAGTATCAGATAGCTACGCTGGAGTGTGGGGGGAGACTGTGCTCTATGGGAGAGTAAGTATCAGATAGCTACGCTGGAGTGTGGGGGGAGACTGTGCTCTATGGGAGAGTAAGTATCAGATAGCTACGCTGGAGTGTGGGGGGAGACTGTGCTCTATGGGAGAGTAAGTATCAGATAGCTACGCTGGAGTGTGGGGGGAGACTGTGCTCTATGGGAGAGTAAGTATCAGATAGCTACGCTGGAGTGTGGGGGGAGACTGTGCTCTATGGGAGAGTAAGTATCAGATAGCTACGCTGGAGTGTGGGGGGAGACTGTGCTCTATGGGAGAGTAAGTATCAGATAGCTACGCTGGAGTGTGGGGGGAGACTGTGCTCTATGGGAGAGTAAGTATCAGATAGCTACGCTGGAGTGTGGGGGGAGACTGTGCTCTATGGGAGAGTAAGTATCAGATAGCTACGCTGGAGTGTGGAGGGTAAGTACTGTGTTTGTGACCTCCTAATGCCAAAAATACTGAACGGATTAGGATGCGGTTTTCACCTTTGAATAGATTGATTCACGAGTATTAAACTTGGACCTATCATGTTTAGGAGCGGAGCATTAACATTATTAGTCTTTAAAGTCGGGGAAAAAGTCAGCCCCAGCGAATTTTCACGGCGATTGCTGTCTAATCCGTTGGAAATATAACAAAATGATATAGGAAAGAATTGTGTAGAATATAATGATCTACAAAGAAGTCCGCGGTAGCATATATCTATTTTCAATAATTATCTAGTTATAGGTAATCGTATTTCTGTAGGTATTCAAATTGTTGTAAAAAATCAATAAATTGCACGTATGCGCGAAGCTTGGGGCGGGTTCGCATAATAATTATATCCAAGTTGCAAGAGTTCGGCTGTGTGAAGTTGGCACCCCAAATTCGATTTTTCAGTTTTTTTTCATCAGGTTCGTTTGTCCAGCGTTAGTCCACGTTTGTCCACCAAAATTTTTTTTGTCCACCTCTTAAAAAAAAGTTATTCAAAAAAATAAAATTGGGGTGGAAGTTGGCACCCCCAAATGCGAAATTCCATTTTTTTTCATCACGTTAGTTTATCCATCGTTAGTCCACCAAAAATTTTTTTTATCCACCCTTCAAAAAAAGTTATTCAAATAAACATTTTAAAAGAAAAAGCCCTGAATTTAACTTTGACGGAGGATATCTAGCTGCCTAAGGGTGGATTTGCTTTTATGAGGGGTAGGTTTGTTTGTCCACTTCAGAAACTCGTTTGTCCACCACATATTTTCATTTGTCCATCCTTAGAGATATAGTTATGCGTGCGTAAGTATATATCTGACGATTTTAACTTTGTCGTGGGATCTCCAACTTCCTAGGGGTGGATTTCCTTATCTGAGGGGTAGGTCTGTTTGTACATCTCGGAAACTTATTTGTCCACCACATGCGGTCGTTTGTCCACCCTTAGAGACGTAGTTATGCGTGAGTTAATTCAGTCATATCTAAGTATTTTCACTTTGACGGGGGATCTCTAGCTTCCTAGGGGTGGATTCTCTTCTCTGAGGGGTTGGATCGTTTGCCCACTTTATAAACTTGATTTTTAAACCTTTAGTTTAGTTTGAACGTACCCGGAAATTCAGTTTCTATCGTTTTTTTCATAAAAAATGTTTATTTGAATAATTTTTTTTGAAGGGTGAACAAAAAAAAATTGGTGGACATTGTGGACTAACGATGTACAAACGAACCTGATGAAAAAAAGTTGAAAATTCGCATTTGGGGGTGTCAACTTCAAACAGCCCAAGCTGATTTGATACAGTTGAGCGAGGAAGGATCCAGGAGCCAGCCCTCTTGTCACCTCTTGTCACCAGAAGAGATGATCAGTCGAGGAGATATATATCTTTAATATTTTTTTTTGCTACAGTTAGTTTCTACACCAAATGGCACAAAGTTGTTTTCAATGTTTGCGCAGTTTGTTAGACTCTGCGATTTCCGCCGCAGCTCCCGCTTTGATTACTGTTTCCCTGAGATGAGACGGGGCTAATGTGTGGACGTAGCATCCCATACAAGGACCCGACTTAGATATTGGGTTATCGCGCCGGGGTAGACCGTCACTAAACAGAATATTCCTTGTTTCAGTTCGGACCACAAAGATTACCCCTTCAACGACGAGTATTAACTGCTGCACCTATTTGTTAAATATTAAACTATTATGTTAATAAAGTATCTTTAAGATATATATTTTGTGTTAGTTATTGGCCGCCTTACTTGAACGTAATTTTTCTGAGCCGCGCATTAGTACATTACCCGACTGAAAATGATACTCATCGTTTCCGTTTTGTACATCTATGAGAAAAAATCACGTTAATGCGTTGTGGCATGAAATATACGCCGTTTATGCCAAGAGGGGTAGACAGAACAATCGAATGCCATTTGCTAAGATCCTGACAAACCTCTTGCTTCTTTCATATTCCATTTCCATTTGGGACCCATATCTTCATACTTTGTTTTGACAGTTCTTTGAACAATATTTACAGTTCCAGGGTACCCAGCACAAGGCCAAGTCTCCCTCTTTTAGTCGATGGTATTTGTGAGGCTATACCACAGAAAACCGAAAACACGGCTATACCTAACGAGTGGACAGTGCTCCACCAAACCACTTAGAAGATTTTCCATGTGGTCCGCCTAGTTTTACAGCTAGGTCGTCCTCTGCCTTCTTAAATAAAACTCCCAATAATACGTAATATTACTATTTAATTTCATCAAAACAAAATAAAATTTGTACACATACATACATATTAGATTATAACTTTTGAATATACTCCCTACAAACGTATGCCACATCGCGAGAGCTAAGATGTTACGCATCAAAACAATTATAATAGATTCTGGAGCACTGCAGTCCCGTATCTGTTTACATACTGTTAGTTAGTTTTTGTAAGAGTTTAGAGAATAGAGATGTTATGGCTGCAGGCTGTACTGCCGCTGTCTTGATACTTTCATAATAAAACACGTTTGTCGAAATGTTGTCTCTCTTACTCGCACGCATTTTACATTGTTTCTATCTCACCGTATTGAGTGCAAGCACAGCTTTCTGTGAGAGCATTTCTATTCGTGCGCTCATTAATTATTACCATGTTATGAAAAACAATTTTAGTTTCTTCGTTTCTAACTTTGTCAAAATTTTATTTAGGTACCTAGTTTTCGGGTACACGACCATTTAAAAAATCAACTTTTTATTTATAAAAGCATCAAGAAGTATCAAGTTGGCGGCAGTACAGCACTAAACACTAAACACTAACACTAAGTAACTAAACTTTGTACCTTGCGGTGTGTCCAGACTCCATATTGAACAGAACAGGAACAGTTGTGAAGGTATGAATGTCCCTAAATTAATATTCTGATGTTTCTAGAACAATCTAGAAATACATGTGATAGACCGAAATGAAACATGTTATTTGTGACAAATACAGACGATCTACACTAATTACTTAATTATACAATATATAATAAGACTTAAAAATGCCTACACTTAAATATACGAGATAATTATTTTTAAAAACACAAAGACATACCTACCTAGTGTATAGACGGGGTTTACGTCCGTGGCGGTCTAGTCGCGACTTGTGGACACTGTTACTAACTACCGCCCCTCCCCCGCCCGCCACGAGCGTACCTATACCCCATACTGAATGTCCTACAACAAAATAACAACAGTTCCCTAATATTCCCTGTACATTATATACCTATATAATGTAGTCTAACATTGAGATGGGTCAAATAGAGAAGATAACAAAAAGTGCATTCATAGATATTAAACTAGATGACCCGTGCGTATACTTCGCACCGTTACGGGCATAATACCCGGTCCTTTGTAAGGCTTGCATGAAGACATAGGTCCTAATCCAAAGTGTTGTGACTAGCACCCGTCGGGACCTACCTCTGAATGCATCAGAGACAACGCGCTCACAGACAGGCCTCGTCAGGTGCCTGGACTATTTCATCTCATGAAACGTAAAATTGTCAGGTGGTGACTCGCCGTTTACTAAATGGGCCTCCTAAAACATCCACCATTTTTAAGCATTTCTGCCGGCAGTAAGACAGGCAACATTGGTGTAAGCGGTTGGGGGTGTCGAGAGGTGTGACACCGGTTTCACATATAGCTTCCCCGTTACATAATATTATAATCTAAGGACTCTCACTCAGGTCTAGCAGTGGGGACGTCTGTTACTCACCCCCACGACTCGCCACAAGCCACCACAAGCCGCCACAAGCCCTGATCTCCAACAAAATAAATGAGTCTAATTTTAAAAGACATATTTAATTTCGACTTGTTTGTGTATTTTTCGTCATTAGAGGGGAAAAGTTGCCAGAAAATTTTTTTTTAAATCTAAGAATGCAGTTTTTGTTACCTTCATAATAGACAATGTAGTCTCTAAGAACATATTTTTAGTTCGTAATGAATAAAGTCAAAAATTACTGAACCGATTCTAAAAGATATTTCATTAACAAGAAGCTACAATATTCCTGAATTTTACGGGAAGTTAGTTAATTATAAACGACTAACTTCTCAATAGTCACGACTAACGACTAACCCATCTCAATGTTACACACCTGTATACTGTATATATACAATGGGTACAAAAATAATGAATTCTCTCATAAAAACCTTAAAACTATACACACACAACAAATACTCGACCGAGATAATTACACAAACAACTACGAAACTACTAAACCGATTTTGTTCCGGTTTTCACTGTCCAATAGATTATTTCAAGATGAAGGTTTACGTGTATTAAAAACCGTCTTATCAATTATGGAAAATAAGCTGTTAGTGAATGAAACCGGTGGGAAACATTGTGTTACTGCTCGACTCCCATAAGACATAGCGTGATGTTGTATACACACAAACCTTCCTTGTGTATCTATCTGGTCGCGCAAACAGTAACAAAATCAGTCCAGTAGTATTTTAATCTATAAGGAACAAACAAACATTAATTTTCATATATTCGGTCAGTTGTGTAATTATCTCAGTGGTCTTACTACCTCCCACTGATGACTAGCACTGTGACATATACATCTCGATACAAACAATGAAGGTCGACACTAGCGACCTCTATTACAATGAACATTAATTATTATTAAACACTAATCATAGTCCCGGATCTCGTGCCACTAAATGGTATCTCATTGGAATATGGGTATAATGGTGACCTTTTTTTCACCTTAAAATTAAATCTAAACATAAAAATAACTAAATACACCGCGTGGAATAGTGGCAAAGAATACTGGCTGCTTTCCCCTGCTAAATCGCGATGCTAATTTGTTGTGTGAGGAAGGAGAGATTTTGCTGCGAATAAAAACACCATTTAAAATACAACTTATGAGTTTAGTAGTTTAGAGGGATTTTCTTTACAAAATTGTTCTTATTATGTAACGCGTCCACTTTACCTGGACCAAGGACATTGATAGAACTTGGCATTGGGTTGCCTTACAGCTCCCGGGAACCGTTGTCGGCCCCAGGGTACACAGTGGATGACAATGTCTTCCTCATTTAGCCAATGATTTTTTGAGGCTATACCTAACGAGTGGCCAGTTCTGTTGAGGTATATAGATAGATAGACCTAGCATATAGCATTTAATATATATTTATAGTCTGTGGCACATTCCGCGTTCATACCGGACATCACAAATACAGCAGAATGCCATTAGTGCCACGAGCGCCGGGTCTACCTCTATAATACTGTCTTATACAATAACTAATATAAAAGATATATACAAAGCACAGAAGAACATAAAAGTCATGTAGGATGTAGGGATTAAACGAAGAGATACAACTAAATATTTAATTTTTGGTTCAAAACAATTTAAAAAAACACAAACATCCATAATAATGTAGCATGTAGGTATGTCCTTCAAGCGATCTGTCTCTGTCTGTTACGTTTTCACGGCTAAACCACTGAACCGATTTAGATAGGGAGAAAGCTTGAAGGAAGTATGGCCCCCTTTTTTGTGCATGAGCTAATTTCAAATATTAACTACGATACCGATTAAATCGGTTCACGTTTAATCGTTTAATCCCCACTCGTCATCAAAGAGACAATGACGACATATGTTCTTAATATAGTTAATGATATCTAGCCGATTATTACAAATTTTACATTACAAAGATTGTAAATTGTAAACTTGAAAAACAAATAGTAACTGTCTAAAATAAACTCAATATAAAATGCATTAAAATAGCTTTCATTTAGTCCCGATGTCCACCTTGTGATCAAACTTACTGCTTGATGATATGCGACGTTCTCATTATTATAGCTTAGGTCAAAAAGATCTGTACTTATGATGATATCCTGACCCACCCAACAAATGACATAATGCCTCTTTGTCATTATTTCACGTACATATTGTTCAACACGCAATGTTCTCCCAGAACGTAGTCCACGTTTTGGTAGCAATATCCTTAAATCTACATTTTTAAAACCAATTGTAGGTTTATACTTTGTTTAACCTAAACAAGGGGGGGGGGGGGGGGGGGTCTAAATTAGAAGAAAAATATGGTGCAACGATACAACCAGCAGTTTTGCAAGGGGACATATTTTCACATTCTTTATATATATATATTTAGGAAAAATTTTTGTTTAACTTTTTTTTTAGTTTTAGTTTTTTTTCTCTTTCTATATTTTTTAATGTTTTGAATGTATGTATAAACAATATTTATGGATAAACTCACTGACTACATGACTGTTATTTTTTAAATATGTATATATATGTTGTAGTAATGTTTGTTGTATGGTTGTTTATTGTCCAAAATAAAATAAAATAAAAAATAGCTCACGTAATTAATGGACGCCCCCTTTACTTTGTAGAGACATTGGTTAAATGTTTACAGACGATGGCCGCATTTTTTCAGGAAATGGCTTTTCGGGTCAAATGTACCACAACACTGAACTTGCAAACAAAATGTTTATCGAGCACATCTACTAAGAACGATTTTTATGCCCGGCTTTGGAAGCTATGGATCCTGAAACATCACCTTTTTCTTCTTCTTCTTCAAATCCACCTTCTTCAGTTCTATCTTCACTACACGAAACTTATTCGGGTTCTCATCTTCGTCCATCGGTTCTCCTTCTTCTTCCTCTTTCGTCTTCTTGATGAACGCGGAACGTAGCCGCTTGGGAGACAGTTGACCTTCGAGATCCGAAGTATCACTTTTTCTCTTCTCGCCGGGGACACCTATAATCTCCGCCCACTGTTCAGGTGGGGGGGTGGGTCCCCTCTTGTCTTCGTCAGTGATTATGGACGCGTCCGAGCGGGAAGTGTTCAGCATCTGTAAGGTTCAACATTAAAACACTATTCCTTCTTTCACGCCACATCTTTCTTCATGTGTTGCCTTACAGCTCCCGAAACCGTGTTACGGTCCCAAGGTACCCAGCGGAAGATAAAGTCTTTCTCGTTTAGCCGATGATATTTGCGAGTGACGGGATCAAACCCGTGATGGCCTGCCTAGGTAATACCAGACGTCATTGACGGTAAGGTAGGCACTATTACTCACCTCTCCCAGTTTAATGATGGGCACCTTCTTCTCTTTGGCTTTTCCTTTCTTGACTTTCTTGTCTTTCTTGATGCTGACACGAGCTAGAACAACATATATATATATAGTTATACAACTTCCTAAATACCAATATATAGAGAACTAGTATGTTGTGTAGTGCGCGAGTTGCAAGCAACTCGCGTGTTTGCTGTGAGGGAACAACTGCTGCCCACACCAAAGAAGACATGCTAGAAGTCTGCGATAAGCCCACCACCTATCACTCTAAATAATTCCCTACTCGTACCACAACTACTCTCACTACCCCTACTCCAACCCCTACCACTACCCCTGCTCCAACCCCTACTCCAACCCCTACCACTACCCCTACTCCAACCCCTACCTCAACCCTTACTCCAACCCCTACATCTACCCTACCCCTACCCCTACTCCTACCCCTACTCCTACCCCTACCGCTGCTCGATTGAAATCAATTGGAGAAAAGAAAAAAAATGTATGGGAGTTTTTTTTTTTGTATGGGAGAACTTTTTTTTTTAACGGATTCGTTAATAGGAACACATCCTAAACATTATTAGTTTCGGCACTTTCCCCCTCTGATTTGTAGTTTCCGATATAAAAAACAAAAAAAAATAAGGGGGGCGAAAAAGGGGGGTTTCAGATTTTTCCGGTACTAACTGGCGCTTCTCCGGCCGCTGCCGCGGCATCGCTCGCTTCGCTCGCGCTTTTAATAGTGATAAGAATAAATGTATGAACTTTTGTATGGGAGTTTTTTTTTTGTATGGGAGAATTTTTTTTTTAATGGATTCACTGATAGGAACAGATCCTGAACATTATTAGTTTCGGCACCTACCTCCTCCGATTTGTAGTTTCCGAGATAAAAAACTGCGGTTTACACTTCACGACAAATCTTTACTTGAACCAAACATTAACATATCATATTTAGGAGCTGAGGATTAACATTATTAGTGAATCAAGTCGGAGAAAAAGTAGGCTCCTGCGCGCTTTCATGGCGTTTGCTGTCTAATCCGTCAGAGATATAACAAAATGATGTAGGAACGAATTGTGTAGAATAAAATGATCTACAAAACAGTCCGCTATTTATCTGTAATAGATAAGTAGTAATAAGCGGTAGTTGACTAGATATAAACTAATATTGTATGTAGTACTGTCGCTAGTACTAGATACAATATGTAGCTTGTTAAGGCTCCTATATCCATCATTTGTATTCTCTGTAAATAATCCACCTGTGTCACTGTCATTTAGCATATACGAGGGGCGGTTGTAAAGTTTTGAGCCTAAGTACCTTTAAGTGTTACTAATATATCATTAATTGCGTATACCCTCAGTAGTATAAATACGGAGTTTCATGTTATTAACATCATTACATTTTTAGTAATTGAATTTTAAACATGACCATGTCGCAATCATTCGCGCATTGTACGAAATTGGAGTATAGAGCGGTCATAAAATTCCTCACAAAGAAGAACAAAACGCCGACGGAAATATTTGTAGAAATGTCTACAGTTTATGGGGAGTCTGGACCTTCATTTGCCACCATAAAACGTTGAAACCGAGAATTCAAGCATGGCAGGGAGTCGCTTTAAGATGACCCCAGGTCAGGGCGTCCAAACACTGCCGTTACCGAAGAAAATATTAATAATGTAAAAAAACTTGTTCTAGAAGATCGGCGAATCAAGTTGTGGCAGATAGCTGAAGCCATAGGCATTAGCAAGGAACGAATCAGCGACATTTTGCATAATCATTTGAACATGAGAAAGGTGTGCGCGCGATGGGTGCCAAAAATGCTCACACCGCTGGACAAGCAGCGTCGAGTCACAACTTCGCAGGAGTTTTTGGACATCTGTGGCGATAATTCTGTCCTGCGAAGTTTTTTCTCGCATTGTCACTGTTGATGAAACATGGATCCGGCAGTACGATCCAGAGTCAAAACAGGAATCAATGCAATGGATAGAAAAGGGAGAAAAGCAGCCACGGAAATTCAAAGTGGAAAGATCGACATCCAAGCTCATGGCCACTGTTTTTTGGGATTGTGAAGGGATTCTGTTCATCGACTACCTTCCCAAAAAAAGTACGATTAACGGGGACAATTACGCCGCATTGTTGACAAAAGTGCGCCAAGTGGTTGTCGAGAAAAGGAGAGGCAAACTGGCGAAAGGTGTCCTGTTTTTGCAGGACAATGCACCCGTGCACACTGCGCGAGTTGCAAGGCGTGCCCTGATCGAGACAACCACCCACCATATAGTCCAGACCTGGCCCCCAGCGATTATTTCCTCTTTTCAAATTTGAAAAAGGACCTCCGAGGACGCAGATTTTCGAATGACGAAGAAATGAAGGCGGCAGTAGACGAACATTTCGAAGGCAAAGACGCCGAATATTTTTATGTCAAATGTAAGAAGTGCATTGAAGTAGAGGGAGATAAATTTTATATACAATTCTATCAGCATTTTTAATACCCTAGGCTAAAAACTTTTCAGCCTCCCTGGTAGTTACTTATTCAATATATCTAAGTGAAATAGTCGTTATTATTTCAATTGGTGTTATTGAATTAGAAATATGGGTGTTCAGATGAGATTCAGTGTATCGTTGAGATGAATGTGGACTCCGCTGCAGACACTCTTGACCAGATGTGGGACCGAGCAAAGAATATGATGATAGAAAACGCAGCCAAACAGCCAAAACCACCTGCCACTTGATGAGGAAAGACGGATAGTGAAGGTTTTAGGAGCTGATTTAAGGATTCTCAACAAGCATACATGCAGCATGCCGACAGGACGAAAATGCCCAACTTCGGAATATAATGTGCAGAAGACAATTTGAAGACCGTCGGGGGTATCTAGTACCGAATGTTCTGGTACAAAGAAGTATGCCGGCTAATTCATTCCCCAGCTAGGGTGGCGCGAGTCCTATTGTCTACACCCCTATGATTGTTATAGCCCACAGGAACCCTGGTTAGACCCCAGAGACCTCTATCAGAAAATCCGGTTTATAACAATATGCTCAAGTTCCAAAACATGCCCTGTTTAGGCGACAGTTCGTGGCGAGACAATGACAGAAATAGACGCAGTTTCCGAAACTTGAAAATAGTACTGTCAATCAAGGAACAGTTAAGAGTCGCAATTAAACATCTAAAGAATGGGAGGGCCACTGAAAGAGATGCCATCCAGATTGAAACTACCAAAGCCTCGGGAAAATTTGGCGTCCAGACCTGACCACTGGCCTTGTTCAAAGAGATTGCGCCGGAACAGGCTGGCTTCGTGAGGGGGAGGATCATATTGAGGATCTCCTACAAAAGATGGAAAGCGTCAGCCTTGAGTTCGGACTCAAGGCTGACGCTTTCCATCTTTTCCAGGAGTAAGACAAAGATTATGATTGTGAATAGTGCTAACAAAATCTGAGTAGAGAGCACGTACATTGCTTATTGCAGTGTGGTCCAACCATACATCTACTTGGGAGCGTCAACTTCGAACAGCGGCGGATGCATATGGACAAGCTTCAAATGGTATGGAGGAGCCGCAATATAACCAAAGCCATGAAAAGCAGGCCGGTTAGAGCGCTTGTGTTCCCCATATTCCTCTACGGCGCTGAGACGTGGACCCTCCGCAAGGGCGAGAGGAAGAGATTAGACGCTCTCAAAATGTGGTGCTGGAGAAGAATGCTTGGTATATCGTAGACTTAATTCCATACCAACGACTATACTCCAATAACTAGGCATAAAGCAGCGACTATCCAACATCATAGAGGCCCGCATTCTCACTTTCTTTGGTCAACGCGAAACGATCTCCTATGAGATGGACGGAGTACGGACCAAGTAAGGGATGCCATGAAAGTTCCCTTAAGCGTTAGTGCAACAGAAGGGCAGCTGTCACGGAGGAATGACAATGTTAGTGACGACCACGACTTCCAAGAGTGTACAACAATCTAATTAAACCCCCTGTAATTCAAAAAGTATTGATCATACAGTAAAACAACCGCTCTTCCTCTATTTAACGTACCTTTTGACTTCCCTCTCCTCTTCTCCTCCTTCATGATGCGACAGTAATCCAGGAAGTACTCCTCCCGGGTCGCCATCCCGTCTACCGCCTTGTAGCGCGCGTCTTCATCTACCAACATCACGACCTGGAGCCACTTCCAGTGTCTGTCTATTTGCTTCTCGCGGAGCAGAGTTATAAACTCAGTCTTGACCTGTTGATAAAATAATTTTGAATGAATGAATGAATTTGTCAATGGAATAAGCTTGTGCAAGCTGCTACAATAGAAATTATAGAAACCTTATAGAAAAATTACCTAGTATAAATAGTCTACACCTTTGTTACCCCAGTGTGATGAATAAAGAAGAGAAGTGTGTCAGGATTGTGGCATGTGGAGGTTCTTAGGTTCTTCTGTCTACCCCAGTGTGATGAATGAAGCAAGAGAAGTGTGTCAGGAGTGTGGTATGTGGAGGTTCTTAGGCTCTGTCTACCCCGGTGTGATGAATGAAGCAAGAGAAGTGTGTCAGGAGTGTGGCATGTGGAGGTTCTTAGGCTCTGTCTACCTACCCCGGTGTGATGAATGAAGCAAGATAAGTATGTCAGGATTGTGGCATGACTGTGTTTTTGAGGCATTGGACTGAACGAGGTTCCGAGAACCACAGAGTTCAATGCGTTCCATAGTCCCGTCCAGGTCACTGGTAACAACCTTACGCAGTTCTTCCAGTTGTTGAAGGCCAGTGACAAACCTAGCGTGGACCGTGCTGTCGTCTGCATATATTGTTACCCAACGAGAGCACGTCAGTAATATGCAGAAGAAACAGAGCTGGCGACAACACGGTTTCCTGGGGGACGCCAGCGTTGACAGACATGTGCGGAGACACCTTTCTATGAACAAATGTGAATGCCACGCCCATGCAAGAACCTGGCGATCCAGTTGCAGATGCATTCAGGTAGGCCTTATTATGTCAGCTTAGAGAGTAGTACCTTGTGCCAGACCCGGTCGAATACCTTGAAGATGTTTAAGCTAACAGCTCTATGTGGATAACCATTGCTTCAATCCAGATGTGAGCAAAATAAACCAGAAGGTCACCAGTGGATCGGTTCGGTTTAAAACAGGTACGTCATGAGTCGAGCATTGATTACCGGCTCCATGACTTTGCACATGGGATGATAGTTCCCCTTCTTTAGGAATCGGTAGCATATTGAGGGGGGTAAGGTGGAGAACGGAATATGATCTATCCGACCCCAAATGTCATACTTGGTACCCTCTGCTACACCACAAACGAGGCTCTGGCGACCGAGCAATGGCGGTATAACCATATACTTGGCTAGGCAACTGGCTGGAAGAGGCTACAGCGAGCTTGAAGACCTAAATAGTCTCAAGAAGTCTGGTGCAGAAGGCAATATTCTTCCCAAGAAAGTTAACCATGGCGAGTCAAGGTGCGACCGCTATGGACCGCCATGATTGTTTAAGACTGCTCTGTCAAGAGCACTACGGTGACTGAGAAGAAGCACATTGAACATCATCCATGCTTCTGGGAGTGTACCGGAAGAATACGATAGGCGGTACAAAGTAGTCAGTACGGGGTCAACTCTGGAGCATTACTACTGGAATACCGTCGGGGCCCCTGGCTTTTCGAACATCAAGAGCTAGCAAAACGGCTCGGACGTCACACTGTCTTTAGTTATAGACCAAGGAACCGTCGGCATATCTCAACGGTGGAACAGATTTGGCAAGCTGCCAGAAAGAGCGACTGCTCTTTTGAAAGCCCGCTTACAGTCACTTCTAGTACGACCATGGACACATGCATGACGCGCAGCATATTTTGCCGAAACCGCTGCGGCACAAGCTGTTGTTACCATGGTCTGCCAGAGATCCTGGTGGATAGAACATAATAGTCCATGCCTACTATGAATCTCGTCGTCTCCTTCTAAATACCTAACTAATTTTGACAGTACTTTTAGGAGTTGGGCGTTAGTCCTAATATGCATACCGGTGTGAAGGAAGTTTGGTGTGAGGAATGAGGATTGCAACATGTGTATATTGTCTGTAGCAGTTTGAGTCAAGTATTCACTAGGTGCACTCCCCCTAATTGAAAAATATGATCCTGTATAATGTACATAAATAAATAACTTTCGCTGTTAAAAGTCCTATAGCCATAATTTTTCCGGGATTTTCCCAATTTCTCTGTAAATAATCCACCTGTGTCACTGTAATTTAGCATATAGTTACTTATTCAATATTTCTAAGTCAAATAGCTGTTATTTTTTTCAATGGGTTTTATTGAATAGGAAATATGGGTGGTAAAATAAAGGATTATTTTGCCCTCGTTTTCTCATTCATTAAAGAGAAAACGGGGGCAAAGTTTAACCACCCATATTTTCTATTCAATAAAACCCATTGAAAAAAATAACAGCTATTTGACTTAGAAATATTGAATAAGTAACTATATGCTAAATTACAGTGACACAGGTGGATTATTTACAGAGAAATTGGGAATAGTTTATCCCAGAAAAATTATGGATATAGGAGCCTTAAATAAAAAAATCTTAACTTGTAACTTAACTTAGTAACAACAACAAAAACATCAAAAATGACTACAGAAAGTGTCAGTTCGGTATGTGAACATGTTTTCATTTCAAAGATTATCAACTAATTTAAATTCTACTGTTTTCTATGCAGTAGTTTTTTTAAGTTTTGCCGTCACACGACAAAGTGACGTCATCGTTCAGGTAAAGTAGTAATTCTGCCACATTTGTCTTACTGGCAGTGCCACGGGTACGTTAAGGGCTATGGTATTACTTTTACCATGACCGAGTAGTACCACAGGACTAAACAAAACTTTGAAGATTTTTTATAAAAATATTCTAATTAGTTACTTAAAATACCCAAATATTTTAAACAAAAACATACCTTTGTTACTTTCACATACCGAACTTAGACAAGTAGACACAAAGAGATGCATTCCTAAAGGTATTTAACTTCAACCAAATATACACCGGATATCTAAATAATATAAATAAATCTTATTTGACTTCTATTGTATCAGAAACTAGGTACAGTATATCTCTCTGCCACAGAACATTAAAAAGAAGGCAGAAGTAGCATGTTGCCATATTTGTATGAAATATAGCACTGGGGCAGTTCTGAAGATATATATGTTGGGAACAACCACTTATAATGTTCTGTGACATGTACAACTTTGTACAGCTCCCAATTTAATTGTTCATAATTATCTACCTGTTCAAAATTAATGATTTTATATGTGGTTATCTTTAGTGTATAGTTGATAGAACTTAAATACTTGGTGTGTCCCGTTAATATGTGTATTATAAATAGCACATTTATAAAAAAACGTTAATCCCATATTTTGAGTTGTTTATCCTTGTTGCACGTCAACACAGACCACGGAGAGCGACGTAAGCTACATCTGTCATCAAACAATACACATCCTTGGGGTAGGCAGGGATCCTGGCACATTCACTCCATTCAAATCTATACATCTTAACTTCCATTTTTTCAAAATGCCCCATCGACCAACTCTGTACTATATATTAGGGGTGTGCGAATAGCGTTCGAAAAAAACGAATAATTCGAAAAATTTAGAATATGTTCGAATAATTCGCGAGTAATTCGAATAATTTGCGAAGTATCGAAATATCACTGGATTTTATATTGTTTTCAATTTAAATTCCATCACAACATGTATCAAAATATTTTACTAACGAAAAGTATACTTTTTGATCTAAATTTGTGTAATCATATTTTCGTTTAAATAAAATGTATATTAATTGTTAATTTCATATTTGAATATCGAACGAACATAACAAACCCTAAATTTAAAATTATCAAAAATTCGCAAATAATATAACAATTCGCGAATAATTTAGAAAGAAATTCGATATCCGAAAAAAATAGAATTATTCGAACTTTTTTCGAATTATTCGATTTTTTTTAATTATTCGGGAACTTTCGAATAATTTGTATTTTCGAATTATTCGCACACCCCTACTATATATTTATATACGTTACCCAATTATCTCATCATCCATTCTAAGAATATGACAAAACCATCTAACTTCCCTTTCTCTAGTTACTACATCATCTTTTAGTCCACAGTGCTCACATTATTTCTCACTCTCACACTTTCTATTAAACGATCTCATCTTCACTGCATTAATTTTACTTTTAAGAATGTTCTCTCATAACATACTAGCTCTACCGCCCCGGGTGATATGTGATTGTACGGCCCTTCAACTGTATCACGTCGACTCGTTGCTCTGTGGAGAACTGTACACATGACGGGACAAACACACAACAATATACACCTACAATAACACATATTAATGGGACACTTATTATACATACATGGTGTAAGGATAATGCTCCAGAAAAAAGATTACATTCAAAATATACCGCAACATTTTATATGTATATTTCAAAGCTATTTTTTACTAGACCCTCAATGTATTGTTTTGTGGAAAACATAATTACAAACAAAATAGTTTTTCGGGAGCGTTCTTCTCCTTGCATCCTTACACCTGTACCTATATGAACCTCTTTAAAGTTTAATATTATACCATAGGCGTATTTCCTTAAACGTATTAAATTCTTCATTCCTTCGCGATCAAACCGACACGCTTTTGTCCCTTAAAAGTCCTATATCCATTTTTTTATAGAGAAGACATGTGACCTTGCCACCGCCTGATTGTTAAGCATTGTTAACCATAATTTTTCTGGAATAAACAATTCCCAATTTCTCTGTAAATAAGTGGATTATTTATTCAATATATCTAAGTGAAATAGCTGTTATTTTTTCAATTGGTTTTATTGAATAGGAAATATGGGTGGTAAAATAAAAGATTATTTTCCCGTGTTTTCTCTTTCATAATCTATCACAAAGCTCTTAATTTTTTTATAGCGCTGTTATACCATTACCCTTCAATTATATACATCGCGTTTTTTTGTAGCTTAATGAAAATTCAAATAATTTACTAAAATAAATTAATAAGTAATAATTTTATTATTTCAGACCAAATGTATATAATTTAAGGGTAATGGTATAAAGCGCTTTCAAAACATTTAAGAGGTTTGTGATACAATATAAAAGATAAAACGGGGGCAAATTTTAACCACCCATATTTCCTATTAAGTAAAACCCATTGAAAAAATAACAAGTTAGATATATTGAATAAGTAATTATATGCTAAATTACAGTGACACGGGTGAATTATTCACAGAGAAATTGAAAATAGTTTATCCCAGAAAAATGATGGTTATAGGAGCCTTAAAGTACGCTATTTGACTGACCTGTGGATTTAATCAACAAGGGTTTGAGCATTAAAAGCAAAGTTGAGTGAAACGAGTTTGTCAAGCTTGGGATACTAGACCAGTCTGTCTATTTTGAGCTCTATGTAAATATTTCGTAATCAATATACAGCAAACGAAGATATGTAAAAAATCGGAAATTTTCCGTATAATTCATTGCAATATTTTTAAAACAACTGACTAGGGGGTCTTATAGATAATGGCGGCCAAAGTTGGTAAAAACACTTTATTTCGTTTAAAAAAAAATTGGCATTGTTTTAAAAAAGTTTAATACACAAGTTGTGGAACTATTTATTTCGGGTCGGTCTAGTCTGGTCCGATGTCAATAAATTGTAAATTATATTATTTATTTTAAAAAAAAACCGTAAACAATTGCATTATTTTAAAACGCCGTATTTCATTAGAAAAAATATATTATAAACGAAAAATGGTGAAAATGTAGCCCTTGACAAGCCAAAAAATATCGAAAAGATATTTCGCATATTACCGATCAGTTAATGAAGCGCGCAATACTCGCACATGTTACGGCAACTATTAAATAACAATTTAAGCATAGACACGATTAAAAAAAGTCACGGGTTCATGATTTATTAGACTTTTAAAAAATCACATATTTTTTTCAAAAAATCAGATTTCTGCAAAATCTTTTCAATATTTTTCAAATTTGAAAAACTTTTTTTTGGCTTGTCAAGGGCTACATTTTCACCATTTTTCGTTTATAATATATTTTTTCTAATGAAATACGGCGTTTTAAAATAATGCAATTTTTTACGGTTTTTTTTTAAAATAAATAATATATTTTACAATTTATTGACATCGGACCGGGCTAAACCATAGAGTACTAAGCCTATGGAGGGGCCATAGATGTGCTCCCCCTTTCGCCAATTTTTCACCCTTTGACCAGTTATACTGACCAGGTGCGCAGTAATAAGTTACCTTAGATTTCGTTGGTATCGTTTTGTGTCGCGAGACAGAGCTCTAAGAAAATAGTTAATTGTGATGTTTTAAACGGGAAAGGCGATCTAGGGCGTCAAACTTAGTGTTTCCAATCATTAATTATAATTATTATGTTTGTATTTATATATTATTATTATATTTTATTATTTATATAAATATTATTATTATAACATAATCATCATATAACGTAAAATCCGTTGCGACAATAAAACGACAGAAAAATACAGTGGTACAGGGGCTAGTACTAGGCGTTTACCTCTCCCCCCGCCAAAAGCGGCAGAAAAATTTGTTCGATGATTTATACCCTTCACGTCTCCTTTGGTAAATACTCAAAGGGCTAAACCGATCCGAAATAAATAGTTCCACAACTTGTGTATTAAACTTTTTTAAAACAAAGTTAATTTTTTTAAAACGAAATAAAGCGTTTTCCACCAACTTTGGCCGCCATTTTCTATAAGACCACCCTAATGTCAGTTGTTTTAAAAATATTGCATTGAATTCTACGGAAAATTTCCGATTTTTTACATATCTTCGTTTGCTGTATATTGATTTTGGTCCAAAAAATGTACCCAGACTGGCCTATACGTTTTTGTATTGGTTTTCCGTTATGAAAGTGTTAACAAAATTGTATTCAGTTCATCATCTCATCTAGATACTATATCTTGTTATGTTCGTATATATTATTTTGGATGTTATTTATTGTTCCAAAGAATATGCTTCCAAAATAGTACCAATTTATTTTTATAAAAATTAAGTATTAGTCGGTAAAAATTTTGAAAAAAAAAAAAACAGAACTTTCCATACAAACTAAGATAATGTTACTACCCCGTATAGTTATTTTTATAGAGAAGACGACATGTGACCTTGCCACCGCCGCCTGTTTATTAAGCATAGGTCCATGAATGGTCCAATTTGGTCGCGCATAGAACAGTCATGAAAAACTGTCACTGAAGTGATCTACCGACTACGGAATTGGCCAACTAACCGACTAATGACTGATCGGCCCTAAAATGACAGACTATAAAAAATATGCGTTGAACCGATATGGTTTTGGTAAATATATTTAATTTTCTTAACGTATCGGTTTCGTCACGCTTTTGGTAAATATATTTATTTCCCCAAAGCGTATCTTGTTTCGTCACGCTTTTGGTAAATATATTTATTTTCCCAAAGCGTATCTGCTTCGTCACGCTTTTGGTGAATATACACTATGTTGCAAAAAAAACGAGCACTTAAGAGCACCAATGTTATGTGGCACGGCGGCTTGGAATTACACGTTCTAAAGTTTAAAGAATTTGGAAGAGGTTCCAAAAGACTGATTCTCTCTGTAGAAGGCCTGGTTCTGACAGAAAAAGATGTACGGAGCAGAGGGATGATCGATCTCTTGTCAGTCAAGCTCTTAGAAATCGACGAAAATCTTACAATTATCTTAAAAACCCAACTACAAGAAGTAAGATTGGTGAGAGTTAGCAAATGGACTATATGGAGGACACTTATCGAAGCAGGCATACATTCTCACAGACCCGCTAGAGGACCAAAATTACTCCGTGGGCATCGCGTAGCATGACTAAGATTTGGGCAAAACTTGTTACTATGGACAATTGAGGATTGGGGTAGGGTTCTGTTTTCCGATGAGGCCCGTATATGTCTACATGGTGAAGACAGACGTCTGAGAGTACTGAAAAGACAAGATGAACGTTATGCCGACGTGTGCTTTGAAAAGGTAACACCATACGGTGGAGGATCCTTAAATGTTCTAGGCAGGAATAAATTCTGAAGCTCGCACGGAGTTAGTTTTTTGCCAAATGGGGCACTTAATGCACATCACTATATTTTAGAAATTCTCGTTCCACATGTGCAATCTGCATTGGTTGTTATAGGAGACAGGTCCATTTTTATGGATGATAATGCTCGTCCTCGTCGTGCCGTTGCAGTATTCGCCTATATGGAAGAGATTGGGATTCCTCGATTGGATTGGCCAGCGAGGAGTCCCGACCTCAACCCTATAGAGGATCTATGGGACCTACTAAAACGCCGGGTTCGAGCTGTAACCACAGCTACACAAAATGTCACAGAGTTAAAAACTGTCATTCAGGCTGAATGGGAACTGATACCACAATATACCATAAGAAACCTGATCGGGAGGATGAGAAAACGAATAGCAGCTGTCATAACTGCGAGAGGTGGACATACTCGATATTGATTTTGAGTAGGTTCATTTAAAAAAAAAAAGTTTAAATTGTCACTTCATACTCATTAAAATTACTTAATAAACTGGTTTTTAATTTTTTTATTCAATTTATCTCAGATTTCTACTTGTGATGATTAAAAAATGTAGAAATTCGATTATAATATGTTGAAACATCATAAACAATAATTATTCAACATTATTAACTTCAAAATATAATGATAACCAATAAAGTTTTAAGGGCTCGGTTTTTTTTGCAATATAGTGTATTTATTTCCCCATAGCGTATCTGTTTCGTCACGCTTTTGGTAAATATATTTATTTCCCAAAAGCGTATCTGTTTCGTCACGCTTTTGGTAATTATATTTATTTTCCCAAAGCGTATCCGTTTCGTCACGCTTTTGGTAAATATATTTATTTTCCCAAAGCGTATCTGTTTCGTCACGCTTTTGGTAATTATATTTATTTTCCCAAAGCGTATCTGTTTCGTCACGATTTTGGTAATTATATTTATTTTTCCAAAGCGTATCTGTTTCGTCACGCTTTTGGTAATTATATTTATTTTCCCAAAGCGTATCTGTTTCGTCACGCTTTTGGTAATTATATTTATTTTCCCAAAGCGTATCGGTTTCGTCATGCTGTATATAAATATATTTATTTCCCCAAAGCGTATCTTGCGTAATTTGCGAGATCAGTGAATCAAAACGTATTCTACAGTTGACTAACTCGATACTGTTGTGGTAAGCGCCCTGACAAAAAATGTATATAATACAGGTTTTTTTAGTTTTATCGGTCCCAGGGTACCTAGCACATGACCAAGTCTCCCTCGTTTAGCCGACGGTATATTTAGATGGAAAAGCGTGGTTTGTAGGATTATGTACAAAAGTTTTTAATTAAAAAAAATACAATCGTGGTCTGCCTAGTTAATACCACACGGCTTTTTTTATAGAAAATTAAGACAAAAACTACCATTATAAACTCATTTAATTTCGCATACAAAATTATATTCCATCCACTTCTATCTATTGGTGGTTAGGTCCGAGACGCTCCCCCTTAATAAAAACAATTACTAAAAATTCAATACGTCTGAGGGAAACTACCTTTCATAATTTTACTCAAAAAACATACATTTATTTTTAAAATTAAGTAAAACTGTATTCAAAGATTTTTGAAAAGTCGCTTGCCTCAGATTCTAAAAATGTTTCACTAATAACAAGCTACATTATATGTTAAAAATAATGGCCTTTATTCATAAACGTTTATTAGCAACGTTTTTGTTAAAATATGTTTTGTCACTCTCTAACAAACCTGTCTTTACTAATAATAGAAAGAAACAAAACACATTTTAACAAAAACGTTGCTAATAAACGTTTATGAATAAGGCCGAATGACTGTATTATATTAACCGATCGATTAGGTCAATATCATCTTATCTAAATATATAAAACTGACTGACTGACAATCAACGTACAGCCTAAACCACTGAAGATATTAACATGAAAATTGGAAGGTATATCGATTCGGGGTGTAGAGGTGCACTAAGTACTTTTTGAAAAACAATACTTAGGGAGGGTTGCAACGGGATGTTGAAGTTTGTACCAATGGCTTTTTTACAAATAAAAACTTTATGTATATAATCCGACAAACCACACTTTTCCATCTAAATATACATCACCAGAACTGTTCACTCGTTAGGTATAGCCTCACAAATACCATCGGCTTAAAGAGGGAGACTTGGTCTTCCGCTGGCTACCCTGGGACAGTAACACAGTTTCGGGAGCTGTAAAACAACCCGTGAAGTAAGAAAAAACTAATTATTTTCACTAATTATTTACATTTTCTTGTTTTAATTATTTTTTTATTACTTCATTTTGTAATTAATTTTATAAATGAATGTTTCCTTTGAGTAAAATTAGCAATAATTATTAGTTAAGGTAGTTTCCCTCCCAATGCCCCCTTTTTTCCACTCTGAGTATTGGCAACAGCGTATCGGTATATACGTTTAAGGAAATACGCTTACTTTAGTAGAAACCTGTAGATGGGAGACTACGATCATGGCGATCAGAAGACATCAAACATGTGTAACATCTTAATTCTCGGTATGTGGCATTCATTTGGTGTGGGAGTAATATGCGACGGTAATACAAATTGACTTTAAAAATCTTCTAAATATATTTAATGTAAGGAGTAAAACTACAAAACCGTTACACTAATAAGAAGCTACATTATTATATTTTATTTTGTTTGAAAATATCGACGAGCGGAAAGGTAGGTAGTACAAGAGTTAGCATCACGCAAAAACTACTCATTTTAACTTTTTTTTAGATTGGTCAATACAAAACAATAAAACAAGTGTTTCAGCATTTAACACAATTTTTGGCTGAAGTAGTCTGGTTAGCTAATAGATACAAAAAAAACTGTTAATACCTCATGAATAATGCATTTGTTTATAATAATTATTTAAACAATGGGAGTAAAAAATAAAAAATAATTTTTTTACGTAAGTTTTGACAATGGACAACATTTCATTTTTTTAATCACCCATTTTTATTACTTTAATTAAAAATATATTAAAAAATAAGATACACGTATTTTTATATTTTATTTTTGGTGGAGTTTTTATATTTTTAATTTAATTTTGAATTTTTATAAATGCTGAGGACTTATAAACTAAAAACTTTAGCTAGGACTAAAAATAAGAAATATAAACTGTCACCCAAAGAAAGTGACAGATAGTGTCAGTCAAGCCACAGAGTATACGTTATAGAAATGCAAAGAGTATAATATACTGTAGAAATGTCCCGTGTTCCGAATAGGTGTTGCCGTAGCCGGAACTCAAATCGCCTACAACATTATTCATACTGTATAACAATACTAGCTTTTGTCCGCGGTTTCACTCGTATATATATTTCCTGTGATAGCTAAACTAGCGAAACTAGCAAAACTTCCAAAAAAATATTATATAAAGGAAGTATTTTTATAATTATATTTAAAGAATAATTATTAATTTAGCTTTAAATGGAATTAAAATGGGTAAAATTAATAGAAGGCAACACCTGAGTTCAATAACTAACAACTCAGCCATTAGTATTTTTAAATTAGGGGGTTAGCACAGATTAGGGCACCTATTAATCCTTATTATTTTTCAATATTTCAGTATTTTTAAAATAACTCGAAAATTAAAGGATATAAAAAGTAAAAAAAATGAAAAATAAGCTTTCTAGCATGTAATCTCCAAACGGTTTTCGAATTTTGGTACCTTACGAAAAATGAAATGTTGTCCATTAGGAAACGAAACAATCGCGATATTCGAAATAAAAAATTTTTCATTTTTACCAATCTTAAATTGGCCATCCAAATTGATCAAAGAAGAAAGAATTGACAACTTTTTTCCGTCGGATTATTGTTCTCTCATATTTTCCGGTGGTGCATAAATTTTTTTCATTCACTAATATTCATATTTAATTAGTTTTTTACTGTTTATGTGTAAAGAACGAGAAGCGCCACCCGTTTTTGCCCTATTTTCACCGAGCAATTAAAATTATAAATATTGGTCACACAGTTCGGGAAATACGAAAAAAGGCACTTGCTAACCAGAGTAAAGGGGGTAAGTATAAAGTTTGTATGGGAAAACAAAAATTTCAATTATTTTTACTATTTCAATTTTAGCATAAAGATTATACAACAGCATTTAACAAAATTTAAAACCGAAGGTGGTATTGAAGTTTGTATGAGAAAACAAAAAATTCAATTATTTTTACTTAAATTTTAGCTTAAATCAATTCCTCAATGTTCCTAATTGTATGTGGATGAAGAAATAAAAAAACTTTGCTTATTGCCGAGGTTAGAGACGTTACACATGTTTATTTTAATATTGAACCGCCACAACCGCCACAACCGCAACAACCACCCCACTTTATGTGTAAAGCATACTTGCCATTTGATCCTATATACATAATATTCTATAAAGAAATCCGCAGTGCGCTAAGAAGAGTTTCCACGTCGCTCCCAGTATGCCGCTGTCAGCTGGCCGCTCATAACGCTGGACCTATATGGGTAATGTAACAAATATGGGCAACTTAGCTAAATGTGTAGAGGCAATGTCGCTGCACGTAAGGGTCCGAGCCCTCCGAAGCGCGACAAGTCGATTAAAACACTCATACTTATAATCATTAACATTTTAGAGCTCCAATTTGACAGTTCAAGGGATATTCACTATCCAATACGTAACACAATAATCGATTCTTATAATGAATCGTTAAATAAAGGCATCTTTATATTCAATTTAAGAGCCCTATATCCATCATTTGTATGGGGATAAACTATTCCCAATTTCTCTGTGAATAATCTACCTGTGTCACTGTCATTTTGCATATACTTACTTATTCAATATATCTTAAGAGAAATAGCTGTTATTTTTTCAATTGCTTTTATTGAATAGTAAATATGGGTGTTGAAATAAAGGCTTATTTTGTCCCTGTTTTCTCTTTCATAATCTATCACAAAGCTCTTAATTTTTTTTAAAGCGCTGTTATACCATTACCCTTCAATTATATACATTGCGTTTTTTTTGTAAATTGTTTGCTTTGCTTATTGAAAATTTCTAAATAAAAATTAATATATGATTTTTTTAAATTGGTCTTACCTATTCAATAAAACCCATTGAAAAAATAACAGCTATTTCACTTAGATATATTCAATAAGTAAGTATATGCTAAATGACAGTGACACAGGTAGATTATTTACAGAGAAATTGGGAATAGTTTATCCCCATACAAATGATGGATATAGGAGCCTTGTATATTTTTGAATTTTGATAGTCTTATAGTAAATCCAACCGTTTATTTTACTTTTGTACAAGTACTAATCAACTAGTGATGTCCTAACTCCTAATCAACATTTTATATTGTTTTATAAACATACATAGCAATGTGTTTAAATTACTATATAGTACAAGTAATAGCTTGCAATTTAGCAAGTAAATGCAATGGACCTCAAAAAAATTTAGTACTGATTTTTGGCAAACATTTTCCTTAGAAGTATCCCCTCAAAAGTCTCCATCCTAGAGAGATAAAGGCTTCAATAATACCAGGCCTGTAAGTTGAGAACCGAGACACTGTTTTGTAAGTAAATATATCAAGATGATGACGCTTGTATATCATTTTGACAGAACTTTGATCATTTTCCTATAAATTTAGAGAAAAAGGACTGTATGGGGGGTGTGGGCTTTGATGGGATACGTGTGCAAAAAATCTAAACTAAATTTTTTTTGAAGTTGGGCCTAAAATATGCAGATATCGCTTCGTAAATTATTTAATGTATAAAAATAAACGATTTATGTAAAGCACTGCTGTAAATGTATTTATTATTTAGCAACATCAATCAGGCAGCTCATACACAAGATCTTTAAATTAGATAAAATTAATAGTTAATGTTACTGAGGATGCAAGTGATGATTCCAGTTCATATGGAGACTATTCATTATAATATTAAAGTATTTTAGTAACTTATTTCTAGATTTAACCTAGTACTAACCTCTGTACCACTGTATTTTTCTGTCGTTTTATTTATAACTAGCGGACCCGGCAGACGTTGTCCTGCCCAAATGTTGGCTTGCCTGCTATTTACTTTCCTTCGTCCGTGGAAAACAACTACTCCTACCCCTACCTCTACCCCTACCCCTACCCCTACCCCTACCCTACCCCTACCCCTACCTTTACCACTACCACTACCCCTACCTCTACTCCTACAATTCTACTCCTGCGATTTCCATACAAAATTATATATTTATTATTTTTTATTTTTCAGCTGAACTTTAAGGTTTTTCCAATTTTTTTTTCTTCTAAACCACCCCTGTGTTGTAACGAACAAAACAAAAAAAGAATTAGCCAAATCGGTCAAGCCGTTTTCATGTTATGTCGTGACAACGGAAAACGGGTTTCATTTTTATATATATAGATAGATAATTATAAATAATTATTAGAAACACTATGTTCCCGCAAGTTACTATTTTCCTAGAGCTTTGTCTCGCGACACAACGAGTTTAACTGGTCATAGAGCAAAAAATTGGCGAAAAGGGGAGCCCGTCTAAGGTCCCTCCTTAAGCTTATTATGGAACTACATAGACGTGCTTATTTATGTCAAAAGTAAAATAAATGGTTGGCTTTAGTACATGTCATGGCGACCGACACACGCGTTCCGTCGTGACATGATGGGGAATCCGGTTTAATCCCGCCCGCGCTGTGATAGTTGTGATTAATAAGACATATCTCAGTTGGCGGGATCATCTTAGACACCAATTAATACTACAACGTCTATAATACTTGACATTGGCAAATCATCGATTAACATTGATGGAGCCATTATAAAAGAAGAAGAATAAATAGCATTAAGAGTCCTATATCAATTTCTCTGTAAATAATCCACCTGTGTCACTGTAATTAGCATATAGTTACTTATTCAATATATCTAACTGAAATAGCTGTTATTTTTTCAATGGGTTTTATTGAATAGAAAATATAGGTGGTTAAATAAAGGATTATTTTGCCTCTGCTGTTATACAGGGTGGGCCAAGAATTCGTTAACATTTAAATCTAACACCCCACGCAAACACAAGGGGAGGGTTCTTGCCACTAGCTCGTTTCTCGGAAATTTAGTCATGTCAAATGTACAAAAATATTATTATACCATTTTTTCAAATGTTAACGAATTCTTGGCCCACCTGTACCATTACATTTGATGATGATATACATCGCGTTTTTTTGTAGCTTATTGAAAATTCATAATAAAAAATATTTATTTATTATTATGATTTTTTATTTGGTCAAAAATAATAAATAGGAAATATGGGTTGTAAAAGTTTGTCACTGTTTCATTTCATAATCTATCACAAAGCTCTTATTATTTGTAAAGCGCTGTTATACCATTACCCTTTAATTATATACATCGCGTTGTATTGAAAATTTAAAATAAATTATTTTTTGATTTTTTTTAATTGGTCAAAAATAATAAATAGGAAATATGGGTGGTGTTTTCATTTTATAATTCACGAAGCTTTTAAAATGTTTTTAAAGCGCTGTTACATCATTACCCTTCAATTATAATGATGTCTCTTTTGTAGCTTATTGAAAATTTAAAATATATTATTTTATGATTTTTGACAGGCGTTATAATTAAAGAGAAAATGGGCTTTGAAAAAATAACGGCTATTTCACTTACATATATATATTTATATGCTAAATTACAGTGGCACAGGTGGATTAATTACAGAGAAATTGGGAATAATTTATCCCCAGTTTATCAATTTCATAATCAAAATATTGTTTGTTTACAACTGACAAATTACATTCTGTCGCCTATCTCATCATTTAACAGCTGTCAAATTGGGCCTCTGAAATATGTTTGATTATAAAGAATATCAGTTGGTTTCACGTGTCTACGACGAATAAATAAGATTAATGTGTGTGTTTGTCATAAAAATAAAGTAGCGCTACACCTGGGCTTCGGCCGTGGAAAAGGCGGCGGTCATGTACTACTGTTAACCCATCGAGCTTCGGCCGTGGAAAAGGCGGCGGTCATGTACTACTGTTAACCCATCGAGCTTCGGCCGTGGAAAAGGCGGCGGTCATGTACTACTGTTAACCCATCGAGCTTCGGCCGTGGAAAAGGCGGCGGTCATGTACTACTGTTAACCCATCGAGCTTCGGCCGTGGAAAAGGCGGCGGTCATGTACTACTGTTAACCCATCGAGCTTCGGCCGTGGAAAAGGCGGCGGTCATGTACTACTGTTAACCCATCGAGCTTCGGCCGTGGAAAAGGCGGCGGTCATGTACTACTGTTAACCCATCGAGCTTCGGCCGTGGAAAAGGCGGCGGTCATGTACTACTGTTAACCCATCGAGCTTCGGCCGTGGAAAAGGCGGCGGTCATGTACTACTGTTAACCCATCGAGCTTCGGCCGTGGAAAAGGCGGCGGTCATGTACTACTGTTAACCCATCGAGCTTCGGCCGTGGAAAAGGCGGCGGTCATGTACTACTGTTAACCCATCGAGCTTCGGCCGTGGAAAAGGCGGCGGTCATGTACTACTGTTAACCCATCGAGCTTCGGCCGTGGAAAAGGCGGCGGTCATGTACTACTGTTAACCCATCGAGCTTCGGCCGTGGAAAAGGCGGCGGTCATGTACTACTGTTAACCCATCGAGCTTCGGCCGTGGAAAAGGCGGCGGTCATGTACTACTGTTAACCCATCGAGCTTCGGCCGTGGAAAAGGCGGCGGTCATGTACTACTGTTAACCCATCGAGCTTCGGCCGTGGAAAAGGCGGCGGTCATGTACTACTGTTAACCCATCGAGCTTCGGCCGTGGAAAAGGCGGCGGTCATGTACTACTGTTAACCCATCGAGATAAAGGAAAATTAGTTTATAGTTGATTCATTATTAGTACATACATACATAATGAGTTTAGTCGCGATATGTAAACTCCATGGTAAAATTTACTTTTTTGGCGCCTGGATTTAAAAATAGTCCAAAGTGTTGGTGTTGATAGACGAAATGTAACCAACTCGTGAACATTTTGGCACGATCATTAATTATGACTTTCTTGAAGCACCATCTGAAACTACAGTCTATCAGTGGTTTGGCGAGTTTAAACTTGACAGAAGGTCGTCCAAAATCGGTGGTTGTACCAAAGAACATCGATGCCGTTCGAAACCTAATAATGCAAGATCGACATGTGACATATCGTGAGATAGAGGCAAGCTTGGGCATTAGTATGACGAGCATACACAAGATATTGAAGCAAATGGTCGCCATTTTTCCTGTATACACGGACACGTGGCTACAATACCACTAGAGACTTATAAAACGGTCAATTAGGAATGGTATACAACCATTTGTGTGCCAGATGTCTTTCGTTAAATCATACAAGGTGGGGCAAAAGTAATCAATTCAATGTCAATTCGGTTTTGACATTTGTGAAGTAAACAAACGCAGAATACAAATCGACAAGCCATGAATAGGTTTACTCAGCAAGAACGCGGAATAATTCTGAAGGAAGCAGTTCTGGGTCTCTGGGCTTAATCTCTCGTTCTGGTGATTTGCACTGGCCGGCCAGATCACCCGACTTAACCGTTTTAGACTTATTTTTATGGGGTTTTATGAAGTCGAGGGTTTACGTCAACAAGCCTCTTGAAGACCTTAAGGAGAATATTCGCCAGGAATGCGAGAACCTGTCGCCGGAAGTTCAGGCAAGAGTGATGGAAAATGCCCGTATGGTCATCAACTCTGGCGGCGGCCACTTGGCCGATATCATTTTCTCAACTTGATGGAATAAATTCTAATGGATTAAATAAACAAATTTCACAAGCAGAACCAAAGTTTTTCATTAAAAAAATTACAGCAAAAGAACATTGGGTGATTACTTTTGCCCCAGCCTGTATAAACCAACCATAAACCCAGAATCATCCTCCATCATGTCACACGTCGGCTGAAACAACTCGGTATTTGGAAGAGCAAAACAGCCCTGACTTGTCACACCATCATTTATTTTTGTTCCCTACTATTAACAATAAAGTACGTGGTCAACGATTTTCGACGCGTGAAGAAGCTGTTAAGGCGTTCAAAATGCACGTTTTGAATGTACCTCATTTTCGTAACTTAATTTATCTATTTATTTAATATTCCGAATACAGAACACAGCCCCTATCCTGGCACTCTGGCACGATTTGAGTGAGTTTGTTACATCGTCTGTCTGAGAGAAGGTAAAGGATATTTAATTGTTCTTTATATCTAAGTTCAGAAGGAATTTACACCAAATGATACTTGTTATTCTGATTGGTCTGTCACACACACAGGTCACAGCTTGGCAGGTCTTTACGGCAGCCTAGATCAGTAAAAGTGAAATGACGACATTGTTCAACACACTTGCTCGTAACGCGAGTCTTATTACCCCACTTTGAGACTCATAGTCCCATATATTAAACACGCGTGCTTTTTTTCTTTACATTAAAGCACAAGTGTTATAATATAACCCAATGAAGTTAAATTAGTACAAGATTGCAAATTGTATTCTCAATTTAACCGCATAATACAGTTTTTATTTTTTAACCACGACTTTGTTGGCTGTTTGCCGAAGTTACTTTATATGTCACCTGCGCGCGCATAGTTAGCGCGACGCGGGAAAAAAACAAAACATGCGCGTCATTTTCCATAAATATTTGTTAACATTTTCGCCGTGTTGTGGTTAATTATCAAAAATGTCGACTTCAAGTGGCGAAGAATACGTAAATTTGACTCCATGAAGTTTGGTTTTTCCTCGCAAGTGTGTTGAAAAACGTTGTATGAAAAGCGTGTGCATTGGTCATTTAGCATATATAAGTTTGAATATGTGAGAGAACTAAACTATATTTTTATTATTTTATTTTAGCTTTCATATCGCGCTCGCCTAGTGTCTCGCACTGATAATACCGCCTCGTTCGTAATGACCAACACAGCACACTTGTATCATAATGTACTATTATATATCTAGCTCACTCAAGGCGTTCGGTCTGTAATATGGAAATGTATTTTTCGTTATATACATTTTAAGGGTTTTGTAGACAAACGGAAAAACTGAAGCATCTCCGACAGACCTTCTGAACTTCGATATATTGATGTTGACAATTTCTTGGAAATACTGCTGTAAGATTTACTATACCCAATAAAATAATTAGAAAATTGTATTTGTATTTTCATTCAAAAAAATCATGTTTTCATTTTATTTTACAAATCCCCGCGAAAACGATGATGACGTCACATCTTGCAAACCAACAAAATGATGGTCACAGATTAGATAAAATAACAAGAAAATAACTTAGTCCGTAACCGATTGACAGACAGTTATTATAATATAGTTACTAGTCTGTGGTTATTTATTTGATACATATTTACATGAATGTGACGTCACTTACCATTTTGTGGTCACGTGACGGGAGGTATGAATTAAAGATTTTTCATTTAGATATTAAAAAAGAAATATAATGATATATTATTGTGTATTTATTTTGTTTCACTGTCAACATCCGTATTACATGTCCTTTACCTACATGTGTCAACTACCCTCTCTCAGAGTGGGGATGAAACAACCTCTCACACAAATGTTTTCTCGTGTGTACTAAATAATCAACTATAACTACAAAACAGTCGTACATGACCGCCGCCCGACATTAAGTGGGTTATTATTAGTGTCCGTCTGTCTGTACCGATGTGTGGCTCCTAAATTATAAAACGTGTAGCCAAGGGAGATACGTCTCGAAGATTAATTAACATTTAATATAAGCCCACGTATGTTATTTTATTAGTGTCATGTTTTGGTGAGCTCATCACAAGATTTTAAAATGCCACAGGTATTTTTTTTTAATTCACATCAGCAAAACTGTCTGTATATCCTGGTGACATCTAGGTGTGAGCATATGTGTATGTGTGTTTTAATAAATAAAGCCATGCAAATAGTTTCGCTTATTGGTATACAATTATTAAAAAATTCAAAACAAAAATTAAAAATATACGTAAAATGAACATTGAAAAAACTGGAAATATATGATAAAAACATAAAGAGCCCTATATCCATCATTTGTATGGGGATAAACTATTCCCAATTTCTCTGTAAATAATCCACCTGTGTCACGGTACTTTAGCATATACTTACTTATTCAATATATCTAAGGGAAATAGTCGTTATTTTTTCAATTTGTACCTATTATTAAATAGGAAATATTAGTGGTAATTTCCTATTCAATAAAACCCATTGACAAAATAACAGCTATTTCACTTAGATTTATTGAATAAGTAACTAAATGCTAAATGACAGTGACACAGGTGGATTATTTACAGAGAAATTAGGAATTGTTTATCCCAGAAAAATAATGGATAAGGAGCCTTAAAAACACAGATCACAAATAAAATTACATATTATATAAAATAAAATTGTGTGTGTGTGTGTTTAATATGTACCGGAATTAAAGAGAATTGTGCGTATGCAATATGCATCAAGTTAATCGCTTAGCTTATAGTGGAGACGCAATGAGATTGTATATAACGACATATGCGCGGTAGCACGCACGACGAGACGAAGATCGCAAAGATCTCTAAAGAAAAATAATACTAAATACTGGTGTAGCCAAGAGCTAAATACAAGCAATTCCACATTCATACACAAACAGTATGGACGCACTCTCTCTCTGCCTCCTTCATAGTCAGGGAGCTGTGCATCATTTTATGCTCTCATTATTATAATTGATCCAACCATTTATTTTACTTTTGTCAGCTCGACTGATCAACTAGTGATGACTGATGACCTAATGCTATTTGTGCTCAACATTTTGTATTGTTTTATAAACATACCGAGGCGTAAATGATTATATTTTATGTATTCAAATAAACCATATATGTATGTACTTATGTAATTAAAATGAGAATATATAATTAACACTGCCCACAGATTGGGCTCAATAAATATAGGAGCTAAAGAGCACGTCGCTTCACTATTGTAAAGAAAAAACAGCGTCCATGAATTATTGCATATTTTGTCAATAATGATGGAACTTCATAGGCGTGCTTGCTTATGTCAAAAGTAAACTAAATGGTTGTGTTTAGTACAGTGCATCACTAACAATTATATTTGACAGAGAGCAGACGGATTCGTTACCTATCAATAAAATGAGGCGCAGCTTCCCGACTATCAGTGTAGCACCAAAATTAAAGATATAACACGTAATTCGAGTAAATTCTTCTATTTATTTATTTATTTCCGGTTACGCATTTCCGTTCCATTTCACGAAATTACTCCGTACAAGTGTACGCCACATAGTGATATCGAAGATGTTACACATCGAATGGGGTGAAGTAAGTAGGAGCGGCGGGAGGCAGAGTACGTCCATACCGAGTGCTGCCGCTCAAGGTCACTTGCGTAGTAGCCGCCTTAAGGACGTACGTTTTGGCTTAGCTCCCAATAGATGACGCTATTATATTATTATTTATTGTTGGCTTTTTTTTTAGTTTTACGCCAAATTAAAAAAACAATGTATGTTAAGTGGATATGCAACAATATTTCGGTTCCGCGCAGAGAAAACCGCAACTACCCGGAATTTCAAAACAGAGATAGCGATATGTTTACCTAACCGTGGAAAGAGGTAAACATCAGTATAGGCGGCGCCGTTTTGCCTCACAATTGTTACACTAAATAACTCGAAAACTACAAACTTTAATTCATTTCATTAATTTATACGTACCATTATAATACACCGAATAATAAAAAAACGCGCGATAATTTTCAATGATTTTGAAAAATAATTCTATCGAGAAACATTTCCTTAATCGTGTTTCGGGTATTTCATTTACGGCCATTTTCTGTATCTGTTTCCGCTAGTAATCAAAAATATTGGCATATCATGTTAAACATACGATAAATCGGGAGCCTTAAGGTGTATAACCCGACTCATTAAATAATTGTATCCAAATGGTGTTTGTCTCTAGCTCACTTACTTACAACGTGTGAGCGAGATGAAACACCAAAGCGGCCATTTTAAATGAGTCATGTTATACCCCCACCGCCCAGACGTCTACATCCGCGCCCTCAACAACAGATGTGAAGGTGTGACCGAACTGCAATGTTAACGTCTAAATAAAACAACATACGTTTATTTAGACGTTAACACTATAAAGTCCGTTTCTCTGCACGTCTTATTTGATAAACAATACAGTCTTTTTATTTTTTTAACACTTTTTTTTAAATATCATTATTATTATTACTCTCTATTCATTAATATATGAAGAGGTTTGTGACACGTCCGCTTGTTACGTTTCGTTAAATTGCCATTATGTAAGAATACTATTTAATGGACAACATTTCATTTTTTTAATCACCCATTTTTATTACTTTAATTAAAAATATATTAAAAAATAAGTTACACGTATTTTTGTATTTTATTTTTGGTTGAGTTTTTATATTTTTAATTTAATTATGAATTTTTATAAATTCTGAGGACTTATAAACTAAAAACCTTAGCTAGGACTAAAATTAAGAAATATAAACTGTCACCCAAAGAAAGTGACAGATTGTGTCAGTCAAGCCACAGAGTATACGTTATAGAAATGCAAAGAGTATAATATACCGTGTTCCAAATAGGTGTTGCCGTAGCCGGAACTCAAATCGCCTACAACATTATTCATAATGTATATAATAATACTAGCTTTTGTCCGCGGTTTCACTCGTAAATATATTTCCTGTGATAGCCCATTCGAAACTAGCAAAACTTCCAAAAAATATTATGTAAAAGAAGTATTTTTATAATATTATTTAAAGAATAATTATTAATTTAGCTTCAAATGGAATAAAAATGAGTAAAATTAATAGAATGCAACACCTGAGTTCAATAACTAACAACTCTGCCAACAGACATTAGTATTTTTAAATTAGAGGGCAGCACAGATTAGGGCACCTATTAATCCTCATTTTTCAATATTTCAGTATTTTTAAAATAACTCGAAAATTAAAGGATATAAAAATAGAAAAAATGAAAAATAAGCTTTCTAGCATGTAATCTCCAAACGGTTTTCGAATTTTGGTACCTTACGAAAAATGAAATGTTGTCCATTGTGATACTCATCTCTCCGTGGCATTATAATTCTTTAAAGTGCTTTTTTATAAATAATGATAAAAAATTGTTTCTATGCACGTATAATTACGTGACGCAATTGGATTACTTAAATTAGTGATGCGATAGTTAAAAATCGGACCAAGATCAGGTAAATAGCTCGTTTGTTAGTCCCTACTCAAAGCTGCTATAAATAATAATATGCCGCCATTTTGTTTCTAGGGCCCCGCGTCGGTCGGCTTTAGATGAAAATTCTCATTCCGACATCATAATATCAAAGTTAGAAATAAAGAAAATATATATTAAGTTATTATTCCAATCGAGAAATAATCGATTATTGAATAAAGCACTTTCAATGTATGTATGATACATCTCTAAAGTTAAAATGTAATAAAAATGTGTCACAAACCCCTTCATATAAGAAATACAGTGTAATTCTTCAAATGTAAAGTACAGTACGACCACATAAATAATGCGCATATGAATGTTCGCCATACTTCGTATTTCCGACAAAAACCGAAGCACTAAATAGCACTGAGTTTAAATTAATTTAAAACATATGACAGCAATAAGAGATATTTAATACTAAATTTCAAATTTTAGAAAGTACATACTTGCACGATGTACCGATTTTTTACAACTTTAAAGCGTGACTGACAACAAGATTTACATGACTGACGAAAGTAAAACTTATTCTTGATTAATATACTGCTCGCAAATTAATTTTCAGGTTTTAGAAAGTAGTTGCGAGGTATATAGCTTTATTACAAAATTAAAGCCGCCCCCGCCGCGCTAAACGCTAACGAAACCGGATGACTGACGGCAGGCTATTAAGCCTTTAGAAAATGCTTGCAGTTTTTGGTCGCTCGCCTCTCGCACTAAGATGTCATTCGAGTCTTGATGACGAGTTTTTATAATGACCTTGAACCCTAATTTATTTCACATAGTGATTCGGTTATTTTCGGAAATACGAAGTATGACGAAGATTCCTATGCGCATTATTTGTTTGGTCGTACTGTCAGTTAAATGAATAATGACGTCTTTTAAGAATTTCAAATGACAAAAAGACATACAAAAATGGTTTACACAAAATAGGATAAGTCCAGAGAAGCGGACCTCACTGTGTGTATTTGAACGTGTCTCAAGCTGCCGTAATAGCGGTTTTGCCAGAATTCTCACCACGTCTTCCTTCTTCCTCTCCCGGTCTTCCTTGTCCCTCTTCCTAACTTCAGCGATGTACTCGTTGAAGTAGGCCTCTCTGTCGCGCGCCTTGTCTATCCCGCGGTACCGGGGGTCCTTGCGGTGGCCACTCGAGAAATCGCTGAATGATGTCCTGATGGGAGGAAGTGCAGGTTAATCATCAAAACATATTATAAAACAAAGTCTCCCGCCCGCGCCGCGTCTGTCTGTGCCCTTTACACGCACGGATTTTGTTGCGGTTTCAAATTGTTTTATAGAAGAGATCTTTTCTTTAAAACCTGCCTCGTTTACCTATTTAATCGTGTAAACTGCAACAATATCTAAGTAGCTCTTAAAATACATGGGGCAGAAGAATACGGGAAACCACTGCGTCTAACATCCCTTGAGAGTTATGGATGACAGATGTAAGGAAAATGAGCCCTGCTGAAATAATGCTACTGGAAGAAGAAACATGGTCAGCGTCGACACATGGAATGTTCGAGGTCTTCATCGGTCACCTCTTGGTGAACTCGAGCGATGTAAAACCACTGTCCACCGGAGAGGAGCTGTGATAACTTCCTCTCCTCACCATAATCGAAGGTTACTGGACGGAATGCGGTCACTTTGACACACAGTAGCATAGCATCTTTTTCTAGGGAATACGCAGCTGACAACAACTCAACAATTGCAAATACAGTTTTCAAACATCATCCCAGAAGGCTTTATACGTGGACATTACCGGAACAAGCTCAACCGTATGACACACAATATATGCCAAGTTAGTTACGTCATGTCACACTAGAGTCTACACACACTCGCAAGCTCTACACAAGCACAAAGTACTGAACCGTTGCGATCCCGAGTATCCTTTAATCAGACTCCTAAATATAACATGGAACACGCAAATATATCGTCCTTCTTTTATTCCATCGGCTTCTGATAATCCTCAAAGGAAACTAACATCCCCTTCGACCTACCATACTCCGTCCCGATGGAGACCTAATATTATATGATACTAACTTGAAATGCAGATTGACTTCCTCCATGAGTTGCCTGAACGCGTCCTTCTTCTGTTGTAAACGACTCTTGCCCGCCTTCCTCAGTTCCTCCTTTTGCTCCCGAACAAACTTCTCAAACACCTGCAAAACACCAACCGTCCCCTTGTATAAATACCTCTCTCCTATTTCACCGCGTCCCCACTTACATGACCACACTCGCACGAATCTGCGCACTCTTCGTATTATGGGACATATATAATATCTGATCTTAATATTTAAAAGTGCGTTAAAGTCGGCTTTACGTGCCCTCCGAAGCAAAAAGTCGATTTAAGCAAATATTGTTAAATAAAATTTGTGCTTACCATTTTTGGCACTAATCGGAATTGAAGCCGGGACCCACCTTTTTAGGGTTGCGAACATCTCCGATGACCATTTATTTATAGGATCACTCATGTGTCTGTATGTTCGTCTGTCACAGCTTATATTCTCCGAATCTACTTGACAAAATATGTTGAAACTTGGTACATATAGACTTTCATGACCCAATCACGGACGTATAGGGTAAATAATGGAATATAGATTTTGGGGGAAATATTAAAAGTAAAAAAAAAAATCTTTTTTCAAGTTAACCTGTTTCCGTTCCTTGGACGAGATCAGCAAATATCTCGCATCCAACTCAATCTTCTGTAGCTCCTTTTCCCAGGTGGAGTGTGCTGACACGTTCTGATCCAGCAACATCTGTCGGAAGCTGGCCACTCGCTGGTCCAGCGGCACTTGCGCCCTCTCCCGGGCGACGCGGAGCTCAGCTTCAACCTCAGCCGCACGTGTGGCCACCTCAGTATAATTGTTCTTGATCTGCTCCGACTCACTGTCAGACGAGTCGATCTCGGACTGTCACCAAACAAAGTAATTGTGAGCTTCACCTGTTGCAGTCGTCTCATAGAACCTAGATGGTTACAACTTTAGCTGCCAGTTCAACAAATACAGCCAGTATATTCTACAAAGTCTGAATAGGTATTTATACCTTACATATCGCGACATAGCCAAATTATTGTTTGTAAAACGGTGTCGTAGGGCGCGTCGTGGTAAAATGGCCAAAGGATCACTTGTCTCCTTGCTAAAGTATAAACCAGGTGTTTCAGTAAGTGATGAATGGGCGTGCTGGTGGCTGCTATCAAATGGTCAGAGGGGATTATTGTTTGAGACTACCCCTTGCTGCGAAATACGCTAGCAATGGAATCTTACTACTCGACTGTTTCATCATTTGACCGATTTTCAGACTAACGGAAATTGGGCCTACTCAGATTGCACTAGAGCACTTCCAGCGCCCGGACTGTCCACTTCACCTCCCCTCCCCTCCCCTGCAACATACCGACGAAACGCCAGCAAAAAGTCAAGACATATTTTTTAGTTAACCGACTCACCATTGGTGCAGTCCCGTTGGACGGACCCTCGTTGGCCAGAGTCCCGTTAGACGGACCCTCGTTGGACGGTCCCTCTTTGGATGGACCTCCGTTGGCCAGAGTCTCGTTGGACGGACCCTCGTTGGACGGATCCCCGTTGGCCAGAGTCGCTTTAGACAGAGCCTCCTTGGCCGCGGCTTCCCGTCTCAGTTTTTCCAGCCTCTGGGCTTCAAGCATTATATGCGGGGGCAGCGACACGGCCTTGTCCACGTCGGGCCGCCCTTTCAGCTCGATCGGTCGCTGCCAGACGGACACGTGCGCGATCGAGTCGAAGAAGAACACGCGACTGTCTCTAGTCCACACCACGCGCCTGTAACATAAAGCACATCAAGTCCCTGCCCTGAGATAGATGACGCCATCTCCTAACCTTCAAACTACTTTTATTGCACTGTTCAAGCAAAGTAATGGCTTGATCAGTGTTAGTCGGACCCTGCTCCATCGACAACAACGATGGTATGCTAACTTTAAATGAACATGTCTGTGCGACCAGACACAAATGACGCTGCAGTTGTTCCGAAAACATAAAAAATAGTCCATAAAATCGTTTTGACCGATCGTAAATTGAGCAGTAAAGGAGTTGAAGATATCAGAAGGCAGTGTATTCACTATTTTGCATGAACATCAATGAGAAAGCTGAGTTCAGAGTGGGCCGACGATTAAGAGCGCTGTTTTTCAGCTGTTTAAACGAAATAAACAGGATTTTTTGCGTCGATATGTGACAATGGATGAAACATGGATCTATTACAAGTTACTACACGCCTGAATCAAAAAGATCGTCAGCTGAGTGGACGACAGCCGGTGCGACCAAAAACTCAAACGTCAGCTAGCAAGGTTATGTTCTCCGTATTTTGGGATGCACATGGAATTTTGTTTATTGAGAAAGGCAAAACCATTAATAGTGAATATTACATGGCTTTATTGGATCGACTGAGTGAAAAAATAAAGAAAAAACGCCCTCAAATGCAAAAGAAAAAAGTTCACGAAGACAATGCACCGTGGTCACAAGTCGATGAAAATAATGGTCAAATTTAAACGATTTGCGCTTCGAATTGCTTTTCCACTCACCGTACCAGTCCAGATCTGGCCACCAGAGACTACTGGCTGTTTGCAGACCACAAAAGAATGCTCCAGGGGAAGAGGGTTGGCTCAAATGAAGAAGTGATTGCCGAAGTTGAAGCCTATTTTGAAAGCAAAGACAAATCGTAGATAATAGTAATAACAATTTTTGAAAACAAGCATTTATCTGAAAAGTTGACACTGTAAAGGTTAATTTCGGCTTGTTTCCAATCGAAATAAAATTATTTTTAACTTGTGAAGACAAATCAAACGAGACCAACCAAGCTGGATGGGGTTAAGTCGTTTTGTTAAAGAGTTCCTGTGGCAACCTTCCGTCTCCATCATCAGACCAGCTATGTGACATCATTATATTGCATTGTCATCCGATTTACGTATGTATGCAAAATTACAGCTCAAATTGACCCAAAAAAATGCAAATTAAAAAAAGCTTGTAAAAAAATAGAGGCGCGCTGGACTGAATGTATCACTCTTGAAGGAGGTAGGTATTTTGATGAATTAAATAGATTTTTTCCTAAAAGCTGTTTCATTACTTAATGTATAGGAGCTGAGTATTAACAGTATAGGTGAATCAAGTCGAGAAAAGTTAGCCCGAGCGAGTTTTCGTGGGGTATGCTGTCTAATCTGGCAGAGATAAAGAATTGTGTAAAATAAGATGAACTAATGTTTGTTCTACCATCTTACACGTTAAAATGAAACAACGGAGCTTAACAGCATACATGATGCAGAAATGGATATCAATGATCCTGCCTTCCCTAGATACCCCAAGCGGTCTATAACAACAACACTCGCCTTCCATCTTCCATATAAACACTAAACTTATTATTATACAAACTGAACTATGAACACTTACCAATCGGACCCCTTAATATGTACGCTGGAGACAGGCTTTAGCGCCTCCTCGATCTCTACTTCCTGTCTTTCCTGGGGCTGTTTAACTTTTTCCTGGGCCTGTTTAACTTTTTCCTGGGCCTGTTTAGCTTTTTCCTTGTCCTGTTTAGCTTTTTCCTTGTCCTGTTTCGCTTTTTCCTTGTCCTGTTTAGCTTTTTCCTTGTCCTGTTTCATTTTCTCTTTGTCCTGTTTAGATTTTCCCTTGTCCTGTTTCGCTTTTCCCTTGCCCGTTGTACTTTTCGGAGTCTTCCCTGCTTCCAACTTAGCTTTCTCTATTTTTTCTTTTTCCAGTTCTTCTTTTTCTAGTTCTTCCTTTTCCTGTTTTTCCTTTTCCAGTCTTTCCTTTTCCAGATTTTCCTTTTCCAGATTTTCCTTTTCCAGATTTTCCTTGTCCAGTTTTTCTTTTTCCAGTTTTTCCTTTTCTTGTTTTTCCTTTTCCTGTTTTTCCTTTTCCTGTTTTTCCTTTTCCTGTTTTTCCTTTTCCTGTTTTTCCTTTTCCTGTTTTTCTTTTACCAGTTTTTCCTTTTCCTGTTTTTCCTTTACCAGTTTTTCCTTTACCAGTTTTTCCTTTTCAAGTTTTTCCCTATCCAGTTTTTCCCTTTCCAGTTTTTCCCTTTCCAGTTTTTCCCTTTCCAGTTTTTCCCTTTCCAGTTTTTCCTTTTCCAGTTTTTCTTTTTCCATTTTTTCCTTTTCCATTTTTTCCTTTTCAAGCTTTTCCTTTTTCAGTTTTTCCTTTTCAATATTATCTTTTTCTAGCTTTTCTTTTTCCAACTTTTCTTTTTCCAACTTATCTTTTTTCAATTTATCTTCCTCCAATTTACATTTTTCGAGTTTATCTTGTTCTAACCTTTTTTTCTCCGTTTCATTTTTCAAATTATCTTTTTCCAACATTTCTCTTTCCGGCGTCTCTTTTTTCAAACTTTCTTTTTCCAGCGGCTCTTTTTCCACGTTCTCTAACATCCCTTTCTCTGCTCTCTCTTTGTCGGCCCTTGCTTTAATTCTCAACGCCTTCTTGCGATCCTTTTCAGCTTTCACCTTCGCTAACTCCCCCGCTTGCTCTTCCACGTCGATGACTGTCGAGTATTAAAGACATTTAAAATACATAATATTGTTTGTCCTTATTGCACGTCAAAACAAACAAAAATCTTAAGGTACGACGTAACTAAAAGAAGTAAACGCTTGTCCTCTTTCCGTGTTTTAATCCACAGATTAGTATTGTACTTCTGTAAAGTATTATAATAAAACTAAGCATACAATGCAGACATTGTTGTCAAAAATTGCAATAATTGAAATGGAATTTCAATAGTTACTGAGAAAAACCATTGAAAAATGTCAATAGATTGGAATAATTTAAGGATAGCACAGATTGTCTACTAGTTGGAAGCCGGTGGCGGACTTGATATAATTATTCCTGGTCCTTCGAGCCAGCCATACAAATAATTCAGCTTAAAGAGCCCTATATCAGGCTATATCCATAATTTGTATATTACTATTCCCAATTTCTCTGTAAATACTCCACCTGTGTCACTGTAATTTAGCATATAGTTACTTATTCAATATATCTAAGTGAAATAGTCGTTATTTTTTCAATGGGTTTTATTGAATAGGAAATATGGGTGTTTTTGCCCCCGTTTAGCCAACAACACCTACGTCCACACATATGCATTGTACATTTTTATAACTTAGTAGACGCAGTGTCAATTATAGGGCTATTAACATTTTTATAATTATCTTACTCTTATATCGTAAAATGTCTATTACAAAATCGAATTATAGTTCATAATGATATGTTTTACATACACGCGTCTCTAATATGTCAAACTTCGATACTATAATGTATTATAGTACCGAAGTTTTCATACAAAAACGATATCGTAATGTTTTTTTTTAAATGCAGAAAGGGCAAAGGATATGTGTTATGCAGCCACATTAAACTCGACACTCCCATGTGGGAAACACTTGACAGTTAACGCGCATGCGCAGAAAGTAGGTAACTGCGATTTGCCGCCAATTTGTCGATGAAGAAATAAAAAATATCCCGTATCATAAACTACTATTTTAACGCACTGTTATGCCATTACTCTTCATTTAAACGTGATCACTCTTATTAATAAACTGGAAGTAGCGACGTAGTAACTAAACTGTACTTCGTCTCCGTCTAACAAATCTGCAATTCATTATGATAGACGGAGACGAAACACAGTTTAGTTACTACGTCGCTACTTCGAGTTTATTAATAAGAGTGCTTGTGTTTTTTGTAGCTTATTGAAAATTCAAAATAATAAATATTTTAATGTTATAATAATGTCTTTACTACTTTAATTTACTTAATTATTGAATACGCGACACTTAACATTCATACATAAGAGAGAAAGTTTAGGTAACTGAGGAGAAAACAAAAGTGGGGTAAAAACGGTGCCCCACAAATAACCAACAGTGGCCGAGCGGCGGAGCTGGGTAGCGAGGTCTGCATAGCACATGTGCCACGTACGAGCCGTCTTGCGGTCAAGCAATACTATGCAAACATACCCAGCGCGAACTATCGACACTCGACCCTTACAATATTTTATTATTTTTGACCGATTAAAAAATCATAAAATAATTTTTATTTTGAATTTTCAATAAGCTACCAAAAAAACCAAGACATTTAATTGCAGGGGAAATGGTTAAACCGCGATTTAAAAAAATTTAAGAGCTTTGTGAAAGATTATGAAAGAGAAAACAGGGACTAAATAATCCCATATTTCCTATTAAATAAAACCAGTACCAGTACCAGAGTATTTACAGAGAAATTGGGTCCCTTAAATATAATATGTATATATAATAATACTTTCAATGATGCTCGTGTCAGCATTCGCCGCCTTCTTCCGAGTCTCAAGGATTCTGCTTATCCGCAGTTTCAGTTCTGGAAGCAAGCATTCATACACTTAACATATTAAAATATGGGACACTGAAGCATGTTTGTTCAGAATAGGCAATAAAAAGGTTGAATGGATGCTGATTCAAGTTTCAGGGTTTGTAGTGGGTATTTTAACTTCTCTGAAGAATCTGCTTTTTGTTTCACTTTGATTAAGATTAAAGGGTTCATGGTACCGGGTGTGCACTGCAGTTATGATTCGCTAGTTAAGTATTACAAAAATGGCCAGCGCCTACCTTCCAGCTCCTTCACCGGTTCCGGCATGACCCAAGAGCTCTCCTTCCGTTCACCGTGGTAGTAGTATTCTCGGCCCTGCGGAGACTTGTGGATGGACCACTCGGCCGCGGACTTCTCTAACTCCGGCGGGATGACCGGCAGAGGCCGTTCGCGTTTTGGTGGTGGATCTGTAACGATAAAAAAAGTGGGTATATCATGGCAGAACGCCGTAAGTTGCTCATACTAATGTTATCTATCTGTGGTGCACATAGCGTCTTCCCAATTAATCATTTTTCTGAAATTGTCAACAGTAACAGAAATAAAAAACTTCGTAAATCGGTGCAGGCAAATCGATTTGGGGTCAATGAATATGCGACAGAGAGCGTGCGACTCCTCCAAAATGCTTCCACTTACCTTTTTTGGGCGTTTCTTCTTGAGGTTGCGGTTGGGGATTTGATTGAACTTGGAGCGTTTGGCTATGACCGGTGTTCTCTTGATTGGCTGGAACCTGGTGCGGCTGGAACTGGGGTGGAATGTGCTGTTGGGCCTGAAGCACTTGGGACTGCATGACTTGAGGCGGATATGTCTGGGGCTGCGTCTGGGCTTGCATGGGTTGGGCCTGCATTGGTTGGCTCTGCATCTGGTCCTGCATTGGTTGGCTCTGCATCTGGGCCTGCATTGGTTGGCTCTGCATCTGGGCTTGCATGGGTTGAGGCTGCATCTGTGTTTGCATGGGTTGAGTCTGCATCCGGGTTTGCATGGGTTGGGCCTGCATCTGAGCTTGCATGGGTTGGGCCTGCATTGGTTGGCTTTGCATCTGCTGTGACATTTGGTACTGCGGCGGCAGCTGAGTGTGATGAAGTGGCATTTGTTGGTGCTGAGGCTGCATGGGCATCATTGGTGGTGGTGGTGGGAGCCACGAGGGGCCCACGGGCCCTGCCCCCCAAGACCAAGTAACGCCCCCCTGATTGACAGCATCAGTCATGCTCTCAGTCCCAGATGAGGCGGAGCCACTTGCCATCATGTTTCCTCTCATTTCAGGCGGGTAACCTGCGCACATAAGTTGGAATTACTGTACAAAACTATTTATATAGTACCGTCTCTCATCACACGCTAAGGGAGTATAAAAGATATGTACAGTAAAAAGATAAAAAAATTACATAATTGGAGATTGGAGGTATTTAATTCCACAACATAAATAATAAAAGATCATACAAGAGATGATGTCATTATCTTCCTCATCCAGCATCCTGTAAACGTCCAAGTTTTTTTTATAGAGAAGTCGACATGTGACCTTGCCACCGCCTGATTATTAAGCAGGAACGAGTCACTGAATTTTTTCGTTCGTATGCAGAACGTGTCCACTATATATATGAGGATGAAATCTATATCCTGTGCGAGCAGTGCGGGTGCGAGGTCAAGGAGGTCAAGGAGGTCAAGTAGACCTTGGCTCAAGTAATAGAAGTACAATACCTGCATCATCGTCGTACTCCTCCTCATCTTGAGAACAGCTAGTCGCGTAGCTGTCTGGCTCCCACTCGCGTTCACTCTGTCGAACTGAACAAAATTTATTTTATTGTTTTTATGCTTTCACGGGTCCCAGGGTACTCAGCAGTCTTCCTTATTTAGACTTATTCTGTAAGTCTACCACATCGTTCCTAATACATTCCACATTTTACTAAACTAAGGTTAAGACTTGAGCACTTGATCCACTGTCTCTCTTCCTACCAACCCAAAGCCAAACACTAAATTAGGTGTTATTTGAAAAGAAACATTTAGATGTAGGCAGCTGGCTTGGGTTCTTAACGATCACCACAGAGCTTATATATAACATGTAACATAACATACCGTCAGTGTGCCAGGGCGGCGAGTGTGTGATGTAAGTCTGCACGACGACCGGCGGGGACGAGATGACGGTGGTCTGGGAGTGTCCCGGGTGTGCCGGTGGCCGAGTCGGGGGGCGCCTTTTTCTCGGGCGGCGCAACACTGGCCGGGACCGGGCCTGGTTCTGGTTCTGAGCCTGGTCCTGAGCCTGGGCCCGGGCCTGAGCCTGGGCAGATTTAGCTTGCATGCGGTGGTAATCTACAACAGTTAATTTGCGTTCAACGTAGGACAACCAATGCCGCCATGCCGCTCTGCCTGTACACAGTATTCTTTCTCACATTATTTTATGTATCTCAAACGGATTAGACAGCAAGCGTCAAGAAACATGTTGGAGCCAACTTATACTGCAAATGCTCAACACCTATCTATCATCACGCCTTTTATCCCAAGAGCGGTAGGCAGTGACAATCGAATGCCATTTGTTACGATCCTGACATACCTCTTTGGCTTCTTTTATATTAATCATACCTTTCATACATGCTCGGCGATTGTGTGTACCTACTTTTAATATTACCATCGATCAATACATTTTTATATGTTCATTAAAAGTCCCCTGCCAGCATTTTCTTTCACTTTAGCCATATAAACCTTTTTAGTCAATCTTTCATCCTACATTCTTCCAACGTGTCCAAACCAGCGTGAACTACTTTTCTTCATTGTAGTCACAACATCATCTTTCAATCTGCATTATTCTCTAATGACATAGTTCCGGATGCGGTCAATACGGTTTATATCACACATACTACTTTGTTTTATATTGTTGACACTATATACTCACTGTCGACCACCACCTCCATATCTGTCTGGCTGATGATCTTACATAAGGGTCCTTCATCAGGTTGGATCCAGGTGGAGTCTCTCGTGACAGAGTGGTAGAAGTACGACTTGTCATCCTGGGTCTTGCAATGTACCCAGACATCCTTGCCAGGCTGGTGGAGATAAGTAAGGTTTATTAGGTTGCCAACAATATTGTTCAGATCATTATTACTTATAAAAATGTTTAAATGTGACATTTTATAAAGTAGCAAATTATTATGTGTATATGTCACTCTCTGATCCTCTGATTGTCATGGGGATAATTATAATTATAAAAATTTAACCCGAACCCAATAATTTTCCCCCTTCCAAAAGACACTATTAAGTGTATGAGAAGTCTTTCTTACCTCCAAGGACTGAAGAAATGCCATGATCTGGTTCGACATTGCTGGTAAAGGGCCAGAAGGCCCCTGGCTACCCGTCATGTTCGTGGGGGCCGGCGGAGGTTGAAATTTAGTCATAGGCGGCGGCGGTCCCATAACGAACTGCGGCTGTCCCATAGCAGGCTGGGGCGATCCCATAACGGGCTGGGGCGATTCCATAACGGGCTGCGGCGATTCCATAACGAGCTGGGGCGATCCCATCACAGGCTGGGGCGATCCCATCACGGGCTGGGGCGATCCCATAACGGGCTGGGGAGATCCCATAAAGGGGTGCGGCGATCCCACAACGGGATGCGGCGATCCCATAAAGGGGTGCGGCGATCCCACAACGGGATGCGGCGATCCCATACCGGGCGGCGGCTGTCTTATATCGAACTGCGGCAGTCTCAAACCGGACTGCGGCGGTACCGAACCGGGCTGCGGCGATCCCATAACGGGCTGGGGCGATCCCATAAAATGGTGCGGCGATCCCACAACGGGCTGCGGCGATCCCACAACGGGCTGCGGCGATCCCATAACGTGCTGCGGCGGTCTCATAACGTGCAGCGGCGGTCCCATTATTGGCTGTTGTGGTCCTATTGCAGGCTGCGGCGGTCCCATTACTGGTTGTTGTGGTCTCATTATTGGCTGTTGTGGTCCTATTACAGGCTGTTGTGGTCCCATCACAGGAGCATGCTGTGGCGACGCCAAGCCGGGCCAGCAGGGTTTGTATTGCTGTGGCCCATTGTAGCTTGGCCCATGAGGGGGCTGTGTAAATGTGTGCATGATAATTACGTAGCCCCACCACCTTGGTATCTGAGGACATATAGTTAAAATGAGCATGTTTTCTCAACCTGGAGGTTGCAATAATATGTCTAAAATATAAAATAACTAGCGACCTGCCCTCGGCTTTTGAATACCAAAACACTATTAGAGATATATATATATGCTAAAGGAGATCGACTATTTTACTACGGGAGCTAGGCCTCTATTTATTCCGAACTTTATTAATGCCCAAATATGAAACTTATCAGATTTAAAATACGACTTGAAATCTTCATGTTTTTTTAATTATATGAAAGTAAGTACAGTTTCATAGAAACTCATTTTTGTACTTTCATTAATCTTGGCTAAATCCAAGCTGCATCCAATCTAAAATGAGATAAAAAATTAAAAGAAAATGGCCCTCGGCAGTGATTGAATTATTCCACGTGACGCCTTTGTGAATAACGCACGCGTCCACCAGGACGTCATGGGGAAACCAGTTTAATCCCGCCCGCGCTCTGATAGTTGTGATTAGTCATATCACGGTCGGCGGGAGCATCCTAGCTACCGATTATTGGCTTATTGTTACTGTGACGTCTATATTACTTGACATTGGCGGAATCATCAAAACCCTCATGGAGCCATTTTGAAAAAAAATAAATAGAATAATCATTATTGAAGTTCAGTTAAACGCACGCGCCCACCTGGGCGTGTGATAGTTGTGATTAGTCAGTGATTAATACTACATATCACGGTCGGCGTGTGACGTCTATAATACTTGACATTGGCGGAATCATCAAAACCCTGATGGAGCCATTTTGAAAAAAAATAAATAGAATAATCATTATTGAAGTTCAGTTAAACGCACGCGCCCACCTGGGCGTGTGATAGTTGTGATTAGTCAGTGATTAATACTACATATCACGGTCGGCGTGTGACGTCTATAATACTTGACATTGGCGGAATCATCAAAACCCTGATGGAGCCATTTTGAAAAAAAATAAATAGAATAATCATTATTGAAGTTCAGTTAAACGCACGCGCCCACCTGGGCGTGTGATAGTTGTGATTAGTCAGTGATTAATACTACATATCACGGTCGGCGTGTGACGTCTATAATACTTGACATTGGCGGAATCATCAAAACCCTGATGGAGCCATTTTGAAAAAAAATAAATAGAATAATCATTATTGAAGTTCAGTTAAACGCACGCGCCCACCTGGGCGTGTGATAGTTGTGATTAGTCAGTGATTAATACTACATATCACGGTCGGCGTGTGACGTCTATAATACTTGACATTGGCGGAATCATCAAAACCCTGATGGAGCCATTTTGAAAAAAAATAAATAGAATAATCATTATTGAAGTTCAGTTAAACGCACGCGCCCACCTGGGCGTGTGATAGTTGTGATTAGTCAGTGATTAATACTACATATCACGGTCGGCGTGTGACGTCTATATTACTTGACATTGGCGGAATCATCAAAACCCTGATGGAGCCATTTTGAAAAAAAATAAATAGAATAATCATTATTGAAGTTCAGTTAAACGCACGCGCCCACCTGGGCGTGTGATAGTTGTGATTAGTCAGTGATTAATACTACATATCACGGTCGGCGTGTGACGTCTATAATACTTGACATTGGCGGAATCATCAAAACCCTGATGGAGCCATTTTGAAAAAAAAAAAATAGAATAATCATTATTGAAGTTCAGTTAAACGCACGCGCCCACCTGGGCGTGTGATAGTTGTGATTAGTCAGTGATTAATACTACATATCACGGTCGGCGTGTGACGTCTATATTACTTGACATTGGCGGAATCATCAAAACCCTGATGGAGCCATTTTGAAAAAAAATAAATAGAATAATCATTATTGAAGTTCAGTTAAACGCACGCGCCCACCTGGGCGTGTGATAGTTGTGATTAGTCAGTGATTAATACTACATATCACGGTCGGCGTGTGACGTCTATAATACTTGACATTGGCGGAATCATCAAAACCCTGATGGAGCCATTTTGAAAAAAAATAAATAGAATAATCATTATTGAAGTTCAGTTAAACGCACGCGCCCACCTGGGCGTGTGATAGTTGTGATTAGTCAGTGATTAATACTACATATCACGGTCGGCGTGTGACGTCTATAATACTTGACATTGGCGGAATCATCAAAACCCTGATGGAGCCATTTTGAAAAAAAATAAATAGAATAATCATTATTGAAGTTCAGTTAAACGCACGCGCCCACCTGGGCGTGTGATAGTTGTGATTAGTCAGTGATTAATACTACATATCACGGTCGGCGTGTGACGTCTATATTACTTGACATTGGCGGAATCATCAAAACACTGATGGAGCCATTTTGAAAAAAAATAAATAGAATAATCATTATTGAAGTTCAGTTAAACGCACGCGCCCACCTGGGCGTGTGATAGTTGTGATTAGTCAGTGATTAATACTACATATCACGGTCGGCGTGTGACGTCTATAATACTTGACATTGGCGGAATCATCAAAACCCTGATGGAGCCATTTTGAAAAAAAAAAAATAGAATAATCATTATTGAAGTTCAGTTAAACGCACGCGCCCACCTGGGCGTGTGATAGTTGTGATTAGTCAGTGATTAATACTACATATCACGGTCGGCGTGTGACGTCTATATTACTTGACATTGGCGGAATCATCAAAACCCTGATGGAGCCATTTTGAAAAAAAATAAATAGAATAATCATTATTGAAGTTCAGTTAAACGCACGCGCCCACCTGGGCGTGTGATAGTTGTGATTAGTCAGTGATTAATACTACATATCACGGTCGGCGTGTGACGTCTATATTACTTGACATTGGCGGAATCATCAAAACCCTGATGGAGCCATTTTGAAAAAAAATAAATAGAATAATCATTATTGAAGTTCAGTTAAACGCACGCGCCCACCTGGGCGTGTGATAGTTGTGATTAGTCAGTGATTAATACTACATATCACGGTCGGCGTGTGACGTCTATAATACTTGACATTGGCGGAATCATCAAAACCCTGATGGAGCCATTTTGAAAAAAAATAAATAGAATAATCATTATTGAAGTTCAGTTAAACGCACGCGCCCACCTGGGCGTGTGATAGTTGTGATTAGTCAGTGATTAATACTACATATCACGGTCGGCGTGTGACGTCTATATTACTTGACATTGGCGGAATCATCAAAACCCTGATGGAGCCATTTTGAAAAAAAATAAATAGAATAATCATTACTGAAGTTCAGTTAAACGCACGCGCCCACCTGGGCGTGTGATAGTTGTGATTAGTCAGTGATTAATACTACATATCACGGTCGGCGTGTGACGTCTATATTACTTGACATTGGCGGAATCATCAAAACCCTGATGGAGCCATTTTGAAAAAAAATAAATAGAATAATCATTATTGAAGTTCAGTTAAACGCACGCGCCCACCTGGGCGTGTGATAGTTGTGATTAGTCAGTGATTAATACTACATATCACGGTCGGCGTGTGACGTCTATAATACTTGACATTGGCGGAATCATCAAAACCCTGATGGAGCCATTTTGAAAAAAAATAAATAGAATAATCATTATTGAAGTTCAGTTAAACGCACGCGCCCACCTGGGCGTGTGATAGTTGTGATTAGTCAGTGATTAATACTACATATCACGGTCGGCGTGTGACGTCTATAATACTTGACATTGGCGGAATCATCAAAACCCTGATGGAGCCATTTTGAAAAAAAATAAATAGAATAATCATTATTGAAGTTCAGTTAAACGCACGCGCCCACCTGGGCGTGTGATAGTTGTGATTAGTCAGTGATTAATACTACATATCACGGTCGGCGTGTGACGTCTATAATACTTGACATTGGCGGAATCATCAAAACCCTGATGGAGCCATTTTGAAAAAAAAATGAATAGAATAGAATAGAAGTTATGTGAATATTAGTGATGTGGCGGATCGTTAAAAATGTATATCCGCGGATACGGATCTGAATACGGATATTTGGTCTCAATATCCGCGAATACGGATACGGATCTTAACTTTCTTAGAGTACGCGGCAGTAAATATTGCACATCGACCTTGGAAAGAGATAATCGTTTATGGACAAAAGTTATTGGCCTCTTTAAGAGTTAACTATCATAACAGATACGATTTTTAGAAATAAAAAATAATCTGAATGGAATTTAACAGTTTTTCATTGTTACCTAATCACCTATATATATCAAATTTCATCTAAGAATTGAAAATTAATAAGGTAAAAGATCCGTAAAAGATCCGCTAAAAACTAACGGATACGGATACGAATCTTTCTTTTACCTCGGATATCCGGCACATCACTAGTGAATATTGAATGATTGTATTTAAAAAACAAACATAATTTAACTAATTTATGGGCGTGGAACCGCAGAGCACACCAAATTTTTCTTTTTTTTTCTTTTTCTTTCTTCACGGGTTGCCTTACGCTCCCGAATCCGAGTTACGGTTCCAGGGTACCCAGCGGAAGACCAAAACTCTCTCATTTAGCCGATGGTATTTGTGAGCCTATACTTAACGAGTGGCTAGTTCTGTTGAGGTATATTTAGATGGAAAAGCCTCTAAAGTGTGGTTTGTCGGATTATGTACATAAGTTTTTAATTAAAAAAATCCATTGGTACATGGCCGGGATCCGGAATCGAACCCGGGGTCTGCCTAGTCAAAACCAGACGTTTTAACCACTCGGCCACCGACGCACTTTATTGTTAGCGGTGAGTACAGTAGGTATAGGTAATAATTAGAATGTTTAGTAATTAGTAAGGCGCGGATTAATATGTATTTACATACTTTTATTTGAAATTGTTTTCGTTCTTAATTATGGTTTCTACATAAAATATGTTATTTAGATCGTGAAAATTCAGGTTTTAATTTCCATATTTTTCCATATTTTAAATATAAATTCATATTCCACAAAATATCCATCAATTTATCCATATTTTCAACAGCGCTATGAGTTTCCTAAAAAATCTGGCTCGAGAATTCTTCCACTTCACTAAATGAAAATTTGAAGATTAAAAGCAAAAATTTAGTTACGTTATAGAAAAAAAACAAAGGATTTCATATCCTAAAAAAATTAACAGCATGCTGTATGGAAGATTAGAGGGCGACATAGACGTCCTCCACTCACTTGCAGAATTACTTCACTTTGTTGTTGTGTTGTGATGTTGAAAGATCATTCAGCCAGTACAAAGCATTATTTCAGCCAAATAGAAAAATGTTTCAATTTTGAAAATTTTAAAAATCACGTGATTATTTACTGCAATTCAAATGTTACTGAAACGGAAGCTGACTAAAATTGTAATTTTTGATTTTTTGCAATAAACAATAGTTTTATTTGAAATTTGTTACTTTTTATTGTACATATTTTAGTTTTTTCAGTCCATATTATATTTACATATTTCGAAATTTTTAATACATATTTATCCGGGCCCTAGTAATTAGTATTGTTGTAAATAGGGGGAGAGATGTAATGTATATACCTAGATTTACAACTCATATGACGATACTTTGTGAGTCAGTTGTAAAACGGTTATTGAATGATAGCAACAACTCCAGTGTTTTATTTAGTAATTTGCTATGTGACTGTAAATATGAATTGTGGCCAACTCCACCAGAAAAAATAATTTTATTAATTTTTTAGATTAGTCTACGACTCTTCTACCCTTTAAATTAAATCAGAAATAGCTATCTCCACTCTAACTAACACAAGAAGACCGTTAGTTGAATGTTTTTTTATAACAACGTCATCACCTTCAAGTTGACAGATCTAAATTGGTCATCTCCAATTGAGCCAATAACCGCACGACACGACCGACCGCCATTAACCATTTAACTTCAAGTATATTATTGTACAATACTTCTTTCATAATAACACTACCCGGCAGACGGCCTGCTTAAACGTTGGCTTACCTTCTATTTACTACAACCCTTACCACTACCTCTACCCCTACTACAACCCTTACCACTACCTCTACCCCTACTACAACCCTTACCACTACCTCTACCCCTACTACAACCCTTACCCCTACTACAACCTTTACCACTACCTCTACCCCTACTCCTACCACTACCCCTACTCCAACCCTTACCACTACCTCTACCCCTAATACAACCCCTACCACTACCTCTACTCCAACCCTTACCACTACCACTACCTCTACCCCTACTCCTACCACTACCCCTACTCCAACCCTTACCACTACCTCTACCCCTAATACAACCCCTACCACTACCGCTGCTCGATTGAAATCAAAACTTGAAGCATTAAAACCTCAGATTAAAACCAATCGATTTGACAGTTAAATTTTTGTTTCTGTCATCAATCCGTTCTGATATCAAAAAAGTCGTTCCATAGAAAATGTATGAGATAAATGTTTTTTCTTTATAGTCTTTTTTTCGTGCATTATTCCATTTTTTTTTTCTTCACGGGTCTCCCGAAACCGTGTTACGGTTCCAGGGTACCCAGCGGAAGACCAAGTCTCCCTCGTTTAGCCGATGGTATTTGTGAGGCTATATCTAACGAGTGGCTAGTTCTGTTGAGATATATTTAGATGGAAAAGCCTCTAAGTGTGGTTTGTCGGATTATGTACATAAGTTTTTAATTAAAAAACCCTTATATTATTTAAAATAAAAATTTTATTCCAATGTTTTAATAGTTATTCTGCTATTCGGGACGGAGACAAATAGAACAAATCCAAAACCATGAAAATCGGTCCAGCCGTTCTCGAGTTATAAGTATATATAAGTTTGCCATAACATTTGCCATTCAAACATACCCAACACCATTATATGTATGTGGATAAACTATTCTCAGATTATGAAAGAGAAAACGGGGGAAAAGTTTAACTACTCATATTTCCTATTCAATAAAACCCATTGACAAAATAACAGCTATTTCACTTAGATATATTCAATAAGTATCTATATGCTAAATTACAGTGACACAGGTGGATTATTTACAGAGAAATTGGGAATAGTTTATCCCAGAAAAATTATGGATAATATGAGCCTTAATAGTAGATTGTATCACAAGGGAGCAAAATAATATTTTTACAGTGAGGCGCCCTCACTCTCATTTTGAATTCAGAGCGTAGCGAAGGATTCCAGAATAGAATCCCGAGCGCAGCGAGGGTTTCTAAAGTAGAATACTAAGCATAGCGAGGAATTCAAAGTACACCGTCCGAGGAAAAAAAAAATAGTAAAATTTCATCCCCCTCTATGAGAAAAATAAATAAGCGGCGCTTTTACGTACAACTCATTAATATATTTATTTGAAGTCGTATTACTACTATTATATTAATTTATATTATTTTAAATTGTCAACAATCCGTAAACAGAGAGGACGGGACGTAGTTGTTTTTTAAATTGAGCCGGCGCGTCGCCCATCTTACTTCTTACCCGCCAGTCACTTTATTCATACATATTAGCGTTTAATCTAGTTGGTCGCGGAACACTATAATGGGGCCCACACACCATACATTAAGTAGCAATCACGATGTTCTTTAAAAAGAGTCGGGACATATAAATTAAAATTAAATCAAATTAGGGCTGTAAGGTACTGCCAACCTAACAACAAAGTACTGTGGATTGGTATAGACATATTTGCTATCTCTGTCATCTGTATATGACGTGAAAGAGATGGCGATACGACGCCATTAATATTGGCTCATTTTTCCTAGCCCAAATTTTTTGTTCTAAGTAGCGCCGTCTGCCACACACTACACATCATGCTGTGCGTCCGAGCATTCTCTTCAATTAAAAGTCTTGCATTTTTTGGTAGCTTCTTGAAAATTCAAAATAAAAATTATTTTACGTTTTTTTTTAATTTTGAAGAAGCTACATAAAAACGCAAGACTTAATCGAAGAGTATAACAGCGCTTTCTTTTTGCTAAATGACAGTGACACAGGAGGATTATTTGAGAAAATGGGAATAGTTGATCTCCATACAAATGATGGATATAGGGCTCTTTAAGAGTCCATTTTATTATTTATATATTTAGTTTGCGAGTTGGCGGCAGGATAGCCATCATAAATGAGCTAGGGCCCGGATTTACATATTTTTATTTGAAATTGTTTTCGTTCTTAATTATGGTTTCTACATAAAATATGTTATTTAGATCGTAAAAATTCAGGTTTTATTTTCCATATTTTAAATATCAATCAATTTATCCATATTTTAATCGGCGTTATGAGTTTCCTGAAAATTCTGGCAAAACAATACGCATGCTGTGTATAGACGTGCCCTACACCTACTCAGTACTCACTTGTAGAATTATGCTCCAATCACATCCTGTGATGTTGAAAGATCATTCAGCCAGTACAAAGCATTATTTCAGCCAAATAGAAAAAGTTTCAATTTTGAACATTTAAAAAACACGTCATTATTTACTGCAATTGAAAATGTTAGTGAAACGGTAGCTGAATAAAATTGTAATTTTTGTTTGCAATAAACAATAGTTTTATTTGAAATGTTGTTACTTTTTATTGTACATATTTATCCGGGCCCTAAAAATGACACACAACCGTTAGCGTCGACTTCCGATTATTGACTAAGTTACAATAGCTTCTGATGATACCAGTACGGCACAGTACAGACCGTACAGGGTAGCTAGCTTGAGTACTGGTGGCAATAATGGATACATTTAGCAATAGGTAAAACTATATTAAAATATACAATAATAATGTAAAATAGAGATATGGCCGGGTCGATGGTCGATATGCGCGCGACGGTCTGTCACATATTGAGAGATGCGCGAACTTATTGACACATGCACATGCACTAAGGTCAGACGAGGGCCGGGGCTGCTCACTGCTCACTGCTCAGTGCCCCTCTCACTACACAGAGGGACGGCCCTAAGCCGAGGTGACCGCCAGTGGTCCCCTTAGACGCATTGGTTCTCGGCCGCATGAATGGCCGTAAGGTTACATGCAGGGAGGGGTTTTAGTCAGTAAGAATCTGACACTACCCACGTTCGAAAGATTTCCCCTACTAAAAAAAAAAACTGCTCAGTGTCATTTTACATTTAATCTGGGGTGCAAAGAATCAAGATCTTTTATTATGATGATTTTCTGTAATCGCAGGATAACGCATTTTGATCTCTGACTTGAGTCGCTAATATGACTATTTTTTTTAATTTCATAATTCTCAAGACAATGTGTTGGTTAATCAGACCAAGAATTGTGCACGAGTCAACTCAAACTTGGGCGGTTTTATTATTTGTTGTTTTACTTAAGAGCATGCATTATAGTCATCAAGTTAGACGTTTGTATGTATTGACATTATTAGTATTGAGTAAAAAACACGGTTATTGTATGGGGACCACCTTTAATTTTTAACTTTTTTTTAATTTTATTATTTGCTGTTATAGCGGTTAATACACACTTTGTGAAAACAAGTGGCTACCTATTGCGGTTCAAAAGATAGAGCTCTGTGACAGCTTAGTAATTTCCGTTGTCACCTTTTGCATAGGGAACCCTAAATAAAATTAAAATAAGTCACTCATATAGATAAAATATCTATTTGTTATTTTATACAAGTGCTGGCATCCAGCTTTAAGTGTCCTCCGAAGCACATATTCTCAATCTTTTATATTCATCATGCTCAGCAATAAAGCACCTAGGTCGTCCTCTGCCAGCATTTCCTTTCACTTCTGTCATATACCTTTTTAATCAATCTTTCATTTATTTCTCAAAGGTGTTTTTCTGTCAGTTATATAATGACTCCGATATTGATATATTTAACTGTAAGATTTCTAAACTGAAAGTAATTGGGTGAACATTGTGGTAGCATTGATAAGTAGGTAATATGTGGTTAAGCAATAAGCAATTTCACTTTGATTTTCTTTTGTTTTATATTTTATTGTCTTCTCAACTTTTTATTTAAACAATTATGGAAACTATAGGTCTTTAGATATATTATATTGTTACTGTAATATTAATTGTGTGTCACTGTTTGTTTCTTAATATAATAAAATAAAAAAAAATTAAAGATATTTTGAAGATTATTTTTCTCTCTATTGACCAAAAATAATCAAATATTTTTTTCTCTAATTTAGTTATTTTGTAAAAGACGCCATCTATTGGAGATCACTTGAACTACGACAACAACAGTAGCGTTATTTAAACCAATAAGTTTATATGAAAAACCTGCAAGTGTTTTCTTAGTGCTTGGTCCTACAGTATTACTCGGAATTAAAAAAAACTTAAATATTTCAGTCATCACTACATATACACCCCACACAAACGGAGCTGATGATGTTCACCAACAAACTAAACTTAAATATGTACAAACTACCAACATTATTCTGAACCTTCCAACTTTCCACCGAGGTGATCCTGGAATAAGCACCTAGACCAGTGTTTGAGGTAGTACGCGCGGCAATCTCAGGATTATATATTTTGAGTCAATCAATCCATTTAATTAACATTTTAAATTAACTAAATGATGAAAAACTAATTTGATTAATTAGTTACCCGAGTTTGTAACTACAAGCTACAAGGGGTGGCGCAAGTTTGGGCTCTTTCTCAAAGGGGTACTCAGGAAAATGTAATTGCAAACTAAACAAAGCAAGCATCACTTTCTGGCAACACCGCAGAATGCTAGGAAACAAATGGGGTATATCCACTCAAATCTGCAGTGAGTGATAATACCCACAAAATGGTACGGGGCACTAGTATGGTGGCCTCAGTACCAACCTAACAACATCTACCATGCATGAGAACTACACACAGCCTTAGATATACCACTGCATCCATTTATAAAACAGGAGGCAGCACCCCACACTCCACGGAAATACCTCTGGTACATATTATTATGTAATTTATGTTAAAAACAACATACAATTGTACACAATATCAACACAAAAAAACAAGGATAAACTTGTCAATTGTGTGAGTGGAATTAAAGGGGTCATGTGTGCATATTTACAATAAGGTGTCCTCTCATATACAAAATCTTCATTTCTCTAATATCAAAGATAAAACTTAATTTAATGAAAAAAGCATACTACAGTACATATATCAGAATACTTAAATGACATAACATCAAGGTCAAGGCTCCTATATCTATAATTTGTATGGGGATAAACTATTCCCAATTTCTCTATTAAATAATCCACCTGTGTCACTGTCAATTATAGCTGTTATTTTTTCAATGGGTTTTATTGAATAGGAAATATTGGTGATTAAACTTTGCTCGTTTTCTCTTTCATAATTTGTCACAAAGCTAAGTGCTGTTATACCATTAGCCTTCAATTAAACGTCTTGTGTTTTTTGTAGCTTATTGAAAATTCAAAATAATTATTATTTTATTACTTTTGACCAATTAAAGTCATAAAATAATCCTTTATTTAACCACCTATATTTCCTATTCAATAAAACCCATTGAAAAAATAACAGCCATTTCACTTAGATATATTGAATAAGTAACTATATGCTAAATGACAGCGACACAGGTGGATTATTTACAGAGAAATTGGGAATAGTTTATCCCCATACAAATGATTGTTAAAGGGACTCTTAACAATTATATGAATTGATTTTAATTGACTAATATATTTAGATTGTAATTGTATAATTTTTAATGAATTTTAGACATGTATCAATATAAATTTTATTTGACCAATTGAAATTTGTATACATTGTATTATTGTAATTGCTGTAAAAATGTATTAAGTGTATAAAATGGAAGATGTCAAGTGTAGGTATCTAAGAAATAAATGGTTTTTTGAATTTGAAAAACATATTGGCCACTCTAGGAACACAAAACAGAATGTATAACAATTTATTTAGCAACGCAAGCCATTGTGAACAGAGAGGTCAACAATCAATCTATCGGCATCCTGTCAGATAACAAAGCTGTTCTACAGACACCATCTTCAAGCTGGACAAGGTTTATAACACATACAATAACAATATAACCATACAATGGATCAAAGGTCACAGCAATTCAGATTGCAACGACGCGGCCGATGCTCTGGCTAAAAGAGGATCCGAGATGACTAAAGGCTGGTTTACACATATTAAGTTGTCAAGTAGTTATTAAGCTACTTAATGCATGTAAACAACGAATTTAGTGTTAAGTTGCAAGTTAAAATTTAGAGTGCAAGTAAACAAGATTAGAACTTTTGCTATTTTTGTAGTAAGTTGGTGGGCGTGGCTAGTCACTTGACAGTTTGGTCAGCAGATTTAGTTAATTATTAGTTAAATGCACAAGTTAGGCGGACCTGTCGCATTAGGCCATAATACAGTCTCTTGGGTATTCTCGTTTCCCTGACTATTTCATCCTTTACTTCATTGAACACCTCATTTATTATGAATTTTATCACAGAATTACAGACTTGAATTTGCTGTTGGGCTAACTAAAGAGTTTAACTAGTATTAAGTGCATTTGACGTGTAAATACTTAAAAATTAAGTTGCTAAACAGTTAAAATTTAGTAACTACTTGACAACTTAATACGTGTAAACCAGCCTTTAGCTTCATCCAGAGCCATTTAGTACCATTACCGGATGGATGGTTAGGGACTCAACTTAGAAACAAAACCAAAAATGAACATGAGATGGAATAGACCAGTCTTACAGACTGTAGACAGTGTAACCGGCAAGCCATTACATGAAATAATGTTCTTATTGTTGTTCTTCTTCTTCTTCTTTTAATGTGGCTCCACCAATATTCATCGGTGATTTGCCAATGTCAAGTTGTGGCAGTCCAGCAGCAATAATGGGATGAGAACTGATCAGTGAGCAAAGATGTATCTCTTTTTACATTTACAATCCCTGTTAGCATACGGGACAACTGTTTATGGCCCACTGACTTTTTATAGTTTTAATTTCAATCAATTTTGACACATAGATTGATAATTGTTTTTTTGGACTACCTACCACTAGAGCGTTTTAAATGTCCTTTTGAGAATCCATGAGGATCTGTGGACGGAGAATCCTGGGTAACGACGAGACCGAGGAGGCGGGTCCCCAAATTCGACCTGCAGCGTGCGGGCCATGTATTTTGGCCGCGGCCTCTGCACATGGCGTGCCCGCTCCTAATTTTTCATTAAATTCCCCCTACAACAGTCAAGAGATTTTTCCATTTCAAAACTAACATGCAAGCTTTTAAGCCTGAAAAGAAATCAACTAAGGTTTGGCAGACAGTTCTTTACGCAGAGCACGCATGGAGGCCAACTACAGAGCAGAGCATCTAGAATGCCCGAGGACAATACTGAAGGTCTGCAAGAACCTGCAAGGACTGCTGAGGGAGATGGGGATGTCCATCATCACACCTCATGCAAAACAGGTGCAATGACTTACAAAGTACCAACATTAATATACATATTTTCATACCTTATTTCTCTAAAGTAGCAACCCAAGATATCCACTCGCCACGATCCTGACAAACCTCATTCAACCAAATTTTCAGATAGGGACATACTTTCATGAGTTTGCAGAGATTTTATTATTTTGATTTCATAATCCTCACTATAAACTACACAAATTGCTATTACCCTTGGAGAGACATCATACGAGTTTGTGAATTATTGATGATTTTGTATTGGTTTTCTAGTTTGATTGTTGTCAAGTATTATTACATTTTAAAAATTGCTTCTTCATCTTATTTTATTCTGGCTCCATTATCATAGCGCGGGCGGAACGCGTGCGTCGGTCGCAATATTCAAAATGAATTATTTGACAAAATTCAAGCACATTAGCAATGTGCAGGGTTATAACATGATAAATGAAAGTATTTGTTTGTCATTATTTCACAACAAAACAGAACAAGGGACCAACTAATTTTTTCAACAGGGATAATTGGGAGATCCAAGAAGTCTTACCTTTTTAAGTGCAGCAGGCAGCAAAGTTATAAAAACACGTAAAACTAAAGCTCTATAGACTTGTAAATTACCACTTGTTATCCTAAAATCCTTCAGGATAAATTTCAATAATTTGTACAGACAAAGCCGGGGCGGGGCGGGGCGGGGCGGGGCGGATGCTACATAAGTATACCTATAGACTGCTATAGAGACAACACAAAGAGTCTACTCATGTATTGTAGGTATATATAATGTTGAATTGTAGTGTAGACAATCTGGAGACATGGAATACCTGCAGATTCACCCTAGTTTGATAAGTCTTAATAAGCCACATTCGTACCTGTATTGGTGGTATTGGCCGGCTCGGCCTTCTGCAATATCTTCTTACACGATTTTCAGATAGTCTATATAGTTCTCATGATCACAATCTTCCTCCATCGCATTATAATACACTTATATTTTCAAGAATACATCAGAATGCATTGTAAATTTGGGATAATCCACTAAAAACGTTTATTAATTTTATACACGACTCACAAAGTGGCGAACAATTTTATTGATTTTGATTTTATTGAGTGAATGAACGAATGCAAACCCAAAGTAACGAAACACATGAAATGGCGGCTTGGGCGTAGCGTAGGTCGTGGGCGGAGTGCCGTGGTCTGTCGTGGTCGTGGTTCATCAGTCACTGATATTCTTTAGTGATGTCTAAAAATGATGTCAGCTAAATAATATTTGTACGTCCAAGTGGTCCCACCAAGGAATATACAGTATACTACTCTCCACTCAGAAATCGGCTTTTTACGAGTCATCAAAACCCGGCGGGGCGCATGGTCCCATCACAGGTCCCATGGTCATCAGGTCAGGAAGGATCTGATGATGGGATCCTGGAGAAATCGACAACTCTTCAAAGGGGCTTACTCAAAAATGTATGGACAGGTGGATCTTTTTTCTTTTTTTATTCGTTCATCTTTTGTGTGATGAAAGTGTTAGATATACATGAAAACAATCAGTTAACGGAATCTCTGTAAATCACATAGTTTTCAAGATAATTGATTTTTGATCGATTTGTATGGCAAAATTACGATTTTTTTATTTTGTTGTACCTACACCTCTAGATTTTTGCATGATGACTAGGTAACCATAAAACAAAATAATGTGCTAGGTACGTCACTTCTCTAACCTGCGCAGTTTTTCAGATAAAATAAATGAAAGTATTTGTTTGTCATTATTTCACAACAAAACAGAACAAGGGACCAACTAATTTTTTCAACAGGGATAATTGGGAGATCCAAGAAGTCTTACCTTTTTAAGTGCAGCAGGCAGCAAAGTTATAAAAACACGTAAAACTAAAGCTCTATAGACTTGTAAATTACCACTTGTTATCCTAAAATCCTTCAGGATAAATTTCAATAATTTGTACAGACAAAGCCGGGGCGGGGCGGGGCGGGGCGGGGCGGATGCTACATAAGTATACCTATAGACTGCTATAGAGACAACACAAAGAGTCTACTCATGTATTGTAGGTATATATAATGTTGAATTGTAGTGTAGACAATCTGGAGACATGGAATACCTGCAGATTCACCCTAGTTTGATAAGTCTTAATAAGCCACATTCGTACCTGTATTGGTGGTATTGGCCGGCTCGGCCTTCTGCAATATCTTCTTACACGATTTTCAGATAGTCTATATAGTTCTCATGATCACAATCTTCCTCCATCGCATTATAATACACTTATATTTTCAAGAATACATCAGAATGCATTGTAAATTTGGGATAATCCACTAAAAACGTTTATTAATTTTATACACGACTCACAAAGTGGCGAACAATTTTATTGATTTTGATTTTATTGAGTGAATGAACGAATGCAAACCCAAAGTAACGAAACACATGAAATGGCGGCTTGGGCGTAGCGTAGGTCGTGGGCGGAGTGCCGTGGTCTGTCGTGGTCGTGGTTCATCAGTCACTGATATTCTTTAGTGATGTCTAAAAATGATGTCAGCTAAATAATATTTGTACGTCCAAGTGGTCCCACCAAGGAATATACAGTATACTACTCTCCACTCAGAAATCGGCTTTTTACGAGTCATCAAAACCCGGCGGGGCGCATGGTCCCATCACAGGTCCCATGGTCATCAGGTCAGGAAGGATCTGATGATGGGATCCTGGAGAAATCGACAACTCTTCAAAGGGGCTTACTCAAAAATGTATGGACAGGTGGATCTTTTTTCTTTTTTTATTCGTTCATCTTTTGTGTGATGAAAGTGTTAGATATACATGAAAACAATCAGTTAACGGAATCTCTGTAAATCACATAGTTTTCAAGATAATTGATTTTTGATCGATTTGTATGGCAAAATTACGATTTTTTTATTTTGTTGTACCTACACCTCTAGATTTTTGCATGATGACTAGGTAACCATAAAACAAAATAATGTGCTAGGTACGTCACTTCTCTAACCTGCGCAGTTTTTCAGATAAAATAAAATGTATGAGAAATGTACGTTACATTTTTGTAACTTATTGGCATTGTCTTGATTTATCCTAAGAGTACCTATTTGTATTGAAAAACATGCACACGACCTTTATACCTTGTGGTGTGGTCAGAGACATCAGTAACAGTGTCCACTTTTTGCCAGTTGTCCATATTACTAGTACTAGATGAAGCACGAGAAGAGTTTTTAAAAACATAGTGGTTTTTATAGCATTTACTTCTAAATCTTGTCTTGCATTACAATATAGTCTAAAACTCGAACAGCTGGAGGAACTATGTCATTTTGTTTTTGTGTGATATATCTACGTTGTTTGCATTGTTGTTTGCTCCATAAGGTGCCCTACAACTTCGTTTGACGCGGGGGCTGTGTGAAGCGCTAGCCGAGCAAAATACGACGGCCTAAGGGAGTTCTTTAAGGGAACCACCTCGGCTTAGGGCGTCGGATTGGAGAGTTGGCGCTGGCTAGATAGTCTTGTCGCCACGTGTGGTCAGCCATACGGTCGCAGTGTTGCTCATTTGTGTCTGAGTGAGGTCAGTACACTAGAGTTGTGTGGTGCTTAAGGGTGGATGTTTTGTAGGGCTAGGTTTGGGTTGTTGGTAAGGTTAATGAATGAATGGCCTTGAGCTTGTCAATGGCCACGGTTAGTGGGTCGTCCCTGTCTTTCAAGACCGATTTAAGCCTACGTCTATTCCAAAATGACTTAATTAAGACGTAGGTCGCTGAGTTTTTGATTAGCGGATTTGAATAGCTGAGGGCCCTGTTGAAGAAACGCTCTGACACGTTCTTCATCCACTTGGAGAGTGGATCAATTTTTATATATAGATGGAGGTTCGCGTTCCGGATCCGGACGTAGTACGGTGCGGCGGTCGCTAGCCTCAAGACGCGATTTTGCAAGACCTGCGCATCTTATGCAGTTTGGGTCCGATAGGTAACTTGCTTGTAGGTCCTATTAAGAGTTTAAGACCCCCTAAGGACCCTCGTTTGTACCACAGAACTGGTTTGTACCCACAAACTACTAGAGTAATGTTTTGCGTTGCGAAGGACGCGAGAGATGTGAGGCTTGAACGTAAGGCGATGGTCTAAATTACTGAACCATTCACTTAGCTTGTCAATGCTGTTGGACTTCTCGCTGAATGAGGTTAGTGCTAGGGGAGCCGAAAAAGAGTGCCGTGTCGGCCGCAAAAAGGGACAGCTGGGGGGTGAGCATATATTTGAAGTGACATCTTTCGTGTCGACCGAAAGGCCAAAAACGTTTATGTCCTGACAAGAACCTGCCAAAGAATGCCCGGTTCGAGTCGTCCAACCCTACAATGCGCGGGCTAATTCTGTGTATTTGTCTTTGTTCGGCCCAGCCAATTTGATCGGCATTCTAGTGTCGGACATTCGCGGACCGGGCATTCTTTGGTAGGTTTTTGACAGGACATAAACGTTTTTGGCCTTTCGGTCGACACGAAAGATGTCGACCTCAATGTCATTACTATAGATGCAGGCGTAGAGAAGTGGTGACAGTACGGAGCCTTGGGGAACTCCGGCCCTGATGGGGCGACTAGAGGATCGGGATTCTGAGTCTCCGAGAGGTCCCAGAAAGCACGGTGGCTGGGCTTAAGATACTCCAGTAAGCTATCCCAGCTGGAGTTTCGCATGTCCTGAAGGGCTTATTTAAAACGATGTTGCAGGGAACGCATTTTAATTTTGTTATCTAGGGTGGGGTAACTATCGTGGCCGCGTTACGCTGACGTTTTAGCTCCCTTACATCTTCCGGGAGCTTCCACCTGTGGGCATCTGAGTGAACCTCTCTGCTGGCAGCTGCGACCGACTTTTGGATGTGCTTTGTCAGTGAGTCGATTGCTAGGTTTGTATCGTCAGTGGTGGTGAGTTTACTGGTGACGCTAGCGCTATTTGCTCCAGAAGCTCAGTGACGCGGCCCCAGTCCGTAATCGTTCTGTGGGACCAAGCCTGCCCTAGACACATAACTACGGGCCTGTGATCTGAATCTAGAGAATGGAGAGTTTCGATCGAAAACACGTTAAGGAAAACGCCTTATGAAAGGCGAAGTCAAGAACTGAAGGTTTGTGTTCTACGGTAACAAGAAAGAAATGGCTGTGTAGGCTAGCTGGTCTTGCAGTCTGTATTAGTAAGTCCCTTGGCAATTCCTACCGTTAGGAATCCAAGACCCGTGTCTACAGTTGAAGTCGCCGAAGAGAACAAAGGCTTCTCCAAGCTCAAACAACGCCTCGAGATCCTCCTTGAGCAGAGGTTTTGACGGGGAGAGATATATAGAAGCAGATGGCATATATAGACTTGGCAAATGGTCGCCCGGATGTTAGTGAGAGTAGCGGAGGCATCGACTGGTATGCATGCAGTGCAGTGCCTTACGGTGGTAAATCGCTGTACCGCCTTGCCTCCCATTCAGTCGGTCTGTACGGCGTATGTTGTAGTTAGGGATCGAGGGGCTCCTAACGTTAGGTTTCAGGAACGTTTCCTGAACCAGGAGAAGCGTGTGTTAGTGAAAGACCTAAGTCCTATGGCATTGTCAATAATGCCGCTGGAGTTGAAAGACGCGGGCTTTGATTCTTGAGAACCATCCATTTTGGGGTTGAGAATTTATAGATCGTTAAAGATAGAAATATTTGGCCAGAAAAGCCAATTTTTCGAAATGGGGGTGGGTCACCAGCGCGATAGGTGCGACACGCAGCTCCTGTAGTTCGCAGGGTGCAGTTGGATGCTGCTCGAGGCACTTCACGCATCTCCTCGCCGCCAAATTCAAAGGTGTACAATAAAAAAAAATTGCTTTGAGCGATTTAGGTATTTTTTATAGTGACTTGCAATGACTTTCTATTTGGTGACTTGTGCATCATTTTTAAAATCGGTAGTAGGTAGGTACACTTTTTTTTAAAATGCTATTATATTCCACACAATTCTGTCCGCGCCAGTCTCATTTTTCGGGGTGGTTGAGGGCATCAGCAAAACAGCTTCTAAAAACTAGGAATACTGAAGAGGTGAGACCACAGGGTGAGACGCTATTTCGCGTCAAAGCTGACTGCAGCTCTACAAAGCCCAAGTTCCTTCTCGACACGGCGCTAGTTTCGTCCGTTGTTCGTTGTTTTCATTCATTATATGGAGTATGGACTAGTTCCGCTAATGACCGCAGGACGTTTTTGGTGGCGCGGACTAGCAATTTTGACTTACACTGTACGGGCTGTGCTTTTTAGCCAATAATTAATCAATTTACTATCGTCGCACCTCATGAATAGGGTTGCCAGATGTCCGGTATTTAAGCGTACAGTCCGGTATTTTGAGGAAAGTCGGTCGGTACTACTTACTGGTCACAAGCGCCTACAACTGAAATCCCTCAAACGCAAAACTCGCGCGCGCTCCTCGCAACATAAATTAGTTTTAGAAGAATGATTCAACTTTATTATTTGTTCATTGGAAGTTCCTATTAATTATTTTTGTTAAACATACCTATCTAGTTTTAGGTGATTTAATTTTTTTCTGAAGTTCCTACCTTTATTTTGTTAAGTAAGTAGTAGATTATAATATTCATAGTAATTCATAGGTACCATTGTTAAGCGACCACAATTTTATGACTGCATTATATTTTGTTACTAATTTAGTTGATTTATGTGATGTTGATTAATAAATAAAAAATATTAGTATAAAAAACCTATTTTGCGACCTAGCATACACCCCACGTTTGGGGTTGTCCGGTATTTTTTCGCGACTCACCTGGCAACCCTACGGGCGACCTACCTGCGCAGTGGCCAAAACGTAGTGATTATATTCTCTTTGAGTGGCCAGTGACCAAATGCGGCGCGACAGAGGGAACTTCTTTGCCGGCCCGCGATTGGTTCGTCAGTTAACATTTTGCTCTCGTTGACATGCGCACAGAGCAAGTGACATGCGCGCGACTATACCCCATGCGCAAACATATCTATCCCTTGTCCCTTCCACAGACTTCCACTGGCGGCCGCATCTAATAATTTTCAAGCAAACCGTTCATGACATCTTCCTCATTTGTCCGATTATATTTTTAGGCTAACAAAAAACCTAATTAAATATTTTTATATTAAAACTTCGCACCGTTGGTTCAACTGATCTTCAACAGGTGGCGTCTTTTACAAAAAAATAAATAAATAAATAAGTCTAATTGTAAAAGAAACATTTAAGTAGGTAATTGTTACTTTTTCGTCATTAGAGGGAAATAAAAACACCTTTGTATATATTTGTACAGCGTTTATTAGTAAAGAGGTAAATAAACAAAATAAGACAACGAATTAAAAATGAGTTCTTTATTGTAAATTATTTACAACATTTTTTGGTTTCAACACAGCAACACTGGTTTATAAATTAAGTAATAAATTAATTACATAAGTATACCTATACAGTACCTATATTCACATACATGCAGAAACATCTCTAAATACAGAGGCTTGCTTACACGAGAGAGAGAGAGAGATGTATAAATTACGATATGTAGGTAATAATATGTACGATATTATCCAATGATATACTATATAAACTATTATCATTATAAAATAGTTTTAAATATATGGCACGATTGTTTGCGAGTAGGTACCTCTGAGTACTGGAGTGAGTTACATCATTACATGTCCAAAACAAAAAACAGGTTATTTAAAACTAACAGCCTATGGGCTGTTAGTCAAGTTCATCTTATAACTGAGAGACAGATGACTGAGAGCAACGGTCCATAAGCCCCACGTAGACAGCGTCAACCAAGGATTACATTTAGGGTTTAGAAATAAAGGTATAGGCAATGAATAGGTAATCCAAGACTCGAGTCTTAATTTTAGATTTTTTTAAATAGTCAGAAAAGTATATACTTATGGAAGCTGTGAGAGGGGGAGGGGGCTTGCTATTATTTTAAATACCGATTAATCGGCTATAATAGTTGACATTGACAAATCACCGATGAACATTGGTGGAGCCATAATAAAAGAAGAGATTCTATCTACACCGCCGCCGCCACCGCCATGCTCGCACAGCAGGAATTTCATTGATGATTTAACAGAGTAATAAAAGTGACGGGTGAAAGGGAAATAGAAACGAGACGGGAGTGGTAACCTTCATCCCCAATACACGATCACCACAATCAGTCTTATAAGTTTATTCAGAAGTACATACACACCGCGCCAAATAAGTTGACGCATGCCAAGCGCTAGTAGTGGAATAAAAGTTTTAAGCACGCTGTCTGACTGATTGAAGTATCATGCGAGCCCGCAGGCCTCGCGTTGTGCTGAGGTAGCCCTCTTCGCACAGGCAGAGAAGCACGAGTTGCCGGGGTGAGTGGACCGTATCTGTGGTCGGTTACCAACACACAAAACTATCATTGTATAACTTTATCGCTACGATATAGAATGCCAGATCTGTTAGAGGGAGACAAAACATTGTATAAGTTTGTTTAGTTGCGACAGTAGGTACTCTTACTGAACACAGTATAACTCGGAGTCAGTTGGTAATGAAGGCTGGTAGATACTTCTTGAACGTGTTGTTGTCATTAAATAGACTCCTCACAAATATCACCTGTAAATATATACATATGTATTATATGGTCCAAAATGAGTATAGTTCTATTCAAACTTATAACTTAGGGTACGAAGCACATTCATGAGGTTTGCACATTTACATACCTACATATTATTGATGACGGATGACGGGACCCTGAAGCTGGTCCGAGTACAACAGCGTCCTCTTTGTGTGCAGTATATATAATGTCTCTATTATCTTTCATTATTATGATGTCTTTTCCTAGACTTCAAGCTTTAATCAAAATTGGTTTAGTTGTGAAAACGTAACAGACAGACAAAGTGACTGTTGCATTTATAATATTAGAAGATATTTTGTAAATCAATGAAGGTAGCAAGGTTGGATACTACCTTATACTACTACCTTATACTACTACCTTATATTACTACCTTATACTACTACCTTATACTACTACCTTATACTACTACCTTATACTACTACCTTATACTACTACCTTATACTACTACCTTCAAATAATCTATAATAAAGCTGAAGAGTAACAGTTTGAAACTAATCTCTACAACTACCTGTCAGATTGTAATGAGGAAGGTTATGATATAGCATCACACCATGACCCAAAGGAGCTAGTAAATAATAAATAATTTGAGATCTAGCTTATATAAAAGGCCATGTAGGGTGATTTTATTGAAAATTAATAAAATAAAAAATTATGTATTAAAGATATAAAATATAAAAGGGATTTTTATGAGGGTGGTACCCTGTGACCAAAACCTACCTGCAACCCGGCCGTAGCTATACTCTCTCTGCCCACAGATCCTCACGGATTTACAAAAGGACAACAAAATCCAAATTAAAATATTAAAAAGGCGTCCATTCGCTCTTATGGTGGGTAGTCAAAAAAAAACTAAATGATCAATCTATATGATTGACAGTCAACGCTCTACTGACTGTCAAAATTGATTGAAATTAAAACTATAAAAAGTCAGTAGGCATTGACAATCTCAGGCCCTAAGCCACAACAACAAGTGCAGCTTGCACGTTACAGCCAGCCCTAATAGTTATGCCAGATGTGGTCTCTACAGAGTCTGTCCCCACCCCAGCTTATATAAATGGTACTAGTTTGGTGGCACATACTTGCGTGAGTCCCACGGCCAACATGAGCGTCACACTGAGCGCCCCCCGTCGCAGTACTCTCGCACAAGTCAGCTCGGCCAGATTGCGGTCGCGAGCCTCGTGCGCCGCTAGTAGCTCCTGTAGACGTCGCGCCGTACTGATGCGGTCACGTGTCCGCTGGACAGAGTCCAGGACGTCGCGGAGTACCATGCCGGCAGACACCGCTGTTCACACTCACTTCATTAGTTAAGGCTAGACTCATGATCCCGTCAAACTGGAGAGAAGGTGGGTCATTACAGACACTTTACAATCATTCAATTATTGTTTTTCTGAAATGACTAAATATTTTTTTGTAAAAGAGGGGGGCTTGGGTATTGTAATGACATACTCAAGGAAATTCCTGTGTATGATGCTCCTGTGCTAGCACGTCACATACCTACCCAAAAATAAAATAAATTGTTCAGAAATTAGATGGAGGACAATATCAAGTTCATACTGGTCACAGGAGACTGGAGACAGGGGCCACTGGTAAGAGTTTGCCAAAACTTCATTTAGTTAAACATAACTATATGTATACTAGCTGTTGCCCGCGACTTCGTCCGCTTAGAATTAGGAATCAAAAAAGTAGCTTCTCAGGGTTCAAGCTTTTCTCATACCTATAAAATTTTCTCAAAATCGGTTCAGTGGTTTAGTCGTGAAAACGGACAAACAGACAGAGTAAGTTTCAATAAGGGTTTTAGGGTGAATAAAAGTTGTCTGGAAAATTGTTTTTGGGATTTTTGTCTGAACTCAAGAGCATAACAGGGGATGAAAGTTACTAAGGGCGGAAAGCTAGTCTATACAATAAAAATAAAATGCTGTTCACTTGAAAACCTAGACAGATTTGGCAATTTATAGTAAGGGCGCCAGAGCCTTCAGAGTCGTGGTCTTTTCCATCATTACGAAATTGGCCTTAAAATTACTAAAAAATATGAACAATGACGTAAAAAAGTCTTGACAAACTCGATCGGCTTTTTTTTCTAAGTATCTTAAAGTATCTCGAAAACTGTTAAGTTTTAAGAAGAAAGTTTCAAATAAAAGTTGTTCGGACGATGATTCTGCATAGGGATTAGGTATTAAAAAAATGCTTTCATTGATTAAACAAAGGAAAATGACAAAAAGGCACAAAAAATTGAAGTAAATACTTATATAACAAATACTTCCAGTGCTCGAAATTCAATGAAAATCGAGTATGTAGTAGACTTTGGTATGGTTAACGGTATCCTCTCAAATGCTCTAAAATAAAATATATAATTTCAGAAGCTATAATTTTAGTTGCTATAAATATTCATTTTCTATAAATTTAGTTCCTGTAATTTTAAAAATCTATAAATTTGTTTGATATATTTTTTTAAATCTATAATATTAATTTCTATAACGTATTGTTTTCTATAATTGCAGTTGCCATAATTTTCAAAATCTATAATTTCAAGTCCTATAATTTTTATAATGTCTATTTTCAATTGCACTAATGGCTACTTTTCTATAATTGCTGTTACTATAATTTTGAAAATATATAATCTCAAGTCTTATAATTTTTATAATCTCTAATTTCAGTTGCACTAATGGTTACTTTTCTATAATTGCAGTTATTATATTTTTCTAAATATATAAATTCAATTTCTATAAATTTATTAATCTATAATATCATTTGCTCTAATGGATTGTTAAAATAAGTGTACTCACTATATTTTTAAACGTATAACTTCATTCTATTTACATTTACAAATATATAATCATAAAAAATAATTTTCTATAATGTAATCAATTTAAATAAGTACTATTATTAAAATTTACAGTAGATTTTGTTAATGTCTGTTGCAGTAATTTTCGATTCCTATTCCCCTAATTTGTAAATAAAAATAGGTTAGCGAGGAGCGAAGCGACGAGCGTGGTTCGAATAGTGCTAAAACAGAGCGCGAGACGAGCGAGCGAAGCGAGCGTTCCGCGGCAGCGGACGGCGAAGCGCCAGAAACTCATAAATACCTAAACAACCATCACTTGTTGATAACGGATATGATACCTATATATATATATTATTTATAATAAGAAAAGAAGATTTTTATATATTAATAAATATTTCGCAAATAAACTGGAAAAAATATAGCAAATTAATCATTAGATAATTAAATGTTGTACCTTTTGATAATTTAGACATCTTGAAAATTATAGAAAACAATTTTTGATAAAACGAAAATTATAGCAAATTATAAATTAGATCATTTAATGTTATATATTTTGTTAATAGTGATTTTGAAAATTACGGATATCGATTTTAGACAAAAGAAAAATTATAGCAAATAAATAATTATTGAATGTAATTTTATATATTTTGATAATAGTGATTTTGAAAATTACAGAAATCGATTTTAGGGTAAAAAAAAATTATAGCAAATGAATAATTATAGAACTTAATTTTATATATTTTGATAATAGTGATTTTGAAAATTACAGAAATCGATTTTAGGTTTAAAAAAAATTATAGCAAATGAATAATTATAGAATGTAATGTTATATCTTATGTACCTATATATTCTAAAATTATATCAGAACATTTTAGAGATATTGTAGGAGACCCATGGTTAACACAACACAGATCCTTTATACTAAAGTTAACAATATGCCGCAAGTCCGATCAAAAAATTTGAACTGGCGACCCATTGCAAAATTGTTAATTTTTATAACCTTTGTCCTGCCAAAAAATATCGCCGGTAGGTACAGACCTCAGTACAGACAATATCTTTAATCGCTCCTAATTTCAGATTTTGAACTGAATAAACAAAAAAGTTATTTAACAAAAACCCGTCGCTAAGCACCTTATAATCAAGCTTTCTGGGGCTTTTACAAGTGCATTACAAGTGCATTTGGTTGGTACTAGATATTGTTAGTATATCTGTTTATGTGTATAAAACATCATGCTACCTATGATCCTTATCATTTGTATGTAATAAGTAAATTTATATATATATATATAAACTCACATGACATCTGCAGTTCCATGTCAGCATTGGACTCCTCCACTTCTCTCTCACTAGAGTTGTCGTTGTTGTCGCTCACCATCAAATCAAAAAATACCTGACAAATATAACAATATATCTATATAAGTTTGTTTGGTTGACCGCGCTAAACTCGGAGTTGAACAAGTTGAGGCTATATAACATACATTATATTATGGGTGTGTCTGCATGTATACAATATAATCAACAGAAACAAACAAACATATGGGTAAGGCTCTAAATTTTGCCACTTTTTTGTCTTTCAGCGTGTCCTTATCAGTATTTCAAAATGTATAACATTAAATGACTTGTTATTTTTTTCCCATATCATTCGATTTATGGACTAGGTGTTCCAATAATAAAATACTAAAGATACTTTAAACTTGAACAAAAAACATTTTTTTTACACGAGACGTATTCAATTTCCCATAGAAAAAAAAAGTGTCCTTTTTTGTAAGGTTGCACTTCAACCATTTCTAAAAAAATAAGTAATAGACAATAGATTCAGATGTCCTAACCTGTAATCGAACAATAGTTTGAAATACTCTTTCATATTTAATTATTATTGGAAGGAGTTCACTATAATAACATACTTTTTTATTGATTTTAGTTTTGTCCAACGACATTGTGCTTTAATGTTACTCATTTTACGTTACCCATTATCTAAATAATTTCTTAAGTTCACTAGCTGAAATTGGTATTATACTCTGGCAACATTGTATTCATTCAGTCATTCGAAAAAGGAAACCAAACAGCCCTATTGTTTTCTCAGTAAGTGTCAAACATAGAAAACCCGCAACTGTTCACACGTCGTCACAAATTTCGGAACAGAGTTTAAATCAATTGCAAGTTTCTGGTTTTTAACTTTTTTTCGTTTTGGATATAATAGTTTAAATTGCAAGGAATCGCTGGCGCGTTGTATTGACCTAGAAAATCGCATTATTAATGACTTTTCATTGAATATTTTACTAGACTTATCGCTTTTATGTTACTTTAATGTTACCTTTACGTTACTGATAACCGAACCTAATGTTACTGTAACGTAAACGACAAGTAAAGGCTAACACATACCAGTAAATTTACATCTTTTTATATTATATGACGAAAAGCGGTACCATTCAAAAAGTACTAGATCGACTTTAAAAATTATTTCATCTCTATATAAAAAGCTTCATATCAGCAACTAACAATATACCATCACTTACGTTAACGGGTAGGAGTGGGCAGAGAGAGATCTTCGAAACTACTTGTCCGATTTATAAAAATCTTTTACTAATAGAATGTAATTTGAGGATGGACATAGGCTATATACTATCACGCCATGACGATAGGCAAGGGTGGGCAGAGATGTGAAACAGAAACTACTGAACGGATTTCGACGAGACTTTCACGGGAAGGTAAAGGAATTTGAAGTGTTTTGTGTATATACTATCATGCTATGACAACGGGTAGGTATGTACAGAGAGGTAAATAAGACAAAAAGTGGGTATGTTTGCCAATATTCCAAAATAGACGCGGGCAACAGCTAGTTATGTATAAATGTGAACATTATTGAATTTTTATTGTATACAGATGCCTATGACGCCAGCAGAAAAGCAGAAAAAATATCGAGAGAGGATGAAAAATGAGAACCCTGATTTCCTATAGATTTGTTTTAAATTTTAGCATTCAACTAATTCTGAATAAAATTATTATAAAAAGATCACTGAATTTTAATTCACTAACTTTATAAAATTTGAACAGTGTGTAATAAGCTTTTCATCACTTTAACGTTACTTCTACGTTACGGTCATGCAAAAGCAACTACGGTACTTCTATGTTACATGTGGCAAAATTTAGAGCCTTACCCATATACAGAGTAACAACGTCCACTTGCAGCCCGTTGTTAAACAGAACCTAGCTTGTGTCACTTCTATAACAGAAGATAATATCTGTTATTTCTAGAAGAAACACGAGAAATTGATTACAACAACACGATTACAAATTGATATATTCTTAAGGCGACACATCACAGCGCAACGAACTCAGTTTTACGCGCGGCTTATTTTGTCCATTAGAAATATCTGAGCTAAATGGACTACTATTCAAATCGATAAGGTAACCAAGGATAATATAAGATAGACCAATATTCACGTATCAGAAACATGCGAAAGTACGTTTTCTCAAAAAAAACGGGATTCTTACATTTTACATGCTTCTTGACTTCTTAAATTACGCGATAACGATGTCTTAGTTTAGAAATTAAAATTGCTTTCTAAAGATTGATATATTAAACACGATATAAACGCAATAAAAATCAGTTACACATAAGTTTTATGAAGCCTTGAAAGTCGTCGAAAATTTTTCGCGTATTTTTAACCGACTTTGCGACTCTAATTCTTTTAATTAATTTCGTTTATTTAATAGATAACTTGCTTTTTCGAACAGTTTTTGTATAATACTCATTAGTCTGAAGTCCATTTTGTGTATTATCGCAAGACACAGGTTTTGTTGAGAAATCGTACTTTCCTATGTTTCTGGTACGTAAATCTTGGTCTATCTTATGTTATCCTTGGTTATCTTATCGATTGTAATAGTGGTCCAATTTGCTCACATATTTCTAGGATAAAAGAAGTCGCGCGTAAAACTGAGTTCGTTGCGCTGTGATGCGTCGCCTTAACTCTTTATAAAGATGTGAGCGAGATGGACTACTATTAAAATCGATAAGGTAACTAAGGATAAGATAAGATAGACTAATATTCACGTACCAGAAACATGAGAAAGTACGATTTCTCAACAAAATCGGTATTTCGAAAAACACAAAAAGCTCTTTGGCTTTTCTATGTTTTTACAAAAACTATTAGAATTATCAAATTCTAGTTAGTGTATTCTTAAAGTATGTGAAATTATCTATTTTTTAATGTCAAGAAAACTGTAAATTAGTAAATGTATTAAGAGAACTCTAGTCGCAAACTTGGCTGAAATACGCGTGAAATTGAGGATTTACAAGGCTTCATAAAACTTAACTGTAACTGATTTTGGTTATTTTCTTTCCATGAGCAACTTTAAAATATATTTATCTTTAAAAAGCAATTTTAATTTAGACCCTAGCACATACAGTTATTGCGTAAAACTGGAAAAACGAAACATCTGATTTATATGGGATAAAAATGATGAGGCGTTAACATTTTGGACAACAATCTACATTTAGTAATAGCTCTGCTTTATCAAGTCCTGAACAACTTTCTATTCTATTCTATTTGGGCATAAGTGAGAATTGAACCCGGCGTCACAGATGACCATTATTGAGTCTCATGGCGATGAGAACTCACTTTTTTTTAAGTTAATGGTAACACGTCATTAGTCATAGGCAGGCTGTTGAACGATCTGTGAAAACAGTGACAGAAGCATCTATGTCTTTATGTGATAAAAAATCAAGAGAAGGTTACTAAGAGCGAAACTTGCATCTAGTAAAACTGATGCCTCCATTTGATTTCAACAAATATATATTACTTGTTTTTGTATTTTTTATAATATTTGTATATTTTGTACCTAGTAATGTTTGATTGTTTCGTAATAAAATATGTAAAGATGATTCAATATCCATACATAAGTGACCCACCCTAATGTACATACATACCTTCACACCTGTTTCCCAAAGGGGTAGACAGAGAGTGTGGAGCGCCACTTCTCTTGATCATTGCTACTTCCCTTGCTTCTTGCTTCATCCACATCTATTTTTAGTACTATGTTATTGATCTTTTTTAAGGACATCAGATTTTGCTTATTGGTCCTTTTGGTACTGCAGATTTATATATTTGCTCTGTCATACCATCTCAGCATTCACATCATCATTTCTCACTCTATCTCTGAGGGATATATTACATAATAATATGATCTCATCTCAACAGCATTAATCTTACTAGCACTGCTGCCATATCCAAGATTCACTTCCATACATTAAGGTGGGTATTAGAATGCTGTTATGTATATAATATTTCCAAGCAAGTTTTGCTTCTCATAACAGCATTCAGTGCACCAATTATTATATTCCCTTAATTTTCTTCTTATATCCATTTTCTATGTAATTACATTGGTTTTGTAATAATAAGAGAGAAGCTTGATGCAGGCTTCCTCACTCCTAGGTCTAGGCCCTTTCTAGAGTGTAATATTATGTATAACGGGGAAGCTATATGTGATACCAGTGTCACACCTCTTGACACTCCCAGCCACTTGTTTTAGGAGGCCCATTTAGTAAACTACGAGTCACCACCTGCCAATTTGACGTTTCATGAGATGAATGATACCGGCAGGCGGCAGGTGACCATAGTCACAACTAATAAACTTGATAAACTAATCCAATTGACACCCCAAAACCAATTTTATCTCAGCAATAGTCCAAGCACCTGACGGGGCCTGTCTGTGAGCGCATTGCCTCTGATACATTCAGAGATAGGTCCCGACAGGTGCTAGTCACAACACTTTAGATGAAACACTCTGAAGGGTGTCTACATGTTGGACCTTTGTCCTCATGCAAGCCTTACAATAATATTACACAATAATATTACATTTTCTTCATTTATACTGTATCAGTCATACCATCATAATTATAATGAATTTTTTTTAAATTCTTCAGGGGTTGCCTTAAAGCACCCGGGAACCGTTGCCGGCCCCAGGGTACCCAGTGGAAGACAAAGACGTAACGAGTGGCCATCTCTGTTGAGGTATATAGATGGAAAAGCCTCTTTGTACAGTTTGTCAGATAATGTATATAGATTTTTTTAATATAAAAACCCGAACCAACCATTTACCCACTTAATTATAATGAACTACTGTTAAATATCTCATAGTTAATAATTCTTGTCACCTGTCACACATACCATCATAATGTTGAACAGAGTATAATAATACTCACAGTTTTCTGACTGAATGTGCTGAAGGTGTTGTCAAAACAGAATCTGTAGTCCCCAGTGATCAGTGCGGTGTGTTGGTGCGCGTTGTCAGTCTTCTTGTAGTCGGCCACTATGACGCGGCCTCTCGGGTCCGTCAGCTGGAACGATATAGCTAGCTCTCCTCGTGACGCATCTATAACCTGTAATGTTATATTTGTTTGTGGAGGTGACAAACAAAAGTTCATATATGTTTGTCATGACATAGTAATTATTAATAGGGGTGCAACAATACACTGATACCAATATTGTTGTCAAAATATCACCCATACAAGCAATCTATTGTTAAAATATTTTAATATGGATCTAACTTGCTTAGATTCCTACAATTATTTTATAGACAATAAAATCTTGATGGCCAAAACCAAGAGTAACAACAATTAAAAATAAATGTGCACTTTTTTTCCTGAATTTCCCAAAAGTAATATTTATTGCAATTTAAAAAAAATTAAATACTAAAGGTGGCAACTCTATCATTGATGTATCCCAATTTTATTATTTTGAATATACTGATGTATCACCTTTAGGTATCCTCCATATATTCCTATCCTAGCAGTATCCGTTGCACCCCCAATTATGCATGAGCCAAGTGTTTGGTTAGTACAGATATTGGTAAAGGTCCAGATTATCTAATCCTGAGATTTTCGTGTTTCTTTGACTTTATTCAATTACTGCACTGCTTTATTGCATACTTTAACTATTTTCAAGTCTCGGTAACAGTATACAGTTATTGCAGGAGGTCACAGGTTTTTGTAAAATTAAGGTTGGAGTTTTCATGATTTTGAAAAAGATTTTTTTTACTCCATATAACACCCATTTTTTATGATGCCATAGGATGAAAGGCGTCACAAGGAGCAACTTTCGTCCAGGACACCAATCCCGAAAACCCCTCCCGTGACCGTCAGGTCGGTGAAAAGTCTTCAGACACGATCGAAATTTTTTTACTCCACAAAATAGGTTAGCGAGGAGCGCAGCGACGAGCGTGGTTCGGATGGTGTAAAAACAAGGCGCAAGGCGAGCGAGCGAAGCGTGCGGTGGCCGCCGAAGCCCTGGAAACCTTATATTTTATTTTAAAACACGAAAATCTCAATTTCAGATTTTGAGGTTAAGTTTTTCAGTCAATTTTCTTATAAACTAGTGAACACCGGCGAAAAGTGGTACCTTACCGAGACTTCAAAATGGTTAAAGTATGTAATAAAACAGTGCAGCAATTTAATAAACTTGTCAAAACACGAAAAGCTCAGGATTAGATAATCTGGACCTTTACCCAGATATTCGAGTCAGGGTAACTAAGTATGTAAATATTGGTTATATACTGGACACTCATGGAAAGTTTAACTATGAGTGGTGGTACTTCCCCAGACAGGAACTACCACTACCAAAAAATGTATAAATATTATCTCATTAGAAACTTCTCAGAATGTATTACAGCTATTGCAGATTTTACAATGTATGTCACAACTGAAATATGAACAGCTCTCTCTTTAGGCACATTGTAATAATGCTGAATGTTGATTATACATAAATTTCAACTAGCCTTTTTGTACAAGGGTTAATTTTACAAACAATATCAAGAACCTTAAAATGAAATCTAAACATTTAACCAGAGATCATGTCATGTCAGAGTCATGGCGATATTTGTTTATTAAACTTTTTGTCATTTGTGTCCCACAGATCTAGATTTTCCACAAATGTGTAGTTTTCTATAACTTTGCTGCCATGTCCAGCGCGGCTCACACTTTTGACTACTGTTTCCCTGAGATGAGACAGGGCTAATGTGTCCACACCATACCAAACAAGGACCCAACTTCTTTCCCAGGGAATCAATCATTCCATCAGGTCTCTTGCCGTCTTACTAGATTATTCCCGGGACTTCTATAGACGCAAGCGGTGATGAATGATAGGCTACTATAACAAGTTCTTGTATGCGTGCAGCTACACATTGTACCTGATATTCCATGTCTATAAGTTGCAGATTATTAACATTTTCATAGAAGCAGTCTGTTTTGCCGGCACTCACAGTGAATGTCAGTTCTTTCTCGAGAGCAATACTGCTGGTACATATACACACACAGAGTAACACGAGTAGCAACAACCGATACATGGCGATACTACTATTTAATTAAAAAGCAATATTTACAATCCAATTATATTGCAAAGCAATGAAAAATTAAATTGAAAAATAAAAACACAACAAAAGAAACCTTTTTTTTTCAAATGTGATTGATTGAATCCGATTGAAATATTGAAGACTTTGAACGAAGGCAATGAATGAGAAATTAAAAGTAAAAATGTCACATGTTGTAAGTTTTTGACTGACAATTTGTTAGCTTAGCAAGCAACAGTCTTTATTTTTTTACAGCCACCAATTTGGAATAGCGCATTTTTGTGACCTCTCGGTTTCAAGTTTAACGACCTACCAATTAAGGACCCTTGGCTCTCAGTCATCTTGTATCTGTCAAAAATATGGTAAATCTAAGTTAATCCTGGAAACGTGAGTTTATTTATACAAAATCTCCTCACCCCAAAAGGATTGTTATTATTTGAAATTGGATTCAGCCATATTTTTATTATTCATGGGTTCTAAAGAGCCGTTGTTTTCGATACGCGAAGGCACTGCTCGTGTTACGGTTCCAGGGTACCAAGCGGAAGACTAAGTCTCCCTCGTTTAGCCGATGACCATCGACTCCTAATACTCCTATATATAAGTACCGGGACGGTTCTTGAGCGGTGGTCGTTAGATGCGCAGAACACAATTTTTGAGTCTGATTGACGGTATGAGGTATTAATTTTAATTTTACCAGCAGTAAAAAGCAATCATAAAAACAAACACCAATAGATCAATTATAATAAATATACAAGTTATATTGCACTCGAATTACATTATGCGCAAACATTCCCCCACGTTTTCGTCGAGCGCTCAAGAACCGTCCCGGTACATGTACACCTACACTGAAATTATCCAACTGAGGAAAATTAAGGTCAAATTCGAATAAAATTCAATATTTTTTATTGAACAGACAATCGCCGAGCATGTATGAAAGGTATGATGAATATAAAAGAAGCGAAAGAGGTATGTCAGGATCGTAATAAATGGCATTCGATTTTCTCTGCCTACCCGTCTTGGGGTGAAAGGTGTGATGATAGATAGATAGATCGAATAAAATAATAAGAACATAATCGGATCGTGAGAGTGAGATCGGTTCCTGTCTAAGGTATGGAGCAAGGAATATAAATAAGTAGAGAGTACTTATATTCCTTGCTCCATACCTTCTCTGCGTACCTTACACTGAACTTAGAGCTGGTCGTTTTTTTGACTAACTGTTTCAAGAAACAGATTTTTGCCATGTAACGAGCGAACGCTTTTATGCCAGAAGGCCTAGAAAGAAAACATGTTTCGGCGATTCAACTGTGCGTACAACCATTTACATATTGAGCTTGTTAGTAGTGCCTGTGAGAAGTGTGAGAGAGAGTAGGCTCACACTTCTCATACGCATAACGAAAATACTCTGTCTCATTCACGTGATAAGTTACTCTATGGTGCAGACGCGCTTTTAAGCATGACAGAGAGAGAAACTACAGTATAGACTACTATTGCGGCCTTATTTTGACTATTGTTTTTGATATTATTGTTTTTGATATTATATATGAAATACAGCATGCTTTGGGGTTCCGTGCTATCATATTAAGAACCGCGACATCTTTCGTTTCGACTCGTAGGCCAAACCGTTGAATCCATACAGGGCCAGCCAGGGAAGGAATGTACGGCCCGAGTGTATCCAACAGCATAATGGCCGACCCAGCAGTTTGCTCGGCATTCTAGTGTTGGACATTCTCGGGCCGTGCATTACTTTTTCATCACCGATGACAATAGTTTCTATGCAAACAATAAATGGCTAAAATAATTGTTCTAAGTTTCCGCATTCTGGTCAAAATAAAAGATGTAGCATGTAAGTATGTATGCTAACTGTGATGAACCATTTCTGATTGAACCCTATTTGTGCTCTATTATTATGAAGTATAATTTATGTCTAATTTTGTCATTGACAATTCTCACTTCTTTATAATGTATCTAATAATTTTAAACTGAATAAAACCAAGTATTCTGTATTGGTTTTATCTTTTCTTGTATATCATATCATAAAAAATCAACCAAAAATATTTCCGAGGCGGTTTTGAAAAAAAAACTGGAACAGCAAGTTCTTTTAAAATGCACCATAACGCTGCGAATCAACAGGTTTTTTTAATGAATGAATACAGTATCATGTACGATTTACACCTTAGGAATAAAAAACCGTTTCTTTTAGCACTGCTTTTCGAAGCGAGTTTTACGTAAAATACGAAACGACCCAGCTCTACATACTAGTTATTGTTCTTAGTACATACCTCATAACTTAGGGGGGGGCTAGGGGGCTGCAGCCCCCTCCGAAATTTCGAAATTTCTTGGCTTCACACTAGATAGAATTGAACTTTCCAGACGTGCGACCTTCACAGCCCCCCCCGAAAAAAAATCCTGGTTATTTATAATAATTAAACCACACGTAAATTCACTTGGTGTATTTCAATAAACATAATATTAAACCTCGTGTTTAACTAAATTAAAATAACATGTCTCCGTCTGACGACCCTTGATATTACCTTCTTAATATATCGTGTCACCATACAATGTCGCCACATGACCCCCCCACGAAGAGAGGAAGGTTACAGGTTAAACGGAATTTTTAATATTACTTTGCGTCCCGCACGAGATGTATAAATAGATGATGGTAATGCGGATGATGGTGATACTGATGATGGTGGCTTATAAAGAACAAGGAAGTAGTCGTGAGTATAAATTATTACCTACTATATGTACTCTGTCTACGGTTATAACCTTTCACTATAATTTTCACTCACAGCCGCAGCCGAGGACGAAAAGCTACAAAATGAAACAACCATTTTTGTAACATAATATTGTTTAATCATTATTATCAGAAAAATGTTCGATCCCGGATGCCGACCATGCACCAATGAGTTTTTTTTAAATTAAAAAACTTATGTGCATGATCCTTTGCTGTTAGGCAACCCAAGAAAAAAAAACATTTTACAAAAGAACTACATGATGTAGGTAACACAATCCATTTTAACTAGAAAACAAACAAAATACCTAATGGTAATAAGACATATACAATATACTTACACATAGTAATGGAGAAATAACTTACGCATGTAAGAGAAAAATTACGGAATCCTATTTAAAGAGTATACACATAAATCTCCCTTAAAGAAGTTCTTTTTTAAATGCTCCCAAATTTTGGTACGTTTACATACTGACTCTGATGGGGACATTGTCTGAACAGCTACATCCAACTTTCTTTTTAACGAAGTCCCAATGTTCTCATCAAGAACTTTAACGTTAGTATTCGATATTTGTTTATTGGTAGAGTTTGAAATATCATCACTTTCAACAGAATCTTCAACATCTTTAGAGTTACTAGGTTGTTTATTTATAACTTCATTTAATTCTTCCGATTCAGCGGAAGTAATTTCTTCTTCTTCTTCTTCTTCAGATTTAACATGTTCACAGTTGCTATGTTGTTCATTTACAACTTCATTTAATTCTTCCGATTCAGCGGTAGTAATTTCTTTTTCTTCTTTACCACCTTCACAGTTACTAGGTTGTTTATTTATAACTTCATTTAATTCTTCCGATTCAGCGGAAGTTATTTCATGATCTTCTACAACAACATAATCTCTGCGTGATTCTTGTGATGACTTATCCTTTACAATGCTGTTTTCGTGATCTTCTATTTCGTCAAGTTGTATATTAACATTACCGATAAAAGGCACTGTTTGTATTTCCATTTCATTAGAAACATTACGAACACCATCTTTGCTAATTCTTGTTGGGCTCTTGTACCCAGAGCGACATTGTATATCTAATAGTATATTTTCGAGTGACACTGTTGGCGATTCAGCTCCATTAAAGTCTGATATGTTGTTGAGCTCAAGATTAATTGACATAGAGGAGGACAAAAAAGTTACATTACACATTAAATCAGAAGCATCAGATTTTCCTTTCGACATAGTCACAACGTTCTGACCAGAAGTATCAACACCGCGGTCCGTATTAGATATATGCTTATTGTTACAGTTTGAATCATTGACATTTTTTTCTAAATCGTTATCATCGTCAGTCTTATCAGATTGTTGAATAATTAATTCATTTGATTCTTCACGCGTAGTGGCAGATATTTCATCATTACATTGCGATTTGTCCGTGTCTAAACTTACATCTTCAATGTTGTCACTTTGTATATTAGCATTACCGTCAAATCGGTCGTGATATGGTTCAATATTATACGAATGACTATGGGAACTTTCGTTACTAATTATCATTGACATGTTGTGGTCAGAGTTAAATGGTATATCCGATGGTGTCTCAACAGGTGACACTTCTTGAGGTTCAAAAAGTGTTGGAGCTGAGACGTGCGATTTGTTCTCGAAGTGGAGATCATTAATAGACATAGATGACAACGGAAGCGGAGTAGATGTCGCGTTAAACATAGTTGTGCTCATATTATTTATACCGTCTTGGAACTTAGAGAAGTTAGCTTCATCAGCGTCTTCCATTAGTACGTCTATTTCTAATGATTTTGGTGGAGTTTCACACTCAACTACATATTCATCTCTATGTTCTCTATCTGTTTCCGTAAACTTAAGTTTAACTTTTTCAACCAAATCTCTGTAATACTCTTCGGTGTCAGAATAGTTGTTTTCCTTCTTCTCCGCCTCTGTCATCAGCTCGCAGTCGGAAGAGGACACGCTTGAATTATCTGAGATGAAAGTAAAAATAGTATCGCATGATATTTTCTTGGTACTGCCACTACTTCTTTTCCCTGTAATTAAAAATTATAATAGAACTTTAGTAGTGTCACAATGTGTTTATGATTTATGTTTATGTGTTTGTTGGAGGCCGGAGAGTGATTATAGGCTACTTTATATTTATTAATTACTAACTTATTATGTTAACTTTCATCCCCTATTATGATCTTGAGATCAAACAAAAATTCCATAGAAAAAAAGCACTTTTAATTTTTCTTTACCTAATAATCTTATCAGACAAAAAAACACAGCCGAATCGCCGAGCCGTTCCCAAGTGGCGATCTTTCATACATGCGGCAATTGATTTTAATTTATATGTATTTTAATTTCTAATTTGTAAAGTACTTATAGAACGTTTGTTTGCAGAATGAGAAGTAAGTAAGGGTAAAATTTTACAAAACCGGCGCATCACTTATGTTACTATAATATTTTTTTTTTGATACATTATTAATTTTGGAAACGAATTAGACTAAAATTTTTTGTCGGAACACAATGATTCTTGAAAAAAAAATCATAAATAATTAAATAGAAATCGCTATATCAGCCACCATTTTGCCGGAAACGAAACCGAAGGCGAAGTGTTTTTTAAGAAAATACAATTAACCAACATAACAAAACAATTATTCTTATTTTTTTTAATTAATCGCAATTTATCGATGTTACGAGTCGAGTCGAATTTTACTCGGGTGGTTAAAATTTCACATAGGTTAGCGAGGAGTGTGGTTCGTACTATTACTCTATTACTCTCATGAAGTACTACAGTTACTATTTTGTGATGTTCTAGAATGGCTAGAATTTCTAGAAGTTATATTGTCACAATAGGAACCACGCTCGTCGCTACTCTCCTCGCTAACATATGGGAAATTTTACCACTCGACTAAAATTCGACACGACTCGTAACATCGATAAATGCGATTAATTAAAAATTAATAAGAATAATTGTTTCTAGTTACTTTGTTAAGTTGGTTAATTGTATTTTCTTAAAAAATCACTTTCGGTTTCCGACTAGTTAACATGGCTTCTACGTCGGGTTCACGATGTGTTGAAACTGTAGATATTTGTAAAACTTGTTCACTTGACGCTTAAACTAATTATTAGCTCTAAAAAAGACAATACCGATTTGTATATTTTTTTAAAAAGACATGGTGTGTTAGATTTTAATAATTTGTGTGAAAAATGTGGACAGGAGTGTACAATAGATTTTAAAAGTAGCCAATTTAGATGTCATAAAGTTAATAAAAATGAAAGTAAAAAATTAAGAAAAAAACCAAGGAGATGTAATTATAAGTGTAGTATTTTCAAAAATACTTTCTTTGAAAAGGTTCATCTCCCGGTGCGTAAAGTGTTTTCTTTCGTTTATTTCTATTTTTTAAATCCGCGTGGCCGAAGTAAAATTTTGTGTGAACAAATACATATTTCCTCCAAAACTTATGTCGATTGGGGAAATTTTATACGGGAAGTGTGTATCGACTGGACTATCCGTAACTCTCAACAAATTGGTGGCGAAGGCATAATTGTTGAAATTGATGAAGCAAAGTTCGGGCGACGCAAGTACAATAGAGGGCGAATTGTAGAGGGGCAATGGGTTTTTGGTGGTGTCGAAAGAGAAAATAAACACCACCAATTCCTTATACCTGTTGCCGCTCGCAACAAAGACACTTTATTGTCCTTGATAATCCGTCACATACGTCCCGGCAGTATTATATATAGTGATTGTTGGAAATCGTACGAATGCCTCGGTCAAGAGGGGTTTACGCATTTGACTGTTAATCACAGCCTAAACTTCGTAGACCCTGAGACCGGCGCTCATACTCAAAATATCGAGCGATTATGGCGTGACGTACGTGGAGTTGTCCCAAAATATGGTCGACGAGAACTCCATTTTGTGGGCTATTTAGCCGAAGCTAGGTTCGTTCTGTGCCACAAAACACTTGGTGCGCGGTTGCACAGTTTTTGGGAAGGAGCCGGCTTATTGTATCCACCTAAATAGATACTGTAAGTACTATTTAACTTTTTAATTACAAATTCTGGAAAAAAATATCCTAAATAAATACAAATATAAATAGGTTAGCGAGGAGCGTAGCGACGAGCGTGGTTTGTATCGTGACAGTATAAAGCGCAAGCCGAGCGAGCGGAGCGAGCGGTGCCGCGGTAGCGGCCGGCGCAGCGCCATTCTAGAACATCACAAAATAGTAACTGTAATACTTGATGAGAGTAATAAAGTAATAGTACGTCGCAGCGCCACCTCATAAATATTACTCTCATAAAGTATTACAGTTACTATGATGTTTCTAGAATGGCGCTGCGCCGGCCGCTGCCGCGGCACCGCTCGCTCCGCTCGCTCGGCTTGCGCTTTATATTGTCACGATACAAACCACGCTCGTCGCTACGCTCCTCGCTAACCTATGTGTAATTTTAACACCCGAGTAAAATTCGACTCGACTCGTAACATCGATGAATGCGATTAATAAAAAAAAAAATAAAAATAATTTTGTTAAGTTGGTTAATTGTATTTTCTTAAAAAATCAGCGCCAAAATGGCGGCTGATATAGCGATTTCTATTTATTTATTTATGATTTTTTATAAAGAGTCTTTGTTTTCCGACAACAAATTTTAGTCTAGTTTGTCTTGTAAATACATAATGCGTTTATTAAACCTAAATTTAGTAACATATGCCATGCGCCGGTTTTGTAAAATTTTACCATATTATGTCTGAATAGCAAATAAACTAGTTTCATGAAATAAACACAAGAGTCAAGTAATGTTGGTAGGTTATGTTTATTATTTTATACTTATTTTATCACTAAATAGTAATATTACAAATTACCTGAACGTTCAGTGACAGATGGAAATGAATATTCCTTATTTCTGGTCTTCATTGTGGAAGCGTTGCTATACCATTTTTAAATGTAAAGAAACCGTAAAGAAACAAATCGATGGCAAACTTTTTGTTAATATCTACCCTCCGTTGCGATATAATGTTACGTTCCGTTCCACCATAACACTACTAATACAAAATAGTTTAATTCACTTCAAATAATTAGCATAAACATTAAAATAGAAGTAAATTATTTTGGGTTCTGTTAACTTTAAATATAAATAGTCAGAGAAAATGAAATCAATTGTTTTCCTTTTAAACTTATCTATGTTACGATTCGTTACACGTATAATATCGTAATTAGTTTTCATTTACAAATTGATGTTACACATTCAACCAATCACAGTATAGTATTTAAGTTATTTAGAAAAATGCAATAGAAAACATACTGATTTACTGATACCGTGGTATCAATCGAATCAATCAAAAATGATTTGGTGATCACAGACTAGGTACTATATTGTTGGTGATGATGAGAATTTCCTGCCTGATTGTTTGTTTACAAATATCGATTTAAAATTTTAAATGGTAGATTGTAAATGAACTGGTAATGTAGTTTATATGATAAGTATATAAGTGTTGTGCCGTGTGCCGTGCAGCGTGCAGCGTCAACATGGACGAGTCTCCAGACGAAGACAACTTCCCTGGCCGTCTGCTCCATCAGGTGCTCCATAAACCCACATATTCACGACTTTTGCCGCACTAAGGGTGATCAGGGCTGAATAATCTTTAGGTTTTAGTTAAGTAGTTAGAAGGTGGAGGTTGACTTATAAATTAATTGAGAAAAATCATATTAAAATTGTTATTAATACAAAGCCAATCTAAGTCATTAGGTATAGGTGTGATAAATACTCAATATGGACAACTGTCGTCATGTGGACACTGTTACTGGTGTAGTGGTGTCTCTGGCTACACCTCAAGGTATAAAGACTGTGAAGGTGTGTTGTTGTTTGTAACTTTCTACATGTTCAACATTTATTACCTGTTACAAATAGATTCCTATAAGTACAAGAATAATAATATAATAGTTACTTATAGGTAAGTACTTGTACTTGAATCCTATTAGATACTATTAATCCTTAGTAAAATTATAAAAACAAAGATAGAAATAGGATGTAGAAAGTACAATAATTACTGTGCCCTTTTGTGATGATGGGATTAGCACTTATGTTGTGATGAGAATAGAATATGTCAAGATGGTATGAAATCTATTGAATTAATAACATGACATAAGCAAGAGGATATTGTATTTATGAAATATTTTTAATCAAAATTGTTGTCTACATAACAACATAACATTAGTGTCAGAGTGTAGCATTGTCCACATTTTGTTTTGTTAATATTAAACAGAACATGGGAGTACCTACTGCGGTCGGAAGGACAATCGGTGTCTTCTAATAAAGTTTACGACCCCCTTATCCTCTCAATCACCTTCTTAAAACTTCATACGGACTGAGTGTAACATTTGTGTGAAAGGATGTAAATAGAGCAAGTGAATGAATTTGTTTATTTAGGTAGTATGTTTACAAGAGATGTGAAAGGAGAGTGAAAGCGGGAAGCAAGGTATTTGGTGGACTAAACAATGTATGCAGAAATACACAACTTATAACTATAAGTAAAATTAATATACATAATGCTGTTTTAGTTCATAAGAAGCATTAAAGTAAGATAAATGCAGTGAAAATGTGGTCTTTACATAGAATGTGTGATATATAAACCGTATTGACCGCATCCGGAACTATGTCATTAGACAAGAATGCGGGGTGAAAGATGATGTTGTGACTACAATGAAGAAAAGTAGTTTACGCTGGTTTGGACACGTTGAAAGAATGAAGGATGAAAGATTGACTAAAAAGGTTTATATGGCTGAAATGATAGGAAATGCTGGCAGAGGACGACCTAGGTGTACTTTTATTGAACATATAAAATGTATTGATCCATGGAAATATTAAAAGTACACACAATCGCCGAGCATGTATGAAAGGTATGATGATGAATATACAAAAAGCGAAAGACATATGTCAGGATTCGATTGTCTCTGCCCCTCTTGGGATGAAAGGCGTGACAGATAAATAAAAAACTTCATAGTAAAGATGGCAAATTGCGAAAATGCCTAGTTTTTAAGATAATTAATATTGAAAAATAATCTCAAAATAAGGACTATCTTATATAGAGATGTATCCCAAACTGTGTTAATGTTCCTACCTACCCCTCCGTAAGACGGCAACATGCAGAAACCTATCATTTGTGAGAAAACATAACCTCAAAGTTAGAGAAATAATAGGTTGAGACTCCTCGCTTTGCTCGGCTCTTAATTGTTATTTATACACAACCCTAACTTAACCAATTACTCTTAAAAATTTTTTTTTCATATACAAATAACTAGTGGACCTGGCAGACGTCCTGCCCAAACATTGGCTTGCCTGCTATTTACTTTCCTTCGTCCGTGAAAAACAACTACCACTCCCACTACCCCTACCCCTACTCCAACCCCTACCACCACCTCTACTCCAACCCCTACCCCTACTCCTACCACTCCCACTACCCCTACTCCAACCCCTACCCCTACTCCAATCCCAACCCCTACCCCTACTCCAACCTCTACCACTACTCCAACCCCTACCACTACAACCCCTACCACTACCGTACCCCAACCCTTACTACTACCTCTACTCCAACCACTACCACTACCCCAACCACTACCCCTACTCCAACCCCTACCACTACCTCTACCCCTACTCCAACCCCTACCATAGATTAAATCCCCTACCACTACTGCTACCCCTACTCCTACCACTACACCTATCTCTACTCCTTTTTTTTTTTTTTTTTTTTTTTACGTGGGGAAATGCATCATGCATACCCGCTCCCTCGGGGGTGAGGGGCGGGTTATGTGGGACTTTAACCCACTAAAACCCCACGGTACTCCGTCGCGCCGGTTGTCGGCGGGCCACGGGGACGCGTTAGCATTCTCCCGCGACCCGCCGCCGGGTGGCCGTTAGGCCCCACCTCGCATTAGGTATCACAGCGTGGGCGCGCGAGCGCCCAGGCGCAGCAGGGAGTACCACTACTGCGCCTGTCTTCGTGGCCTCTGTTTGGTACGGCCGGTGGACCCTCCCACCGACCGCCAGAGACCAGAGGGGCGCCGGTATCAAGTATCAGCGCCCGTCGCCAAGGGCGACTCTTGGGTCTCCATTTGCTCGAAGCCCCTGCGCGGCGCCCCCCGTTGTGGTTTGGGGGGCGTGCATTTTGCGGCTCCAATCATGTGGTCCGCCAAGTTGCCAGCCGCTTCGCACACTTAGTCATAGTAATTAGAGACACTTTTGGTCCGAATGCTGCATTTTTTGATGGAAGCAAGCCGCTTTGCACAGTGATAGTAGGAACCAAAATAAACGATTTGACCCGAGGATACACAACATTTACCCCTTAGGAATAGAGATGGCGCCACTTGTTCAAAAAATCTTTTAAATTTTCTAAAACCTGAACGGATGCTCCGATTTTAATGATTAAGGTATCAATCGACAGACAATTAATTAGTTTATTATAAAAAAAATAAGTAGGTGGCAGAAAATAATTAGAACTAACAAAAAAGTCTTTATTTTTGAAAAAATTTTTTTATTTTTTTTGTATTTATGTAATTTTATAAATAAAATCTAAAAATATGGTACTTTTTTATTTAATTATATTGTTACGGAATTAATTGTACGTCCAATAAAAAAAAACCGTATATCAATATGTTATATAGTTCCAAAGTTATTGAAGAATACATGTACGCGATAGGGCCTGTTCCTCACGGATAGGGAAATGTTTCACATCGAAACACGCGGTGGGGCTCTTCTTTCGACTGTGACGATCTTAACTTAACTTATGGAGTCTTCCGGTCCGAGCCGTAGGCTCGGGCCGGGAGGCGCTGGGGCAACCCCCGTTGCGCCGGCAACGTCTCAAGGGGGCATCAACCCCCCGGGTTCTGCTTCTGGCCCCTACTGGGCCAAGGTGGCCGTCGGCAACCTATTAACTTGGGAAATTATACGGAGATCGTTGAGTTGCGGGCACCGAGCCCGATGCTCAGAAGGTCCATACCTACGCTGGGACCACGTCTAGTCCCTCTAAGGACCAGGCGAGAGGTGTTACCAGCTCTCTAGGGAGATGGTAGCCGTCGAGTGGCCTTCCAATCGCAGGGGCGATCCCTCGGAGGTGCTCGTGTCGGCTGTTATCGGCACGGTCGAACATTCGACGCGCCATGCCGACCACGAACTCCTCAACGTAGGTGATCTGGAGATCCCTGCGAATGGTCTCATTGCGGACGAACCAGGGCGCGCGGGTAATCGCGCGCAGCGCCTTGTTCTGCTGGACCTGAATTAAGTGTCTTGGCTGGGCGGAGAGAAGACTATACCACGCCGGCGAGGCGTAGGTCAGTCGGGAGCGGATGTAAAGCTTATAGATAAGTAGCTTGACCCGGAGTGGCAGAGGAGACCGCAGGACAGGTCGGAGCAAGGCGCCGGCCATCTTAGCGCTGTTGATCGCATAAGATGCCATGGCGCGCATGCTCAGTCCCCTGTCTATCTGGCACCCCAGGTACTTGATGGTACTGCTCCACTCCACGACCTGACCTCTCAGTCGCAGCGGTGGAGGGAGTCTTCTCGAGGTAGTTGTCAGTGCTGTCGTCTTACCGACGTTGACCGCCAACCTCCAGTCGTCCAGCCATGTAGGCAGCAAGTCCAGCAGACGCTGCATGCCTGGGGTTCACGGAAGATGTGATGTAGGCGCTGTCGTCCGCAAAGAGGGCCAGCATCGACTCCTCTTTGCATCCTAGCGATGGTCCCAGCGTTGGTATGTCGTTGGTAAAGGCTGCGTAAAGTAGGGGAGATAGGCAACTGCCTTGGGGTACCCCTGCTGTGATAGTCCTTAGCGGAGAGAGTTTTCCCTCCACGCTGACAAGGAACGTGCGTCCCTCTAAGAAGGACGCCACCACCCTGATGGCCATCGGCGGCATTGACGTCTTTTGGAGCTTGTACAGGAGTCCGCTGTGCCACACTCTGTCGAATGCTTTCTCTATATCGAGAAAGACACCGACAGAGCAGCGGCCCCTGTTGCGCTCCGACGCCAGGTGATGTAGCACTCTCGTAAGTTGCAGAGTAGTCGAGTGTCCCTCCCTGAAACCGAATTGCTCCGGTCTCAGGTCGACGTAGGGTTTCAGTCGTCGGAGGAACACTCTCTCAAACAACTTCGAGAGGCTCGATAACAGGGTGATGGGCCGGTAACTCGAAGGTAACCGGCGGTCCTTGCCAGGTTTGGGTAGAACTATCACTTTTCCGGACTTCCAGGTGGTCGGGAAGTGTCCGGTGCGGAGTACTCCGTTACAGAGGCGCGCTATCGCGACCATCGGCCGACGTGGTAAGCGCGCCAGGTCCGAGTTGGTGATGCCATCCCTTCCCGGGGCCTTCTTCGCCTTTAGGTGCATTGTTGTCTGTCGCACCTCGGCTGGCGAGACGAAGAATTTGCCGGGAAGGGGTGGCAACCCCGAACTCAGGAATTCCCCCACTTTACGCAGCACTTCTGCATTGTGTGCAGGGTTCTGGATGGGAAACGGTCGGAATTGCAACTCTAGGTGGTCGGCTTGGATCCTCGCTCGATCCTCCGCGGCAGCTCGGCGTCTCCCATCAGAGTCGATAAGTGGATAGACTGGACTGGGGGCATTTGTGAGGCTCTTTGTGAGGCGGTAGAGGGAGGTCAGGCTATCCTCTTCACCAACGTCCTCCAAGAACTTCACCCAGGACTCTCCCCTGAAGTCGGCAATCTCGCGCCGGAGCTCCTCCGCTACCCTGTTTAGCTCAGTTTTGGCCATAGGGCAGCGTGAGTGGGTCCAGCGGCGGTGCAGTGCACGCTTCAGGCGGAGTTTATTCCTTAGGAGTATAGGGAGATCGTTCTTGTTCTGGACGTTGGCGGGCACCTCCTTGGTGGCGTTCGCTTTCGCGGTTTTGATATCGTCCACCAGGTGGTTTGCCGTCGCCTCGACGTCTTCCGAAGAGGAGAGAGGTCCCGGCAGGTCGTAGTCACGGAGTGCCTCTCCGTACGCCTGCCAATCGGTCCTGAATCTAGCCGTGGGAAGAGCTCGCCTCGTAGGGGCGATTCCCACGACTACCAACAATGGGAGGTGGTTAGTGTCCATGTCGTAGAGAGGTTCAATATGTATTGGCGCTCTCACGCCATGGACAATAGCCACGTCCAGCACCTCTGCCCTATAGTCGGGGTTGGTGGGGATGTGGGTTGGTGATTCTGGGCCGATGACCTCGTACCCGCGGTGTTCGGCGTCCCTACTGTGACGATCACTCGCTGCCATTGGCAAATAAAGCTCTATTGTGATTGGCCCATTTAACTTTGATATTTTGTTTGTATATTTGTTATTTTATTTCGTGTGTTTTATATTTTTGTATTTGTGTCATGTGACACTATAGTTCGTGATTGTAAATTATAACGTGTAATTTGTATTGTGAATTTTGTTCGTATATTTTAGTAATTGTATGTTCGTGTATTTTAATTGTGTGGCACTATATTTCTTTGTTGTTTTATTTATGCTTGTCATTTTGTATTTTATGTATGTGATTTGTAAATAAATGATGAAATAAGTTGTGTGTCACTGAGCGATGGGTTCTGATTGGCCGACGCGCGTGCGTGGGGGGAGCTCTTTGCCATAGGCCCTGGTCTGGCCATAGCTCGTCCATATAATATAGGTCGACCGTGTGATCGTCACAGTCGAAAGAAGAGCCCCACCGCGTGTTTCGATGTGAAACATTTCCCTATCCGTGAGGAACAGGCCCTATCGCGTACATGTATTCTTCAATAACTTTGGAACTATATAACATATTGATATGCGGTTTTTTTTATTGGACGTACAATTAATTCCGTAACAATATAATTAAATAAAAAAGTACCATATTTATACATTTTATTTATAAAATTACATAAATATAAAAAAAAAAAATTTTTTTTCAAAAATAAATACTTTTTTATTATATATAATTATTTTCTGCCACCTACTTATTTTTTTTATAATAAACTAATGAATTGTCTGTCGATTGACACCTTAATCATCAAAATCGGAGCATCCGTTCAGATTTTAGAAAATTTAAAAGATTTTTTAACAAGTGGCGCCATCTCTATTCCTAAGGGGTGAATGTTGTGTATCCTCGGGTCAAATCGCTTATTTTGGCCCCTACTATCACTGTGCAAAGCGGCTTGCTTCCATCAGAAAATGCACAATTTTTTTCATAATTACTATGACTAACTGGGCAATTCGGCTTGACGGAACACTTTGCCGCCTTGTGGCCGGGCTGTCCGCAGCAGTAGCACAAACCGCTGCGGTCGAAACCTATCTCTACTCCTACCACTACCATTTTCTTTTAGCGAGATTAAGTAACATTTCCCATATAAAATGTTTTTCCAATTTTTTTCTCTTCTAAACCACTCCCTGTATTATAACCGGCGAACGATTATAACGAACAAAACATTTTTTGTGATTTTCTTTTCCATAGCGCGAGGAAACATCATGACTGATTGATCCGATTTGACAGTTGAATTTTTGTTTCTGTCATCAATCCGTTATATCAATAAAACTTTTTAAAAAAAGTATACCAACTTCAAAAATTTACACTGAAAAGTAAGAAATAATAAATATTTCGTCGTAGAATTTGAAGACGGTTGGTGCCAAATTAGAAAGAACTTAAGGCCGATTTAGACGGTTCTAGTGGTTAGTAGAGTGCGTTAGGATAGTACATTAGTTGAAACATGTACTAGTACGTTCCACTCGCCTTTCAACTAGAATCAAATAGAATCGCTTTTTATTTTTGTTTCAAGTGACACCCTCCCGCGCCCGCTCAACCCCCCGCGCGTTCCTGACTCGCTACTCGCTGTAGTCTAAACGGTCAGTTTTAGTAACTTGCACAAGTTGACAAGGAGAGTTATGTGTGTTTTGGCCTACAAAATGGCAATCTACTGGAAGAAGTATAAACGTCACTGGAAACCTACTAATGCACTGGCATGCGAGTGCCACCTACGCACTCTACTAAACACTCGTAACGTCTAAATCGGCCTTTAGTTCCCGAATTCACTAATCTAAACAATTCATTAGGAACCTACGATCATCAGTACAAACATAGATAATATTGAACAGATGTTTATCTTCTTAGATGCTAATTTGGCACCAACCGTCTTCAAATTTTACGACGAAATATTTGTTATTCCTTACTTCAAAATTATAAAATACTTATAGTAGGTACCAATAAAGCCTCTTATTCCCTAATGGATATGACAAGGCTTAATACATAGTTTTTTTACAAAACAAATAGAAAATCCCTCTTACAAAAAGCTCAAAAATGCAATGGTGGGATTAATTGGGAAACGATTTTCCGTCCGTAACAAACCATGTAATGTATTTTCATCGCCTAATGTCCGTTTTGAGTGGGATCATGTAAAAAATATATAAAATTTAATTAAAAAAGAACGGACATTTTGCATAAGGCGAAATCGGTATAGCGAAAAAGGAAAATGTAAAGAAAATCCGTGTAAAAAAGTTACTCCCTAATGGCTAATTTTTGTTTTAAATTTAAGTATACACCGAATACACTATAAAAAAAATCATAAACGGATTTCTCATGGGGCGTATTCACATGAAATGCAATGTGGCTTGCATCTGTAATACACTCCACCTGGAGATCGATGCTTGCAGTGTCAACAGTTATTATTACATAAACAAATTAAAAGGCGTGACTTTTAGACTTTACTGAATTACGATTATAATTTATAAAGAAAAATTTGTGCATTACAGGAATGCATTTTCTGTGCGTGCTTCAGCGCGTGAAACCCGCCCCCTTGCTGAAGACGATCCCGATTTTTCTGATCAATGATGGTGTTATCACAGAGGTGGGACCATTTTGTCCCAAGGTCCTTTATATATTTTACTTACTACAACCACAGATTTACTCTGTGACTGTGGTACAACATTAACTATATAACGAGATGATGACGACAGACAAAACGGAAACTGATCACATAGACAATATATAACCTTCACAGGAGGGTTGTTATATAATCCTTTGGGCTGGGTGAGCTGGGTGAGCTGGGTCCAGCAAGCAGCATCTTGATGTCAAGCCTAAAGGCGCTATAATGACGGTCGATAAATATATAGCATGAGTTGTTTGTGGCGTCGTGGGGTAGCCAGTGTCGGAATATGGGTAGACAGGCTGGCCGGGTAAAAATGAAGTAAACATTACTACAGGGCGTTGAGCTATGGAGGGAACACAATACAAAATACTTACAATACTTATTTGCGCTCCTTTTATATAAACATAGATGTTTGTTCTTGAATACTGACTCAATACATTGATAATATTGTTACGAGCTGGGGTTCGAAGAGATTTAAAATACCGATTAAATAAACAAACTTTACTTCAACACCACAAAAATACAGTTACATAAATGAAAACACTAAAATAACACTTAGTCGCACTAAATTCCACTTCACTGTTTCGCTTTGATCGCTCTGATTCGCACTGTGTTCTCCCGGCGACGATCCTCTGTTTATATTGCCCACCGAACATTCGAGAAACGCCGAGATTGTTGTACAAAGTTGTAGACGCGGCTCGATGCGACTCGGCGCCAAATACCTACACACAGACCGCGCCCGATTTTGGTACCTATGGCTAGGCACATACGGTCCATTTTCGTTTGTACTTTGATTCTCTCTGGATGTTTCTAGAGACGTCTATCGACCTTGATGTGTTTAGGTATTTATTTGTGCGATTTAAGTACCTATTCGTTACACTGCCCCCCGCTTAGACTTGCTCGTCCCGAGCAATATTCGAGCCTTTGTAAGGAGCCAGTCGATCAATATGGACAACCTTTAACTGTCCACGCGGGCATCGTTGGATCCGATAGGTCACGTCATTGATCCTCGTGATGACCTTATACGGGCCTTCCCAGCGGTTCTGCAGCTTGGGAGATTTGCCTTTTCGGCGTTTCGGGTTGTGCAGCCACACCAACGATCCCTCGTCAAAACCGTTACTATTGAAGTTTCTATCGTACCTGGTCTTCATCTTTGTACTGGCCACAAGACTGCTCTGACGAATCTGGTCATGTATGTCGCACATCTTGTTTTTCAGGTTCGATACGTAGTCACTTACAGGTTGCGGCGCATCCGGAGGTCCGCCGGTCAGGAGATCAACTGGTAGTCGGAGTTCTCTCCCAAAGTTGGCATAAGCAGGAGTCACCTTTATGCTTTCATGCTCTGCGGATCGATATGAGAGCAAGAACAAGGGAATATATCGGTCCCAGTCCCTCTGGTGATCCTCAACCAGTTTCGCCAAATGAGTCTCCAAAGTGCGGTTGAACCTTTCAACCATTCCGTCGGACTGTGGATGATACGCCGTAGTCCTCGTTTTATTTATTCCCAGGAGACGGCATACTTCCTGGAACAACAGCGACTCAAAGTTAATCCCTTGATCAGAATGTATCTCCATTGGTAGCCCGAACCTGCAGAATACTTCGTTGACCAACTTAGTCGCCACTGTCGTCGCTTCCTGGTTGGGAATTGCGAAGACCTCCGGCCACTTCGTGAAGTAGTCCATCACGACCATGAAGTACTTGTTCCCGTCTTCAGTGGCCGGGAACGGTCCAGCAACGTCCACCGCAATTCGTTCCCATGGAGCGCCAACATTGTACAGCTGCATACGTCCCCTCGTACGTGTCGTAGGTCCCTTCACGGCCGCACATACTGTGCACTTGCGACACCAATCCTCGACATCTTGCCGGCAATGAACCCAATAAAATCGTTTCCTGATTTTCGCCAGGGTTCGATTCATGCCCAGATGTCCTCCCGAGGATCCATCGTGCACGGACTCAAGCACTGCGCGCACCTTTGACCTAGGCACGACCAGCTGCATCAATGTCTCCTGTCCACTTGGCGACTCCCACTTGCGGTACAGCAACCCGTTGTGCAGCACTAGACTTTCCCACTGAGCCCAGTAGCTTTTCGTGGTGGAACTCATGGCTGATACAACATTCCAGCCGGGCCTTGGAACATTCTGCGTCTTCCATTCCATTATCGGCGACAAGTTGTTATCTTTGAGTTGCTCGTCTCTCGTCGTCTCGTTCGCCCATTCGTCACTAAGGTTGTTAGTTGTAATCACTTTGATGACAGAATCACCGATTTCACGCCTCGAGCAGTGTTTACAATTTTCAGGGCAAGGCCTGCGTGACAGTGCGTCAGCGTTGCCATGCGTCCGTCCTCGTCGATGTTCGTTCGTCATCTCACATGGCGTCCCGTTGACCTCGCCTGCGATCACCAGACTTTTCCCGTCGAAAACTTGTCGGATGGTAACTTTTGGGGCTGTGTCACGATCAGCCAGTACCCGCCCCGCGGCTCTGGCTGTTACTCGTTTCCCGGAAGCTCCGTAGTTACGGCACGGACATCAGCTCCGACGTCCCGTTTCGGCACTCGTTGATCCGTGCCTTGTCGTTTAAGGGCTGGGCAGCTAGCTTTAAGGTGCCCCAGCTTGTGGCAGTAGAAGCAGCGGGGTAAGTAGCTACGCCTCTCTGCTACAGGTGTCGTTGTTGGAGTAGCCTCCTCCGCCACTTGTCGCAATCGCTGAGAACGAGGCTCCTGTCTCACGGCTTCCACCTCTAGAGCATGGGCCAGTGCATCTTTCAGGGCGCTGTGGTGGCCCAGACGAACTGCAGCTCTGACCTCCATGCTGCGGATGCCGTCGATAAATGCTTGAACGAGGTTTGCAGCAATGAACTCTTGTCCGGCAGATGGGTACGCCTTCCTCACGATCTTCTCGATCTCCAGAGCCCATTGTTGCAGATTCTCACCAGCATGTTGCGTCCTGTCCCTCAGCTGCGCTCGGTAGACGTGCTCTAGGTGTTTGTCGCCGTACCTGGAGTCCATTGCCTCGATCAGGTTCCCGTACGTGGTGCAGCTGTCTGGAGAGGCTTCCAGAACCGACAGTGCACGACCCCTTAAAGCCACTGTCAAGGCGGTCAGAGATTGCTCGTCTGTCCAGCCGTTGGCAGAGGCGACCGTTTGGAACTGCAATTTGTACGCTGTCCAGGACGTAGTCCCGTCGTACGGCGGCACCTTGACTCGGGGGCCAGAGACGACGGCGCCTCCAGAAACAGGAGCGGTCAGCTTCAGTTTCCTTACTCCATTCTGGAGCCCCTCGCATCGGCTGTCCAACTCTCCGTAGCGGTCGTTAAGTCTTGCATCCAGTTCTCTGCTCATCCTAGTCTGTATTTCCTTGCAATGCTGTTGGAGGTCTTCATAACGGATGTCGAGGTCTTCGATTCTCTCCTCGTGCATGTCTGTAACCCTCTGTGGCTGCTTCACCTCCATAGTCACCTTTCCCAGTGATTCTGAAAGCAGCTCCTTAAGGCTAGCAGACTGCTCCTTCAACAGCCGGCAAGTCTGCTCCTCCCGAAGTCTGGCCTCCTCCTCTTGTCGTCTGGCCTGCTCCTCCGGACGTCGGGCCTGCTCCTCCAATAGCTGCCGAGTCTGCTCCTCCTGTCGTCGGGCCTGCTCCTCCTGACGTCGGGCCTGCTCCTCCATCAGCCGAACCAGCATCCCCATATCGAATGCCTGGGGAGCACCCGCAGAACCCGCAGCACCCGTATCAACTCCAGCAGCAGCTCCAGCACCAACAGCAGCAGTCCCAGCAGCAGCAGCAGCGGCTCCAGCAGCAGCTCCGGCACCACCAGCAGTATTCCCAGCAGCACCAGCAGCGGCTCCAGCAGCAGCAGCCTCGTCGACCTCCTCGCCGTGATGTCCAGCAGTAGTTTGTCGTGTTTTGGGTCGCCGTGATGACGACGAGTCACGTGGTGTAATCGGCATTTTTGAATCCCACACTCCTGACACCAATTTGTTACGAGCTGGGGTTCGAAGAGATTTAAAATACCGATTAAATAAACAAACTTTACTTCAACACCACAAAAATACAGTTACATAAATGAAAACACTAAAATAACACTTAGTCGCACTAAATTCCACTTCACTGTTTCGCTTTGATCGCTCTGATTCGCACTGTGTTCTCCCGGCGACGATCCTCTGTTTATATTGCCCACCGAACATTCGAGAAACGCCGAGATTGTTGTACAAAGTTGTAGACGCGGCTCGATGCGACTCGGCGCCAAATACCTACACACAGACCGCGCCCGATTTTGGTACCTATGGCTAGGCACATACGGTCCATTTTCGTTTGTACTTTGATTCTCTCTGGATGTTTCTAGAGACGTCTATCGACCTTGATGTGTTTAGGTATTTATTTGTGCGATTTAAGTACCTATTCGTTACAATATTTAGTTGTTGATCAAATAAAAATATAATAAACATCGATGATAATAAATTCAAATGTTTAATTAGGTTCTACCTTTGGTTCTACACATCGAATATTTGAAAATAAAATACAAGTAACTATATGCTAAATTATAGTGACACAGGTGGATTATTTACAGAGAAAGTCCAGTATAGGACCCTTAAACACAAAGATAGGAGAGACGGAAACAACTAAGTTTCTAGGATTACATAGGATCACATGGAAATTTCAAATAGACCATATTTGCAAGTGATTGAACTAACATGCATTTGCTCTCCATAAATTGCCAAAAATTACAAATCAGTCTGCTGTGAGAACTGCATACACGGCTTACGTGGACTCTACGCTGACATACGGAATAAGATTTTGGGGCAACTCTACTAATATACTTGTTGGGACAGTTGAATCTATGTGCTCCTATACGAAATCCCAGAGCTAGCGCATTTGATCCCTTCCTGCTAGCTAGATCCAAAACGGTCCTCGGTCTGGTCTCTCCTCTTAACCGTATGGTCGGACAGTATAACAAGATACATAAGCGACACGACTTAGATGTGTTTGGTTCTCGGGCCACTTTCCAATCCACGATTGGAAAAATTGATTTTTTTTGAGTGTTCTTAGTTATTAGTTTAGAAATTGTGTAAATTAGGTATTATTATTGTATTTTTTGTGTTTTTATATTATTCAATTACTTTTTTTTTTTTCTTATCAATGTTGTGTTGTTGTTATAAAAATGTTAATAGCCCTATAATTGACACTGCGTCTACTAAGTCATAAAAATGTACAATGCATATGTGTGGACGTAGGTGTTGTTGGGCTATTTATAATAAATAAATAAAGAAATAAATATAAACTTGCATTCCGAGCACAAAAAAGTGTATTAGATCAATGTTTAAATTAAAACAGACAGACTCATGTAGACCATATTTCAATAAGCACAAGATATTGACGTTGCCATATAATATATGGCATTATATTATATACACGAATGTGCAGTAAAAATGTTTACATGTTGCACCAGAGCTCGACACAATGACAAATTGATAGTTAAAATATTACGTACAGAATTTTTCAGCAAAAATGATGTCAGCATGGTAATTACAATTTTCAATAAATTACCCAAGGTTATTCGTGATATTGAGGATATGTCTTTGTTAAGGGCAAAACTACACACATATTTAATAGACAAAACATATTACAGTATCAAAGAATACTTAAATAATGTGTTTACATAGTTTGTCGTATTATAGCATGTGTACGCCCATGGGGCAGGACATAGAGACCAAATATGTAACACCTAAGATCTGTACATCTATGATCCACAAATAAAGATAATTTGAATTTGAAGTAATGAGGAAAATACTGCGTAGTTGGATGAAAAATTAATAATTCTCAGAAAGTAAACAAGTACGAGTATTGTAGGGCGAGTCCACTCCACACAGTTCACTATACCTACCTACCTATGTGAAACACGTGATAGGGGTGTATGTACGTACCTACTCTATCGCAAGGCCGTAGCTACAATAAAAATCCATCTTTTACCCGACTTCATTTACAAAAAAAATATTATGTCCTATAACAGCCTGCCATACTCATTTTTAAAATAATCTAACTTTACTTACTAATTTATACCTTGATTGACATTAACATAGACTATCTATATAAAGATATATCCCCTCGACTCATCATCTCTTCTGGTGACAAGAGCACTGGCTCCTTCCTCGCTCAACGTATCAGCATCGCGATTCAACGGGGAAATGCAGCCAGTATTCTTGGCACTATTCTACGCGGACCTGGTGCACAGACTTAACTCTATGGAACAGACAGACAAACGCAAATATATATTTTGGTTCGTCGATGGCTGACTAGGCAGACCACGAGTTCGATTCCGGATCCTGGATCCCGGCCATGTAATTACCAATGGGATTTTTATAATTAAAAACTTATGTACATAATCCTTCAAAGCACACTTAGAGGCTTTTCCATCTACCATTGTACCTTAAGGTCAACAGTACTGGCCTCACAAATACCATCGGCTAAAAGAGGGAAACTTGGTCTTCAGCTGTCTCTCCCTCGTATGCGGCCTGCAAAGACCCCGCTTATCCAGCAAATCTACTACTTCTTCTTAACCAGTTTATAGAAATTTCAATACCATTTCTCCATTAAAATTTCCAAAAACAATAAAGAATGATTGATGGTTTATATGTAAATGCTTTTAAACGATGTGTTTTCTTCACCGACTATTATCATTTGTAGGTATTTCACTATACGTATCGTTGGTATACGTATACATAATATCACATGTTGAAGGCATAGATAGAATACTAAGCCTAAGGAGGGGCCATAGACGGGCTCCGCCTTTTGCCAAGTGCCAATCTTTCATCCTTCATTCTTTCAACGTGTCCAAACTACTTTTCTTCATTTTAGTCACAACATCATCTTTCACGTGAACTAGTATTTTTACGCTATAACATTTATTATGTAGATAAGTATAGGTTTATGATGATACGACCTTATTTTACTGGCAGCTTATAAACTGGCCATCATAAATAACAGGATATCAATATATTTTAATATTAGAACAAGGTGTTGTTCATTTTTATTCAATAGAACATTTCATTATATTTTCAAATAGTCGATAAGTTGAACCCAATTTGAATGTTGTTCATTCCTCCAGAGATATTTGACTTAGGCACTTTTGAGTTTAGTTCATTTTATTACAGTGCGCTCCTTCCTTCTGTCAGCTTCTTCCTTTGCTCCTTCGTCATCCTTTCTTACTATCTACTTGGAATTTACAATAAATGACTGATGAAAGTTGTCTGTGTACCCCCGCACTGGCCTAAGGAATTCCATAAGTTCGGGGCGTGGTTTAATCCCCCCTGGCTACGGCCTTGCTCTACCCGTCGAATGTTGAAGCTGTCTGTCGTTATGGCAACGGTAATTCAATGTGAATAGAGGGGACACGGCTGTCTGCTGCCATGGTAACAGACGAGACTTAACCTTCCAATCTAGTACCTACAGCAGGGGTCCCAATATTTTCCATTAGGGACGTTTATTAGGTTTCCCTATTAAGGCTCTGTTGAGTAGGCAGTTTAGTAGGAGTGTTGTTTAAGAAGGAGCTGTCGGGTTGACGAGCTACGAGAATACATGGTGGTACACAAAATGTTGCTTCCCTAATTATCAGGCTCCTGTATCCATCATTTTTCTCGGATAAACTATTCCCAATTTCTCTGTAAATAATCCACATGTGTCACTGTAATTTAGCATATACTTACTTATTCAAAATATCTAAGTGAAATAGCTGTTATTTTTTCAATGGGTTTTATTTAATAGGAAATATGGGTGGTTAAACTTTGCCCCCGTTTTCTCTGTCATAATCTATCGCAAAGCTCTTAATTTTTTTTAAAAGCGCTGTTATACCATTATCCTTCAATTATAATATACATCGCGTTATTTTTGTAGCTGTAAAAAAAAATCAATAAGCTACGAGAAAACAGGGGCGAAATAATCCTTTATTTTACCACCCATTATTTCTATTCAATAAAGCCACATTAAAAAATTACTGCTATTTCACTTAGATATATTGAATAAGTAAGTATATGCTAAATTACAGTGACACAGGTGGATTATTTACAGAGAAATTGGGAATAGTTTATCCCCATACAAATGATGGATATAGGAGCCTTAAAATGTTATTCCATAAGGTAACGAGGAAATAAATAGTGTATTTAGACGTCCTTACACATAGATAGAATTTAGTACCGTATATAGAATATCTGTTAGTTTTATCTCAAATCTCTGCCATGAGTGCCATGAGTGCCATGAGTGCCATGACCCGTGTTGTTCGTGAGGTAAGGTATAACAATGACGACGTATTTAGGACTCATGTCAATATGAAAATGAGAAAGATCATTGAGTGAGGTATTATTTGGCTGACACATCTAGGTAATTGATTGGTAATTATTGTAGCTGATTACACCATTATAATTATATCAATAGTTAAGTTATGGTGATCTGTTACCGGCTGATGATGTTTGACATTAGGTATATTGAATGTAAGATGTTGATAGCCTAATTGGTAGGACGGTGGACTTGAAACCGGAGGTCCCGGGTTCGAATCCTACCCCCTGCCAAAATGCTAAGCACCAATTTTCTTTAAGAATATGTGCTTAAATCGACTCCTCGTGCTCACCAACCCGCATGGCAATTCCTCTCAATTAGCACCACTATAATGGTGCACTAGAGGGAGACCATGTTCCAGCAGTGGATCTTTAAAAGGTTGATCTTGATGAAGCTGTTGATCATCTATAAATAAATAAAATATGTAGGTATACACATAACAATATAAAAACCTTAAATCTAATCTAAACATTAGAAATAACTAAATAAAGCAGGTCCGCTTGGAATAGTGGCAAGAATACTGGCTGCATTTCCCCGCTGAATTGAGCGAGGAAGGAGCCAACCCTCTTGTCACCAGAAGAGATGATCAGTCGAGATATATATTTAATAATTTATTGGCATTTGAACCCCACGGACATAGAGTTTCTACACCAAACGGCACAAAGTAGTTTTCAATAATTGCGCCGTTTGTTAGACTGCAATTTCCGCCGCAGCTCTCGCTATCATTGCTGTTTCCCTGAGATGAGACGGGGCTAATGTGTCCACGCACGTAGCATCCCATACAAGGACCCGACCAGAGTCTATAAATAAATAATGTAAATTTGACATGAATTTCTCTTGACCAACAAAAGTCGGCCTATATGGCCGACACTACACCTAACATGATAGTTACGATACGATCTATTCCATGGTTTCAAATGAGACTGACTAGTTATCGAATAGATATTTTGATTCGGTCAGATATTTTTTGTGTGTATATAATAATAATAAAAATATCTTGACTTGGCTCACTAGATTGTCGAAATGTGGGATGTGAAGTCGGCGATCATTGTACCGATAGTCGTGACGGTCAATGGTCTGTGTGCCAAGAGTTTAGACCGTCATCTTAGGAGCCTTGAGATTGGGGGCCAGATCCAGAAGACAATGCAGCCCTAAGCTTCCGGGGGGTTAACTCCTTTTTTATATTTTTATGTATTTCGATGGTTTTTTTTTATAAATATGAAAAAATATAATTAAAAGAAATGAAATGAAATAAAGAGAATATACTAATTTTACAATTTAATTGTTAGAAGCTTAGAAGGAAGGCGCACAATGAAACATCCCGGGATACAATGTGATCATTGTTGCACCGTTTCTTTGTGATCATTGTTGCATAATATGATAAGAAGCCGTTTTGTGCTTCCGTTTTAGGAGAACAATTCTGAAATTACTTGTTAGTAAGATGAAAAAGGTTCGTAGACTCAATAGGAAAGTCCAGATTTCATTATACCAATATTGATGTCACCACACTAATATTTCATGTCTATACTCATCTAGACTTTCTTCCAGTTATGAAAATATCATGTTTTGTCATTTTTGATCGCAATTCTATGCAATAATAGCTCAACTCCGCAACACTCAACAAGTTAGTTGTGGTCACAATTTGAAGGGCGTTGTCCTACTGTATTATCTTTGTTCTGTGACATTGTACCTTTTGTTCCAGGCGGCGTTGTGGGACAATGTAGAGCTACTGTCAGAGTTACTACTAGAGGTGGAAGTGGACCAGAGAGACCATCGAGGGAGGACATCACTACTAGCGGCCGCACTTAACGAACATTCACTCTGTCTGTCTGTATTGTTGGAGAAAGGGGCTGATGTAGCGGCCAGGGATGCTGATACTGAGAAGGTAAGAAAAAGGCGGCGTTGTGGGACAATGTAGAGCTACTGTCAGAGTTACTACTAGAGGTGGAAGTGGACCAGAGAGACCATCGAGGGAGGACATCACTACTAGCGGCCGCACTTAACGAACATTCACTCTGTCTGTCTGTATTGTTGGAGAAAGTGGCTGATGTAGCGGCCAGGGATGCTGATACTGAGAAGGTAAGAAAAGGGCGGCGTTGTGGGACAATGTAGAGCTACTGTCAGAGTTACTACTAGAGGTGGAAGTGGACCAGAGAGACCATCGAGGGAGGACATCACTACTAGCGGCCGCACTTAACGAACATTCACTCTGTCTGTCTGTATTGTTGGAGAAAGGGGCTGATGTAGCGGCCAGGGATGCTGATACTGAGAAGGTAAGAAAAGGGCGGCGTTGTGGGACAATGTAGAGCTACTGTCAGAGTTACTACTAGAGGTGGAAGTGGACCAGAGAGACCATCGAGGGAGGACATCACTACTAGCGGCCGCACTTAACGAACATTCACTCTGTCTGTCTGTATTGTTGGAGAAAGGGGCTGATGTAGCGGCCAGGGATGCTGATACTGAGAAGGTAAGAAAAGGGCGGCGTTGTGGGACAATGTAGAGCTACTGTCAGAGTTACTACTAGAGGTGGAAGTGGACCAGAGAGACCATCGAGGGAGGACATCACTACTAGCGGCCGCACTTAACGAACATTCACTCTGTCTGTCTGTATTGTTGGAGAAAGGGGCTGATGTAGCGGCCAGGGATGCTGATACTGAGAAGGTAAGAAAAGGGCGGCGTTGTGGGACAATGTAGAGCTACTGTCAGAGTTACTACTAGAGGTGGAAGTGGACCAGAGAGACCATCGAGGGAGGACATCACTACTAGCGGCCGCACTTAACGAACATTCACTCTGTCTGTCTGTATTGTTGGAGAAAGGGGCTGATGTAGCGGCCAGGGATGCTGATACTGAGAAGGTAAGAAAAGGGCGGCGTTGTGGGACAATGTAGAGCTACTGTCAGAGTTACTACTAGAGGTGGAAGTGGACCAGAGAGACCATCGAGGGAGGACATCACTACTAGCGGCCGCACTTAACGAACATTCACTCTGTCTGTCTGTATTGTTGGAGAAAGGGGCTGATGTAGCGGCCAGGGATGCTGATACTGAGAAGGTAAGAAGAGAGCTGTTAGTCCTAAATACAGAATTCGATCAATTTAAAATATGCCACGTAGCATACGCCGCTCGTCGTCCCGCTCTTTTGTTCATCTTTCCGAGCTGTTGTCTCTTTTCCACGGCGTCACGCGTGTTTGTATGGCAAAGCGCTGAGGTGTAATGTTTTAAATTTAATTAGAAAGTTTGATATTTTATTTTTGTTGAAGAGAATCTTCTTAAAGCCAGCTTCACTTTTGGAGTATTCAGTCAGATACAAAAACCGACCGTCACGAGACGAAAGTGACGTCATAACATACATTACATAACAACATAAGTTTAGTAACCGCTGTATAGGTAATTTAATAATATTAGTAGTAGAAAATGGCTGTGTCGTGCCTCCACTTACATAATTGTTCCCCCCAGACCGCTCTCCACATCAGCGCTGAGCGTGGCTATACAGACAACGTGATGGCGCTCCTGTCGGCCGGCTCCGCCCCGCTACAAGTGGATGTTAATGGTGACACTGCTCTTACACTCGCGGAGAGAGCGGGACATAGACATACTGCTAAAGTGCTCAGGGATGCTACAGGTACACAATATTTTCCTGCATTATTTTGTTATATCTCTGACGGATTAGACAGCATATTCCATAACTCTCTCCCATATACTCTGAGCTCCTAAACGTAAGATTGTTTTTAACCGAATAGATGTAAAGAAAAGAGCCACTGATGTGTAACGAGTAAATCGTACTTTTTGAAGAGTATAATTTCCATGAAGCACTTGAAGAAATTACCTGTTATTTAGCCACATTATAGAGAATATTGATATTTAAAGTTAGTTAAGAAAACTTTTAAATTAAGTTATAAAGAATTTTTGAATTATAACAAGATAATTCACAACATTTCATTTTTCGTTAAGTACCAAAATTAAAAATCCGTTTGGAGATCTTCCTTTGCATAACACGATACACATATTTAATTATTTTTTTATTCAGTGGTTTAAGAGATATTTTGAAAAACTACACTGTGTAACGAGTACCGCTCAAATCTACTATACTCTCACTCTGCCTTCAAGGGAAACTGGCAATAAAAAATATTAGTTGTAGTTGTAAAAACAAAACAGGATACAAGGGGACTGCTGATGCGAGCCATAACACGAAAAAATAGAATAGAATATATACGAGGGAATTTAATTTACGTGCTTCTCTACCCATCTTTGTTGATGAAAGTGAATAAAATTTAATTTCAAATTAATTAACTCAAAAATAAACAATAATGAATGAAACAAAAGAACCATGAACGAACTATTGAACGAATGAAACGAACGAACGCACGCAGTACATGTCATTTCTTTTTTTTTTATACAGAATACGCATAAGCACCTGATACTTTTTCTATAAATGCAATATTTAAAAATTAATTTAAGAGTGTTAAAGTTAAAAATTTAGAAAAGCAAAAAATACGGGTACCTTAATTTTTCACCTACTTTCATATAAGCTAATAAAATTAGGGTGTTAAAATTTTGAAATGTTGTGGATTGAGACGGCTTTTCTAAATTTCGCTTTCATCATCAAGTTTCAAACTTCTAATATCTGAAATCACTTGCCGATCTTACAATAAAAACATATTATAAGACTATAAATATCAACAGGAAAATAGTTATCAATAAAGATATTAATATTTTGGTTCTTTTCTTCAGAAATTAAAATCACAATCATATTAAAAAAAAAAGTAAAAATTATAGCCATTAATATTGTTATTTTCTCTATAAATCTCACTTCATTTTAAATGATAATTATTTATTGTAATAGAATAACATCTTCTTTAGAACTTAAGCGTTAAAGTTACAATTATAGTATTTTTGTAATATTTTAAAAATATTTTTAAAAAGTGCTATTAAAATGAGCGCGCGAAGTGTTTTATTTTGAAATTGAACCTTTATGATACTGGGGACCAAAATTGGTTAGTCCAGTCCGACTATAATGACAGAACATACATTATTTACGCACACAAACACATGCAGTCCATGCAGGTGGACATAACACAAGGGGATCTCTCAAACTAATGAACCGATTCTAAAAATTGTTTCACTAATAGGAAGCTACATTATCCCATACAGAGTGACATAGGCTAATAAATAAAATTTTGTTCGAAAATATACACGGGCGAAGCCGGGGGCGGAATATTAGTTATATATGAAAAATGCGGTCATGGGGATTGCCGACAGAACTATATATGTAGTGCAATAACGACATCTAGCGATCATTTCACAATGTATCTGTGTCCAGACCGAAGAATTCCCGGTCAGAAATGCGCAGCTAAAAATGCCTGAGCCAGGCACACCGTCATTCTCGGGTCGAGCATACTCGGGCATCCATAAGATTGTCCCCTACCAAAAATCGCTCAAGGCGCCTAAAGAAGTTTTCACTACAAAAACCGGCCGTCTGGCAACCCTAGTTATATTGCGGTCAGTAGGTATAGAACCGCAAACATCTTGGTGTCTTGGTTAGTTCAGTGGTTACTGATGTTGACTAAGAGTGCCGGGTTCGAGGTCGTTTATTAAATTGTTCTTCCAACTACGCTGTCATTTCCTCATTACTTGTCAATATAGTGATCAGAAAGCGGTACTTTACTGCTCTAGAGAAAATACAAAACATCCCGCTCGCGTTTTTTTAAATTAGGTTCTATTTCTGTAAAAGGTACTTACTGAAAGAAAAGCAGATTGAGAATCTCGCTGAGAATGTCTTACTTGTTGTTGTACTTGTGTTTTTAGAGCAACCTAACAATCGGAAAAAAGCACATGTTGTTTGGCTAGGCTAAAATGAAGAAGTGTATAAAAAAAAAAATGGACTTTATGGTTAGAGAGATGGAGACAGAAAGTGGTTGTAAGCGTCTTATTCTCTTCTAAGTACATTTGTCCTTCTTTGACGTCACAACAGAGCAACGTGATTAAATATAGGTAGGTATAGGTAGTCGGGTGGCCGGAAAGTGACATAGGTTACTTTTTATCCCAGAAAAAATTGTCACATTCAAATGTACCACGGGCGGAGATAGTTTTTTTCTTTGTTTACGGGTTGCCTTACAGCTCCCGAAACCGTCTTACGGTCACAGATTACCAGTCACTCTTTTAGTCGATGGTATTTGTGAGGCTATACCTAACGAGTGTCCAGAGGTATATTAAGATGGAAAAGGTATCTAAGTGCGGTTTAATTATAAAAAACCTATTGTAACATGGCCGGGATCCAGAATCGAAGCCGTAGTCTGCATAGTTAATACCAGAACTCTTAACCACTCAGCCACCGTCGCAGCTAGTTGTACAAATTTTAATGAATAAAGTAATACGGCTATAAGACGCTGATCGCTCCGCTCATGTATATGTCCGCATCATAATCACAAAGTCCTTCCTATTAATTAATTATTAGTAGACATCGGTAACCGCGACCCGCGACTCGACTTACCACTTAGCCCATTCGGTAGCTAGTTATTTTCCCGTTTTATTGTTTATGTGTTTTACGGATCCCTAACTCCACAAAACAGCGAAATATTTTTTAAATCGGTCCAGTAGTTTTCGACTTCACTTCTCACAATTTATAATATTCCATGTTCTGTTCAATATGGACAATTGTCGTCAAGTGGGCACTTATTAATATATAATTAATTAATATGCCGTCTCAGGACCCAATGACTTCGACCCAATCAAACAATTTAGTCAACTGGATTCAATGCCCACGCAGCCAGCCTTCTGGGTACACTTCCAATGTCTGGGGACCTGGGACAAATTTTTTATTTATAAATTTAGTTTTAGATTTTATAATTGTATTAAGTCTATTTTAAGGTTTTTATATTATATTCTTTTTTTATGTAAGTAATTATTGAACATTAAACTTAGTGGGCACTGTTTCTGGTGTCTCTGGACACACCTCAAGGTATAAAGACTGAAGATGTGTTTGTGAAGAAGAAGTGTAATTCGGAATCCCGAATCTTCAAAATAATTTGGAATTAGAAAACATTGTGAGGTGGACAGAGAGATAATGTGGAGTTTAGAGTGGTTTACAAGAGAAGTGTCCATAGATACAGGATATGATGTACAGCAATACTTCTATGATGATGTCGCTGAACCTTGGAGACTTATTGGTATATTTAACTCTTTATAGTTTTCGCAGCGCACGCGATGTAAGGAATTTTTTAGCTCATTTTTTTACACCTTGGGTTACATTATTGGATTTTTAGTAAGGATCCCTAATTTAAAAAAATATAATACTGCTTATGTCACCTCGGGATAGTGTAGCTTCCCAACGGTGAAAGAATTTTTCAAATCGGTCCAGTAGTTTCGGAGCCTATTCAATGCAAACAAACAAACAGAAAAACAATCACATGTTTCCTCTTTATAATATTAGTATAGATTTGTAATTAAAATGAATAAACATTAGCCGCCTTACCACGATATGAATAAAAATAGATATGTGACCATCACTTTTTAGTGACACATAATTTACGAGTCCACGGTTCATATTCATCAACGCCGTCGTGCACACGTGCGCCACTCAATGAAATCATTTTAAATGCCATCTTATATGTTTCCCGGGTGCACAAATCACTCAAGAACAACTTATTTATTTATTTTTAATTTTTTGAAAGGTTTAACAAGTGTTTAATTTAAACACAGTTTTGTCTCCTTCTATCCTATTGAATGACAGACTTGTAAGAAAGTGACAAAACGTTGTTTAACTAGTTTCGTTGAAGTTGGACGTTTATTACATTTTGAATTTTGATAAATAAATATTTTCCTATTATTTACGAGTTTAAGATAATCGGCCCATTATTTGTCCCGCGCACGTCTTCAGGCTGAAGCAAACAAAAACATAAGATATCATGGACATGGACTATATTCACGTGATCTGCTTTAGGTGCATTTTGTATATGTTTAGGGCGCAGCTTTGGATTGTCTGGTGCCTCACTAGCTCTTAAGTAGGCCACACATTGGTCCGGCATCCCACCGAAAATTTCCCATTCCGGCCGCCAGATAATATAGAGTCTAGACGGACCGTTCGTTACAAGAATTGGACGAGTCTGTGGTCGGTTTGAGTGGACCGTACGATGACGCGCCGGGGATTGGACGAATATGTGGCCACTTTATATAAGATCTCAGAGCCGCCACTGAATTAGAGTATAATAATATGTACTGCGACTGTAACTAGACTGTGGCGTCCTCTGTAGTGTGTGTGTATCGTGTACTACAACATCTGGGGCTGATGCAGCAGTTTTTATTAATTCTAACGTGGGTTTCTACAAAGGAGAGCTCTGAACGGTTTTTGTGGAAATAATTAATTATTATTTTTTACACAAAAGTTACACAATGTGTGGTGTGTGTGTGGGACGGACTCTAAACACTTGTTGACTTTCCTTACAGAGAGACAAGAGCGTGCACGTCTAAGTGAACACGCCACCTTGAGAGAGTTGGTACTCAGTGGGGACAGTGCAGCACTGAGGAGTAAGGTGACGTCGCTAGGACGGGACGCGGGGATACTGGTGAACATGACACCTGGCGGGGCTAACACTCTGCTGTATATGTAAGTATAGATGCTGTGTGTACTACATAATCAGTTTCGTGTCGTGACGCTCAGTTTTTTGTTTCAGAGCTTCAGAGAGCGGTCGTCTTGATATAGCCAAGATGTTGATCTCTGGCGGCGCAGACGGTCGTGCACACTCAGTCACTAAGTACTCCCCACTGTATGGTGCCAGCTACCGAGGACATGGGGAGATGGCAACATTATTGGTGCAACACTATCCTGAAGCTGTTCAGGTAGGATCATTTACATTTTCTCCTCTATCCTTCTTGATTCCCCCACCTACACTAGTGTTCCTTCAGCTCACGACTTCAGTCTTTATATAATATACAATCTATCTATACTAATAATAAAGCTTGTTCTGTAACTACCAGTCCGATTTAGTCCGACCGTAGTCTCAACCAATAAACTTGATAAACCAATCCACCCAAAACATATGTCAGCGATAGTCCTGGCACCTGACGGGGTCTGTCTGTGAGCGCATTGTTTTTGATGCATTCAGAGATAGGTCCCGACGGGTGCTAGTCACAGCACTCTACATGTTGGACCTATGTGTTCATGCATGCCTTACAAAGGACCGCGGACATTGTGCCCGTGTATTTAGAGTTAATAATCTATAGGTACCTACTAATAATAAACCTGAAGAATTAGTTTGTTTCAACGCTATACTTTACGAATATATTTTTAAATTTGATAGCCCAATTTTTGAGGAAGGTTTAGAGGCTATTTAACATCACGCTAATCAAGGGGGTGTAAAAGTTTGTATTGAAAATCGTATTCCCTGCGTGTAACAAGTTGAAGCTTGGTACAAATACTCATCAAAACAAAGAATAAAACTTTTCACGTTTGTTTTAACTTTTCAATCTAACATTTGTTAAAAGTGGTTAAAATCAGATGGCATTCACAATATTAGCTCTTATGGGTATTAGGAACCATATAATGTATCAATGCCATCCAGTTTCGATGAATTTCAACCCCATTTTCGCCACCCCTAAAATCTAAAAGCGATAAACAAATTTGCCGCCTAAACGAGAATTTCGAAATGGGGTGACGGGCTCGTCGCTTTAACTAACACTCCACAGAACAATTTAAGGTCATGTTACCGGTACACAGAATTTGTGGGCTAAATATATATCTATGGATATAGCTTAAACATCCCTCTTAGATAATGTACCAACGATAGTACCTATTATATTCTCTCGGAACGATAAATCATAATTTATTACAAACAGAATTATAATTATTATATGGAAAGTATGCGCAGCCCATAAGAAGCTCAATAAATTCATGCATTTTAACTAATGTGAAAAACAACAACCGGGCATAACCTTAAACAATTAGCTGATCGACCAAAACCACTTCGCCATACTTTTCAGCGTTATCTACAGGGTGTGGACAGACGCTAACTTTACGTTCACGAAAGACGCTAATTGAAGACAAAATGACATAATTACGTCAGAGTGAATGACAGTTTAGTTAGGTCACGTGGTCGTTTTTCAGTTGATCATTCTACATTCTATTCTATTCGTTTAGTTGTACATTGTCTCCCCAGATCAGGCTGAAATCCTGTCAATTCTAGTATTTCAGAAGAAGTACGTTCCCGAGACGATGATTAAAATAAATTGAGTACCTACCTACTTGGCGTTTTTGCCTCGAGTAAGGATTGAACCCAGATCTTCCAGTTTGACTTGGGCTATCGAATACTTTAATATATTTCCAATAATATCTGTGCAAAATGAACGTGAAATGCACCAAGTAGAATCTATCCCAGTTATACAATTAAACCATTGCTGTTGGCTGTTGGCTGTTGGCTGTTGGTACATTATTATCGATCCTCTAGGTTAGTAACTCAGCCGCGGGATGACCTAGCTCGCCGACAACAGGGTGACCTAGTTTCAGCAGGCACATCTAACAATCTATTATGTACATGAAAGCTTCCTATTATATGTGCAGTGCTTACAAAAAGGTCTCATTTCAGATGAGATTTTTATAACCAATCTACTTTTTGAAAAAATATATAATTTCAATTCAAGTTATTAAAAACAAAGAGGTTTCAAATTAACTATTAGGTGATTTTGGGTTTAAAAAAAACTGCACTAAAAGACCATTTTATCTCAAAATACCTCAGCAGAACGGACCTCACGTTAGGTACTCTGAGGCCGGTATTATATAAATAATAGATTTAACTTTTGGTTAAAATAATTTATTTTCTAACTTTCAATGATCAAAGATGTTTTTAGGGTTCTGCGCCCAAAGGGGACAACGGAAACCCTATTACTAAGGCTCCGCTGTCTGTCTCTCGGGTCTGTCTGTCTGTCCGTCTGTCACTGGGCTGTATCTCTTGAACTGTAACAGGTAGACACTTGTAATTGTATTACTATGGCCGCTATAACAACAAATAATAAAAATAAAATAAAGTTAAAGATTAATGAGACGTGTTTTATTTATCGTTTTTTGCTCGATCTTAATAATGGCAATACATACAAACGTCTAATTAGATATAATTTGTATCAGGGATAAACTATTCCCAATTTCTCTGTAAATAATCCACCTGTGTCACTGTAATTTAGCATATACTTACTTATTCAATATATCTAAGTGAAATAGCTGTTATTTTTTCATGTGGTTTTATTGAATATGAAATATGGATGGTAAATTAAAGCATTATTTTGCCCCTGTTTTCTCTTTCATAATGTAGAAAATAATTCACAAAATTTCAAAATTTTAACCCTATGTTTTTTATGCTCCTTAGAAAGTACTTACAAAATCAGGAGACACGTATTTTTTCTTTTTTTTAAATTTTAATTTTAAGTCGCCCAAAAATAATTTTGAAAATTGATTCATTCTAAAATATAGTTTTTGGAAGCATACCGCATTTACCTTTTCCTACACAAAATTAAAAAAAATGTTTCTATTAGTCTGTGACTTAAGAACTTTGACGTTTGTTTGTTGTTGTACATACTTTTTTATATACTGTATTACTCTTTGGTTGTTGTTATTATATATTGTTATCTCAAATCTCGTAATTGTTACTTAATTTTCCAAAAAATTAACCCTCCAGCTCGTAAATTAGATCCGTAAATTTCCTGTTTTGTTCACATCTGCAAAAATAATTGGCAACACTGAACTGAAAACTTGCCTGACAAAGAGACTGACAGCTTTTTTTTTACGTTATAGAGCGCACAAAGGTACATTAAGTATCCGGCTGAATTTACCACACCCCGAGGATTTTTTCAAATATTTCGATAAATATGTAATAAAAAAATCCAAAAAAATATGTACGGTGTTAGATATACGAAAACCTCGAAACGGTTTTCGATTTAGAGTACCTTGTTAAAAATGAAAACATGTCAATTGAGTAGAATAAAATGATCTACAAAAAGTCACCGGCACCATATATCTGTCTCTAATAGATATGCGTATTGTGTAGGTATTCAAATTGTTGTAAACCCATATTGTACCAGCGCGAAGTCGGGGGCGAGGTCGCTAGTTAATTATAATATCTGTCAGATTAGATAGCATACGCCATAAAACGCGTTGAGGCTAACTCTTTCCCCGGCTCGATTCACTTATATTCGTAAACCTTCCCGGTGCATCAACCTATCTAATAGTAAAAACCACAACAAAATCGGTTCAGTAGTTTTTGCATGAGGTGGTCACAGACAGGCGCGGCGGCGGGGGACAAAAAGTCTGCGATAGCATATATCTATCTCTAATAGATAAGTAGTTATAAGTAGTTATTGCCTTACAGCTCCAGAAACCGTGTTACGGTCACAGAGTACCAGGCGGGAGACCAAGTCGCCCTCTTTTAGTCGATGGTATTTGTGAGGCTATACCTAACGAGTAGCCAGTTCTGTTGAGGTATATTTAGATGGAAAAAATAAGATAAGCGTATAAATTTGTATAATTAATACCAGACTTACTAATTTAGACTTACTAATCTGACTTTTTTTTTTCAGCAAGAGACAGTAGAACGCTGGCTCCCCATACACGCGGCTTGTATCGGAGGTCATCCCGCTATAGTTAGTTTACTTCTGCAGTATCAGTATCCGGAACATCTACTTAATACTTACACGTAAGTAACTATACACCAAGAGACAGTAGAACGCTGGCTCCCCATACACGCGGCTTGTATCGGAGGTCATCCCGCTATAGTTAGTTTACTTCTGCAGTATCAGTATCCGGAACATCTACTTAATACTTACACGTAAGTAACTATACACCAAGAGACAGTAGAACGCTGGCTCCCCATACACGCGGCTTGTATCGGAGGTCATCCCGCTATAGTTAGTTTACTTCTGCAGTATCAGTATCCGGAACATCTACTTAATACTTACACGTAAGTAACTATACACCAAGAGACAGTAGAACGCTGGCTCCCCATACACGCGGCTTGTATCGGAGGTCATCCCGCTATAGTTAGTTTACTTCTGCAGTATCAGTATCCGGAACATCTACTTAATACTTACACGTAAGTAACTATACACCAAGAGACAGTAGAACGCTGGCTCCCCATACACGCGGCTTGTATCGGAGGTCATCCCGCTATAGTTAGTTTACTTCTGCAGTATCAGTATCCGGAACATCTACTTAATACTTACACGTAAGTAACTATACACCAAGAGACAGTAGAACGCTGGCTCCCCATACACGCGGCTTGTATCGGAGGTCATCCCGCTATAGTTAGTTTACTTCTGCAGTATCAGTATCCGGAACATCTACTTAATACTTACACGTAAGTAACTATACACCAAGAGACAGTAGAACGCTGGCTCCCCATACACGCGGCTTGTATCGGAGGTCATCCCGCTATAGTTAGTTTACTTCTGCAGTATCAGTATCCGGAACATCTACTTAATACTTACACGTAAGTAACTATACACCAAGAGACAGTAGAACGCTGGCTCCCCATACACGCGGCTTGTATCGGAGGTCATCCCGCTATAGTTAGTTTACTTCTGCAGTATCAGTATCCGGAACATCTACTTAATACTTACACGTAAGTAACTATACACCAAGAGACAGTAGAACGCTGGCTCCCCATACACGCGGCTTGTATCGGAGGTCATCCCGCTATAGTTAGTTTACTTCTGCAGTATCAGTATCCGGAACATCTACTTAATACTTACACGTAAGTAACTATACACCAAGAGACAGTAGAACGCTGGCTCCCCATACACGCGGCTTGTATCGGAGGTCATCCCGCTATAGTTAGTTTACTTCTGCAGTATCAGTATCCGGAACATCTACTTAATACTTACACGTAAGTAACTATACACCAAGAGACAGTAGAACGCTGGCTCCCCATACACGCGGCTTGTATCGGAGGTCATCCCGCTATAGTTAGTTTACTTCTGCAGTATCAGTATCCGGAACATCTACTTAATACTTACACGTAAGTAACTATACACCAAGAGACAGTAGAACGCTGGCTCCCCATACACGCGGCTTGTATCGGAGGTCATCCCGCTATAGTTAGTTTACTTCTGCAGTATCAGTATCCGGAACATCTACTTAATACTTACACGTAAGTAACTATACACCAAGAGACAGTAGAACGCTGGCTCCCCATACACGCGGCTTGTATCGGAGGTCATCCCGCTATAGTTAGTTTACTTCTGCAGTATCAGTATCCGGAACATCTACTTAATACTTACACGTAAGTAACTATACACCAAGAGACAGTAGAACGCTGGCTCCCCATACACGCGGCTTGTATCGGAGGTCATCCCGCTATAGTTAGTTTACTTCTGCAGTATCAGTATCCGGAACATCTACTTAATACTTACACGTAAGTAACTATACACCAAGAGACAGTAGAACGCTGGCTCCCCATACACGCGGCTTGTATCGGAGGTCATCCCGCTATAGTTAGTTTACTTCTGCAGTATCAGTATCCGGAACATCTACTTAATACTTACACGTAAGTAACTATACACCAAGAGACAGTAGAACGCTGGCTCCCCATACACGCGGCTTGTATCGGAGGTCATCCCGCTATAGTTAGTTTACTTCTGCAGTATCAGTATCCGGAACATCTACTTAATACTTACACGTAAGTAACTATACACCAAGAGACAGTAGAACGCTGGCTCCCCATACACGCGGCTTGTATCGGAGGTCATCCCGCTATAGTTAGTTTACTTCTGCAGTATCAGTATCCGGAACATCTACTTAATACTTACACGTAAGTAACTATACACCAAGAGACAGTAGAACGCTGGCTCCCCATACACGCGGCTTGTATCGGAGGTCATCCCGCTATAGTTAGTTTACTTCTGCAGTATCAGTATCCGGAACATCTACTTAATACTTACACGTAAGTAACTATACACCAAGAGACAGTAGAACGCTGGCTCCCCATACACGCGGCTTGTATCGGAGGTCATCCCGCTATAGTTAGTTTACTTCTGCAGTATCAGTATCCGGAACATCTACTTAATACTTACACGTAAGTAACTATACACCAAGAGACAGTAGAACGCTGGCTCCCCATACACGCGGCTTGTATCGGAGGTCATCCCGCTATAGTTAGTTTACTTCTGCAGTATCAGTATCCGGAACATCTACTTAATACTTACACGTAAGTAACTATACACCAAGAGACAGTAGAACGCTGGCTCCCCATACACGCGGCTTGTATCGGAGGTCATCCCGCTATAGTTAGTTTACTTCTGCAGTATCAGTATCCGGAACATCTACTTAATACTTACACGTAAGTAACTATACACCAAGAGACAGTAGAACGCTGGCTCCCCATACACGCGGCTTGTATCGGAGGTCATCCCGCTATAGTTAGTTTACTTCTGCAGTATCAGTATCCGGAACATCTACTTAATACTTACACGTAAGTAACTATACACCAAGAGACAAACTATACAAGCTGTTTGGTGAGAGGTTTGCCAAATTGCTTTCTTACGTGTAACAATCTGGCTACTTTGTTAGATACGCAGTATTCACCAGTGTTAGTTACGCGCTCTTGAATCCTAAATCATATGAATAGCTTACAATCTGCTTATAAATTGAGCCCGGACGAGCAGAACACACACACCTTCACGACCTTTATACCTTACAGTGTAGACAGATACACCAGTACTGGCGCCAGTCTATATTAAACAGAACAGAGTCTGTTGCTACACTTAATGTACCTAGAAGTGTCACTTCTTTGAATATCTGTAATTTAAAAAAAAAAAGCAGAATATTTTATTTGTCTGTATTGTAGTTTTATTGTAGGATATGTGGCAGGCGCCAGTTTGGGGCCAAACAAATAAAATATAGGTAATTGCCCCCCTTTTACAGAGATCCTACCGGCCAACTCACATACAGAGCAGCATTTGATATAAACGCCCGCGATGTCAGTGGACACACACCCTTACACGTTGCCAGCACTCTGGGCAACGTGGGTGTGGTCTGCGCACTTCTGGACCACACCGTCGTTCCTGAGCAGACGGCCGCTCAGAAGGACCCGGTGCTCAGTCCGCTCAGAAGTGGGATCTCTCTGGGCATACATGCTATTGTCAGTAAATTGACTGGGCAGTCTAATCAGGTTGGTTCATAAGTTTTCCATAAGCCCCACAGAACAGATCAACACAGAAAAACTGACCGCCACGAGACGGAAACGACATCATCTTATCGGCCTAATTCTCTGTATTAACATATAAACATAGTTTGGTAGTAAAAAAAGTTCCTTCGCTTTTATCGTGCGCCGGATCAACGATTTTGTATGACGCAGTACTGACTGATGAGCGTTGACAAAAGGGGATCAACTCTTTGTATGTAAAATAAATAAATAAGTTCGTGGGACATATTAGACACCCACACAGTATCAAATCTATGGAGCCCTTTGAGTATATACCAATGGAGCTGTGAAGCGGTACATTTTGGCGGGAGGGGAGGTAGACGCCTAGTATTAACCCCTGTACCACTATATTTTTCTGTAGTTTTATTTATAATAATTATAAATAATGATTGGAAACACTATTTTCCCGCAAGTTAGACGTCCTAGATCGCCTTTCCCATTTAAAACATCACATTAACTATTTTTGTAGAGCTCTGTCTCGCGACACTAAAGTAACTTTTTTGGTAGTAGCTACTGGTTAGTTTTATTGGTCAAAGAGCAAAAAATTAGCGAAAGGGGGAGCCCGTCTATGGCCTCTACTTAGACTTACCAAGGCAGGTCACAATTACTAAGAATAAAGCAATAACTGGATAATGTTACTTTACAATCCAACTATTAAGAATAAAGCAATAACTGGATAATGTTACTTTACAATCCAACTATTAAGAATAAAGCAATAACTGGATAATGTTACTTTACAATCCAACTATTAAGAAAAAAGCAATAACTGGATAATGTTACTTTACAATCCAACTATTAAGAATAAAGCAATAACTGGATAATGTTACTTTACAATCCAACTATTAAGAATAAAGCAATAACTGGATAATGTTACTTTACAATCCAACTATTAAGAATAAAGCAATAACTGGATAATGTTACTTTACAATCCAACTATTAAGAATAAAGCAATAACTGGATAATGTTACTTTACAATCCAACTATTAAGAATAAAGCAATAACTGGATAATGTTACTTTACAATCCAACTATTAAGAATAAAGCAATAACTGGATAATGTTACTTTACAATCCAACTATTAAGAATAAAGCAATAACTGGATAATGTTACTTTACAATCCAACTATTAAGAATAAAGCAATAACTGGATAATGTTACTTTACAATCCAACTATTAAGAATAAAGCAATAACTGGATAATGTTACTTTACAATCCAACTATTAAGAATAAAGCAATAACTGGATAATGTTACTTTACAATCCAACTATTAAGAATAAAGCAATAACTGGATAATGTTACTTTACAATCCAACTATTAAGAATAAAGCAATAACTGGATAATGTTACTTTACAATCCAACTATTAAGAATTTTGTATTTGCCACTTTGTGGATAATTTTCCTATAAACTAGAAGAAATCCACATAATATATGCTTCCATAGAGATTGTTAGGATTTTGACATAAAAGGCTTAGTTTTTTAAATTATTATACAAAATACAATTTCCAGGATCGCACGTCTCGTATACGTCCAATATCATTACGTGAAGATGACGCGCTGTGTGCAGCCGTGTTAGCTGGTCATGTTGGTGTGGTAGAGAAATTACTGGCAGCTGGGGCTGATCCTGACAGACCTGTCTCGCTTAAACTACTGGTAAGTGACCGATAGATGGCGCTGCTGTCTGTCACAATACTGTGTTGGCTGGTCATGTTGGTGCAGTGGTAGAGAAACTACTGGCAGCTGGGGCTGATCCTGACAGACCTGTCTCTCTTAAACTACTGGTAAGTGACCGATAGATGGCGCTGATCCTGACAGACCTGTGACTATATCCTGTGGTACGGTCTCCTGCCCGTTACATATGTCTACCGTGGAGAAGTTCGTGGTTCGGCTCGCGAGGCGCGTGTACCACAGCCGTCATGAACCCCTGTGTATGACATGCGAGCAGTGGATCTCCGTGGAGTCCACACCGTGGGGTCGATGCCGGCGCAATACTGTGCCGCACTTGTAAACATTGTTGTCATGCGCGTCAGGTTTTATAACTCTCTGCTCACTTGATGACTCTTATAAAGCCGATTACTCAGTAATTTTGATGTATATGGTGATGGGTGCGCGCTGTAATGACTATTTTGTCGTAGGTGCTGGAGCCCCCTCGTTTCACGGTATGTAATATTCAGCCACGGTGCGTGCCTCTATTTTCAAAAGGGGTTATTTAAATTTATTTATAAGTACGACCCTGTTGGCACGTAGAGGTAGATTAGGATTTTCTTTTTATAACCGCACACAAACCCACCCTGTACGACCTTTCACGTAGGGGTCACTACCTTGCACTCAATACGATAATAATTGATGGGAAACGGGCATTATTTTTCGATTTGCCGTTAAATACTACCTTTTTTCAACGCTTCCTGCCCAAAAACTTTGTACCTACATATTTTTTTCTTTTTAAAATAAAGTATGTGTTTGATATTTCAGTGTGGCGATGTAGAGCGCAGGTCCTCAACATCAAGCTCTCCAACTACAAGGGGCGTCTGTACTGAAGGTAACTTTGTGTTCATTATATAGTATAACAACCATATATGGGATAGAACATATTAAATATCTTAATAATTGGTCAGCCAGTACGACTCGCGCGCTGAGGGGTCTGTACCATTTTTCGGAGGATTTTCGTTTAGGTTTTCCTGTAAAGTATAAGTAAAGCCCTACTATAAGGGGGGGGGACTATTATTTACCCTATACGTCCGTGATTGGGTCATGAAACTCTATATATGTACCAAGTTTCAACATATTTTGTTTAGTATACTCGGAGAAAATAAGCTGTGACAAACGGACAGATAGCTACATGAGTGATTCTATAAGGGTTTCCGTTCACATTGTTATATTATCAGGATCATGGAGAGTGTAAATAACACACAGAAACTGGTACAACTGAATATATTAATATAATAAAGAATTACATTTTATGTCGGCCATTCTGCCTGAACATTGAGTGACAAGCAATGACAAGTCATAGATAATTATATAACACACATGTTTACAGGTGACAGGTTCAGTGTCATGTAAATGGTTGGACGTAGCTCCTCTTAGCGTCTTCTATCGACTGTATTATGGGGACCACTGCTCGCACAGGATATAGGATGCGTTCTGTATACAAACAAAAAAGTTCAGTGGCGCACTATTAAAAAGTGGAACGAACTTCCGGCGTCGGTCTTTCCTGCTTCCTACGATGTGGGGTCCACCAAGCGAAGCGTTCATTCATGGACCAAGATATTACTTACTCGTACTTTACTTATTAACGTCATCAAAAACAGCGCTGAAAGTACGTAATTACTGTAATACAAATATGCGGGAACAACATTGTAAACGTATCATAGAGCCAAGTGTTCATTTGTTGTATATTTCTAGTAGTACACTCGGGATAAAGTACGATCAAGTTGGTAATCGGCCACTTTGATCCCTTACAGAAGGCGCATGGTCCCCTCTCCTGCTGGCTGTCAGGAACAGGAACACCCATCTGGCTGAGATGTTAGTTACTGCTGGAGCTACAGACGAGCAGGGCGCCGCTCTCAGAGAGTGTCACAAACTGCAGCTGCACTCGTTATACGAGGCTATACTTGTTACCAGGTTCTGATAGCTCCATGTGAAGTGTTATTGCATGAGGCGGGCACATTGTATAATATGTAGTAATTATATTGATACACTTTTGTATCTCCAAATATACTAATTGGCACCAGTGGCGGCGCTAGAGCAAATGTAGACGTTGGCGACATCAGCTTTGTGAGGCCTTTTTCATTTCCCAGTCAGAACAGGAACGATAAATAGCTCTATTTCCTCTTAGAATATGCAAAAGTTTGCAAATCGTGCTTTTTTATAGTAGAAAATTCCTGAACTTTTCTTCTTACGACTCCCAAGTCAAAATCGTCAAATGACTATTTTACCACTAAGGAGTCTTCTCTTACGGTAAGATAACATAGAGTACTAAGCCTATGGAGGGGCCATGGACGGGCTCCCCCTTTCGCCAATTTTTTCCCCTTTGACCAGTTATACTGACCAGGTGCGCAGTAATAAGTTACCTTAGATTTCGTTGGTATCGTTTTGTGTCGGGAGACAGAGCTCTAGGAAAAAAGTTAATTTTAAACGGGAAAGGCGATCTAGGGCGTCAAACTTAGTGTTTCCAATCATTAATTATAATTATTATGTTTGTATTTTAACATAATCATCATATAACGTAAAATCCGTTGCGACAATAAAACGACAGAAAAATACAGTGGTACAGGGGCTAGTACTAAACGTTTACCTCCCCCCCCGCCAAAAGTGGCAGAACAAAATGTTCGGTAATTTAAACGCTTCACGTCTCCTTTGGTAAATACTCAAAGTAAGATAATTATTACGTTGTTGTCTGTGAAAGAAATCAGGAGAGTGCGAATATTGTAAATTTTTAAACTTTATTGCGAGGCCCCCACCGTCGCCGACTCCTAGCCCCGCCACTGATTGGTACCTACCTAACTTGGAGTGGAGTGCTGGAATGTCCTGACTCTGCCTTCTTAAAGTTCCAGTAAACATAGTCTCACTGACCCAACTTCCAGAGCAGTTATTGTATTATTGTTGGCATAATATTACCTCCTACCTCCTACCTCCTACCTCCTACCTCCTACCTCCTACCTCCTACCTCCTACCTCCTACCTCCTACCTCCTACCTCCTACCTCCTACCTCCTACCTCCTACGTCATCAACGGTCAGTATCTTCTTATTCTTTTTTTATTATGGCTCCACCAATGTTAATCGATGATTTACCAATGTCAAGTATTATAGCCTTTATAGTGTTTATAGCCGATTATACGGTATTTAAGATGATCCCGCCGACCGCGATATGTCTTATTAGTCGTCCACCGCAGTCGTATCTTTCTAAATATACCACGGTTTCGGGAGCTGTAAGGCGACTTGTTTTGGTCGGATTAAATTTAGCTAGAGGACATAGGAGGCACATAAAGGAGGGGTTTTAAATTGTCTATGGGGAAAGAATTACGCATTTCAAAAATGTTCACTGGAGACTAGAATACCAGGTACTCATACCTACATTTTCGAACTTTTGACTCACGGGACAACTACGGGAGTAAAAAATAAAATTAAGTGAGTTCTCTGCGTAAATTACGTCATTGGAGAAGAATGCGGAGTGAAAGATGATGTAACTAAAATTAAGAAAAGCACTTGCTGGTTAGGACATGTTAAAAGAATGAAGGATGAAAGATTGTTTAAAAAGGTTTATATGGCTGAAGTGAAAGGAAATGCTGGCAGAGGACGACATAGGTGTACTTTTATTGACCATAATAAAAAAAAAATTGAAATATTAAAAGTACACACAATCGCCGAGCATGTATGAAATATATGATGTATATAAAAGAAGCGGAAGAGGTATGTCAGGATCGTAGCAATTGGCATTGTATTGTCTCTGCCTACCCCTCTTGGAATAAAAGGCGTGATGATAGATACTCCTAATACAACTGGTAGTACATAACTGTTGAAGCAACTCTCTACAGTTACATTGAACTTACTATATCAAACAATAATGAACCTTAGCGTTGACAACTTAAAGTCCATTTTAAAACAGTTTGTTGTTAACCAGATCGTACCCAGACCCGGAGTTTAAACTGAACATGACAGCGGCGGCCGAGCGAGCCTTCCGTCGTGAGGGAGACTCCGCGTTGACCTTCCGCGCCCTCTGTCCTAGAACTCCAGCAATGGTCAACTGGAAGGATCTACATTGTCTTACGGCTATCAAGTAAGTTATACCAAGAATCGTAGCATTTGAAGACGGTTGGTGCCAAATTAAAAACTGTTGGTGACCTCGCATTGGGGATAAACTATTCCCAATTTCTCTGTAAATAATCCACCTGTGTCACTGTCATTTAGCATATAGTTACTTATTCAATATATCTAAGTGAAATAGCTGTACTAAATATACTAAAGAGATGCTAATAGACATTCGATACTCGATAGATATTAAAGAGATGCTAATACACATTCGATACTCGATAGATATTAAAGAGATGCTAATACACATTCGATACTCGATAGATATTAAAGAGATGCTAATACACATTCGATACTCGATAGATATTAAAGAGATGCTAATAGACATTCGATACTCGATAGATATTAAAGAGATGCTAATACACATTCGATACTCGATAGATATTAAAGAGATGCTAATACACATTCGATACTCGATAGATATTAAAGAGATGCTAATACACATTCGATACTCGATAGATATTAAAGAGATGCTAATACACATTCGATACTCGATAGAAATTAAAGAGATGCTAATAGACATTCGATACTCGATAGATATTAAAGAGATGCTAATAGACATTCGATACTCGATAGATATTAAAGAGATGCTAATAGACATTCGATACTCGATAGATATTAAAGAGATGCTAATAGACATTCGATACTCGATAGATATTAAAGAGATGCTAATAGACATTCGATACTCGATAGATATTAAAGAGATGCTAATAGACATTCGATACTCGATAGATATTAAAGAGATGCTAATACACATTCGATACTCGATAGATATTAAAGAGATGCTAATACACATTCGATACTCGATAGATATTAAAGAGATGCTAATACACATTCGATACTCGATAGATATTAAAGAGATGCTAATACACATTCGATACTCGATAGATATTAAAGAGATGCTAATACACATTCGATACTCGATAGATATTAAAGAGATGCTAATACACATTCGATACTCGATAGATTATAAAGAGATGCTAATACACATTCGATACTCGATAGATATTAAAGAGATGCTAATAGACATTCTGTTGTTTTTAAATGTGAAAGGCGATCTAGGACGTTTAATAAATTAAAATCCCTAATGCGGGGGGAGGGGGAAGTCCGCCTGTGGCCCCTCCTTAGTCTTAGTACTAAGCCGCTGATTGGTGGGTTTCCGTGGCGAATGGTGGATATGCCATGCCAATATGTCCAGTGACTACCACTTTAAAGGTGAGGTAAATAACACTTTGTTTCAGAGTACAGTGGCTGTCCCAGTGTTGTGTGCGGGTGAATCCGCGCGTTAGTTGTAGCCGTGCGGCGCTCCGGGCTCTCACCAGACTGGACCTGGCCGGGAACTTGCTTACTACTTTACCACCGGAGATATTCTCTATGTTGAGTCTCAGGTACATACATGTGTCTGTTATGCCCATTAAGTCTGTGAAAGCGCCATTATAATCAGGTTACTAGTTTTTGGGTGGAATCCTTGAGTCCCATTTTTCCGGAATCGCTATGACGACCTAATTAGAGCATGGAAGGTATCTCACTTGATGTCCTCTTGCTTGCGCTGACAGAGTCAACAATGCTACCACGACACGTGACTCGCCATCCACTTGGTCGAAAGTTGCTATAGTCGTCCACTCCACTATTGACAAGTGAACTGTGGTGCCAAATAGCCTCATCTACTCCCTTCAATGACATCTTCTCGGGTGTTTGCTTTGGTTTGTTAATGCCGTCAAGTGTTCTCGTCAAACACAGGCCTCTTGTTTACGCTCGTAATTTTTTTTTATTTTCTGTACTTATAGCAATGTATGTATATTCCTTTAAAGTTGACGTGAGATTTTCAATTATACCCCCTCAGTTTAAGTGAGATTTGGACCCCTCCCCCCCATTTAGAGCTCATGGATGTCCTCTAAGAAGAACGCTCCCGAAATAGTCTTTAATAATGACGCTTATCACGATTTCAGATATCTAAACGTGGCACAGAACAAGTTAGAGAGGTTACCGACAGTAGCCGACCTCCCCGACGAGCCACCTAGCTTGTTGAGGCGAGCACGACCTCCGCGACCTGACGTGTACACTGCGCCGGTACTAGAGGAGATATATCTGCAGGTAATATGCAGGGTTAGGGGTTGTTGCCTATTCTTTGTTGGTACTGGTATTTTCAGGTGATATATTGTTTAATAGAGATATCTGGAGGGGAGAAGGGGAGGGGTTGGGTGTGTGTGTGTGTGTGTGTATTTGTAATGAATAATAGTACATTACTGCCGCGGTCTATAATGACTACTTTGCTGGTCGCGCTGATGATGGCCGACAGCGCAGCTCCAGGCCGAGACAGCGAGGACAGCAAGGGCTGCAACGATGGCCAAGCTGGAAGGCCTAGAGTGTAGCTAGGCTAGCTCGAGGCAATCATAGTGGGCCAAGGCTTGTATAGTGCTTTACTCAAAAATGCAAGTACCTAATCTAAATAAAACCAGCAAGTAATTTAAATAAAATATATATTAATTAACTAGAAATTTAATTAAAATGACAATTATGAAAATTACAGTTACTAAAATTCAATTAAAACGTTGAAACGTCAAAATAGGGGCCGGCAATGTTTTGCCGGCCTGTTAGAGCGACCAGCAAAACTTTGCCGACCGCTCCTTGAAACAGAACGGCAAGGTCGACTTTGCTCAAACAAGGTTGTCAAAATAATGACCACATTACATGCATTTTTGAGTAAACTCAAAAACTACTGTGCCGATTTCAAAAATTCTTTCACCATTGGAAAGCTACATTCACCCTGAGTGACATAGGCTATATTCTATTTTCAAAAAAAATTAGGGATCCTTACTAAAACTCCAATAATGTAACCCAAGGTGTAAAGAAATGACCTAAGAAATTCCTTACATCGCGTGCGCTGCGAAAACTATTGATGATATAGAGGTAGTGGTAGAGGGTAGGGGTAGGGGGTAGGAGTAGAAGTAGGGGTAGGGGTAGGGATAAGGGTAGGGTAGGAGGTATAGGGTATATTTTATTTTGTTCGTAAATATCCACGGGCGAAACCGGGGGCGGAATGCTAGTTGTTTTTAAATGACAAGTTTCGACTCCCCCGGACACATCTGGAGTTTTCGCACTCAAACTTTGCTGTACCCATTTTTATTGAAAACTCCTGAAGAAAATTCTTAAAAAAACCCCGATCCAATGACACCTCGCATGCATTAATGACAAAAGGGGTGCTTTGCGTTTAGAGGTAGTCTGACAGGGGTTGGGAAAGTTATATTAACACCATCGTGTTCTCCGCCCTCGGAAGGTCTCTGAACTGTCACATAGACAGGGAAGTTTATTAACTAACTCGACACCAATTTCCAGGACAACCGGCTGGAGCAGGTTCCGTCCAGCATGTTCACGTTACCCAGTCTAGTGACGCTGGACGTGTCCAACAACAAGCTACGGAGTCTACCTGTACAGATGTGGACAGCGCCCACATTGACGGACCTTAATGTGGCTCTTAACCATTTGAGGGAACTGCCCACTACTATGGTATGTCATATTGTGTCTACATACGGCTTTAAAGTAGTCCATCTGTGACCGCCTCACGCAAAAACTACTAGAATGATTCATCGGGAAGGTATAAGAGTGTTAAACGTGGACCTATCATGTTTAGGAGCTGAGCAATAATAGTATAAGTGAATCAAGTCGGGGAATAAGTCCCAGCGAGTTATCATGGCGTATGCTGTCTAATCCGTCAGAGATATAACAAAATAATGTAGGAGAGCATTGTGTAGAAGAAAATGATCTACAAGGAAGTCCTCAGTAGAATATACCTACCTATCTGTATTAGATAAGTAGTTATAAGCGTATTTATGTAGGTATTCAATTTGTTGTTAACCTATTTCTAGTAGAGTATAAAATAAGGAGACAATACGCCCTCTAGCGGGCGGGACAGATGTTAACCGACTAAAGCCCCACGCACGGTACTCCTTCCTTGCTAGTGCTCGGCAGGTCGCGAGGTCCCATTAGCATTCATCCGAGGCCCCATCTCATGTGTCATCATCTTGGTCACCGTTATACCCGACTGCGCTGAAAAGTGGACTCTCCTCTCCGACCGGCAGCACAAGCCCGATAAAATAAGGAGATTTGTATAGCGACACACTCACGTCCACCATTTTGGTGGAGGTCATTATTATTCTATATTTTTGATTATACAGAAAACCGTGAACTGAATGAAGTGTGTCTAAATAACTAATCTATGTCTATATATTATTTATCAAAGGTGTTTTTGTCGGTATCAAATATGTCCCTTAATACCGTATCAAAGTTTATGTTTGATATATTATTCAATTTCTTTCCCTCTTATGACTAAAAATAATCAAAGAAATTATTTAAAAATTAGACTAATTTATGTATTTTGTAAAAGACGCCATCAGTTAGAGATCACTTGAACTAACGGTGCGAAGTTACTGTTATAATTGTAAAGCTGAAAAGTTTGTTTGTATGTTTGAAGGTGATAATATCAGGAACGATCAGTCCGGTTTAAAATATTATGTTTCAGTTAAACCGGCCGTTTGGTTACTGCTTTACTCCTTTGGGTCGTAGCGTGATGTTATAACCTTTCTCAACAATTGGGCTTTCAAATCCGACTGGTAGTTCCAGAGATTAATATAAATAGATATAACATTATGATAAGACCCAATTTTTTTGTATTGCAAAAATAGTCAAGGGCGAAGCCAGAAACGGAAAAGTCACGGTTATCTCTTAAAAAATGGAAGAACTTGAAATTTTGCAATTGTTTATGTTTAATATTTACAGGACGAGTGTGAGCGAGGACGGAGCGCTGTCAACGACGTTGTCTCCCGCGATAAACAGGTACATCTCTTAATACTTTTATATGAAAAAATATTTATTTTTTTTGTGCCCATACATTGTGACCACTGTGAGTGGGCAGTGTGTGGGGGGTGACCTGTATCGCGCTAGTAAAATATTGTCATATATACAAGTTTCCATTGCCATTTGTATAAGGCCTATTTTAGACCTACTTTAAAACTCAATCCAACGGCTCCTGATCAATTAAGTGACATATAATGTAATATCCCCTCACCTTGACAGCAATCATCACTGGAGAGTGACAGTTCCCAGCTGAGTGAGGATATACCTGATGAAGATGAAGAAGGTCTACCGTATCTTGGGGACAGGAGCGGGACTGCGGTGTAAGTATATTTTTTTTTATATATCAGTACTAGCGGTTGCACCTGTGTTAATGGTTACTGCGTGATGTTATATGGTGTATAACCTACAACGGGCTATCAAATGTATTTTTTTCCAATCCGACTGAGATTCCAAACAAACTGTTCAGCTTTATAATGAATATAGATACCTACCTAAGTAAGTAGTGCACGTTAGGTAGGTGCTGTCCGGCCTTTAAACTAACTCTATGCAAAAACTCACGTTCGGTCCGTTGCTCTGTATCACTGTTGAAGAAGGACAAACAATAGTGCTAGGATCGTTCTACATCAAGCAACACACTTGCTAGGTACCAACCTGTTCTGTTTAATATGGCCACACCTCAAGGTCTTAACGGTGTGTAAGTTTTATTGTTTAACATTTCTTAATATGCGTCGATGGCCGAGTGGTTAAGACGTCTGGTATTAACTAGGCGGACCCCGGGTTCGATTCGATTTTTAATTAATGACTTATGTGCCTACATAATCCGACAAACCACACTTAGAGGCTTTTCCATCTAAATGTACTTGGTCTTCCGCTGGGTACCCTGGAACCGTAACACGAATAAAGAAAAAAAATTCTTAAAATCCATGAGTTTACAGTGTTGCATTACAGGACGTTGCAAGACGACGTATATTTGACCTTTAAATGGCGTTCGTAGGACATTAATTCCTGCCTGAAGCTTGTCTCATATTGTTCCCCAGATGTACCCCGGCGCGGCGCGTGCTTGTCCCCCGCGAGCCCGACACCGCCTGGTCCCCGGTGCAGCGCCCCGCGTGTCCCCCGCTAGCTACACTCAACTTGTCTCACAACCAGTTTACATGTGTACCTCAGAGTCTGGCATGCTTGGCTCCCAAACTGACAAGACTCAATATGGCTTATAATAAACTTAGGTAAGTTGTTTTGAGTATGTATGTATATATTTTAATTGTGTAATAACTGTAGTAAAAGTTGTGTAAAGATACTCTTGGTTAGATTCGTATAAACGTTGAATGTGAATTTTTAACACAATCATAGTTTTTAAAGCATTTTTGATAATGCGAAATAAATGTTATTTCTCACGCTACTAATTTAGTCGCCCTGGACACTAGCCGGTAGTAAGTGCTCCTAGTGTCAATACAGCGACTGGTCCACTGTTGCTCAATAAGTATCATAATGTAACGTGTTGTCACATCCAGATCCATGTCGTACGTGACGTCCTACCCGACCGGGCTGAGACAGCTGGACCTGGGTCACAACGAGATCACGTGCTGGCCCAGCTTGCCACAGGTAATATTTATAAAGTCCCGACCGGGCTGAGACAGCTGGACCTGGGTCACAACGAGATCACGTGCTGGCCCAGCTTGCCACAGGTAATATTTATAAAGTCCCGACCGGGCTGAGACAGCTGGACCTGGGTCACAACGAGATCACGTGCTGGCCCAGCTTGCCACAGGTAATATTTATAAAGTCCCGACCGGGCTGAGACAGCTGGACCTGGGTCACAACGAGATCACGTGCTGGCCCAGCTTGCCACAGGTAATATTTATAAAGTCCCGACCGGGCTGAGACAGCTGGACCTGGGTCACAACGAGATCACGTGCTGGCCCAGCTTGCCACAGGTAATATTTATAAAGTCCCGACCGGGCTGAGACAGCTGGACCTGGGTCACAACGAGATCACGTGCTGGCCCAGCTTGCCACAGGTAATATTTATAAAGTCCCGACCGGGCTGAGACAGCTGGACCTGGGTCACAACGAGATCACGTGCTGGCCCAGCTTGCCACAGGTAATATTTATAAAGTCCCGACCGGGCTGAGACAGCTGGACCTGGGTCACAACGAGATCACGTGCTGGCCCAGCTTGCCACAGGTAATATTTATAAAGTCCCGACCGGGCTGAGACAGCTGGACCTGGGTCACAACGAGATCACGTGCTGGCCCAGCTTGCCACAGGTAATATTTATAAAGTCCCGACCGGGCTGAGACAGCTGGACCTGGGTCACAACGAGATCACGTGCTGGCCCAGCTTGCCACAGGTAATATTTATAAAGTCCCGACCGGGCTGAGACAGCTGGACCTGGGTCACAACGAGATCACGTGCTGGCCCAGCTTGCCACAGGTAATATTTATAAAGTCCCGACCGGGCTGAGACAGCTGGACCTGGGTCACAACGAGATCACGTGCTGGCCCAGCTTGCCACAGGTAATATTTATAAAGTCCCGACCGGGCTGAGACAGCTGGACCTGGGTCACAACGAGATCACGTGCTGGCCCAGCTTGCCACAGGTAATATTTATAAAGTGACCCGCGCTGACTTCGATCTAAACAATTCCGAAATAAATTATATATCACTTTAAGTCAAAATAAATGTCCACTTTGGTGTGTGAAAGTTTTGTTAAAATCCATTAAACATAATACTGGAAAAAACAAATTAAATGCAGTCGCAAGTGGTCTTGTAAGCTTACCTACCTAGAAGCGGTTATCCGGCTCGAAGGACCATGTACAAGATATTTTCTATACATGTATAATGTATAACAAGTGTGTGATAATCAGTGATGTGCACATCAACTTTAGTTTTTTTTTGGTTCCATTTATTCCTATCGGAAAAGGCAAAGGCAGATCGCCATACAACCAAGACTTATGTTATTTTTGCTTAAGTATCAAATAAATATAATGTTCCACGTTGATATTTGTAAACAGCCACTTCATATAATTTATATATTTGTAGATTAGGATTGTAAAACTTAAATAACCAACTATACATATGTCCAGGTGAAACGTCTCTGCCCGTCCGAAGATGACCCCCTCCCGTGTTACTGTCCCCCCGGTGGCGGTGGTGGTGGTGGTGGTGGGAGAGTCCGCGCCCGCAGCACTGCCCGCGCTCGACCCCGCTCAGCCAGCTCGGCCCGCACACAACTTCTGAACGCCGCTTGTCCCGCTCGACGACATCTGAGACTGGACTCGTTGAGGACTTTGGTAAGTTGTGAAGTGAAGGCTCGTTGATCACTATATGTACTTGGATTATGCTCTAGAAGTAACATATTAATGTTATCTATACTAGCTGTGTCTTCAGGTTGCACCCGCGTTAAGTTACTGTTCCGCTCCTTTGGGTCGTAGCATGATGGTCCTCAACAATTGTGTTATTAAATGCTAAAATATATTTTCAAATCGGACTTATAGTTCCAGTAATTAGCGCGTTCAAACAAACAAACTCTGAAGTATAACTGAAGACTTTATTATTAGTATATATTGTATATTTAATCTGGCAACATTATCTTTAAAAATAAACATTGACAGATGTTTCGTACCGCTTTACTCACAATAATATAAGTATATCTCATTAAAGTCAAATTATGTGCCATCGGAAACCCTATTACTAAGGCTCCGCTGTCCGTCCGTCTATCACTTAGTAACAGGTAGACACTTGTAATTGTATTGCTATGGCCGCTATAACAACAAATTAAAGTGTGTCCCCATACAAACGTGTAACTAGTGTAACTATAATGCATACTCTTAAGTACAACAACAAATAATAAAAACCGGCCAAGTGTGAGTCGGAGTCGCGTTAATTAGTTCCTGCGCCATACAGGGGCATCAAACTTGGTCTGACCTTAGTGCAGTTATTGCAACAGGAAGTATCATTCGACAATCTGAGAATACCTTGTACCGACGTCGTGGTCGCACATGAACTATAGTTCCACAAACTTATCTGGCCCGGTGACAGCGTCGCTGTTGTCGCATGTTTTGCCAAAAAAAAATATTTTTCAATGTAAAGTGGGTATATTCCGGTATATAATATCCGTAGAGACCGCGTATCTGTCCTGCCGCAAGTTTGGCTTTGTCACCGTTGTGATCTAAATGTCTCAAGGAATCTTTCTTAGTGTCGGCCATAGTTACTTAATATCAAATGTTTTTTTTTCACGGGTTACCTTACAGCTCCCGATCTCAGTGTACCCAGCGGAAGACTAAGTCTCCCTATTTATTTGTGAGACTATACCTAAGGTATATTTAGATGGATTTGTCAGAATATGTACCTACATAAGTTTTTAATTATAAAAATTGCCTTTTAAAAAAAGGTGTACCGACTTCAAAAATTATGCACTGAAAGTGTGCTTTCCGAAAGCAATTTATATAAAAAACCCCAAATCGCTTCAAGTGTGCCTATAAAATTTGAAGAGTTCTCGATTTCTCCAGGATCCCATCATCAGATCCTGACCTGATGACCATGGAACCACCTGGGAATGTATACCCTTTCAAACAAATAAAAAAATTCCATATCGGTCCAGGCCTCTTCAAGTAATCGGGGAACATACATAAAAGATTCTGACGTATTGAGAACCTCCTTCTTTTGAAGTTCGGTTTGTTTAACCCATTGGGATCAATTGATATAATATAATGTAATGTAATGAATGTTTTACAGATCCTGAGTAACAACCTGTTGACTCGCGTCCAGCTGAGTACTGACGATGACGGGGATGAACAACCTGATCAGCACGACCAACATTCTGTATGTATACACGACGCTCTAGTTACTTCCCGTCCGCGTCGTCACGTTTATTTTATACTAATGACTTGCTGCAGCTATATGTACATTACGCGGTAACTGTATGTGTTGGGTTCGAAGTAAAATTGCTTTCTAAAGATACATATGAAATTGATTTTCAAAATCACATACACATAAGTTTTATGAAGCCATGAAAGTCCTCATTCTTTGCGTATTTTTAACGGACTTTGCGACTTTAATTATTTTAATATATTTATTAATGTACAATTTTATGTCATTTATTTCATATATTTTAAAAAAACATTAACTATAACTTGCATTTTTTAATAGTTTTTGTATAAGTTCGAAGTCCGTTTCGTGTATAATCGCAAGACACAGGTTTTGTTGAGAAATCGTACTTTCTCATGTTTCTGGTACGTGAATCTTGGTCTATCTTATGTTATCCTTGATTTTTATATCGATTTTAATAGTTGTCCATCTTGCTCATATATTTCTAAAGATATACTTTCTACTGTTCTACAGACTTTGAGGGTCTGGAGCCATACCACGTCTGGTTTTGGGGTTCAGGGAGTCTTCTACGATATTGTGGTGTTCAGGAATGAAGTAGATAGGAACACGAAGAAGGTAGATGAAGTCGGTTTATGGCTGGTTTACAACACAAGGTTTTGAAATAAGTTGAGAAGTTTCGCAAAGAAGGGGTACAAAGTTTAATAAACGTTATTATTGGTAAAAGACATGTATGAAAAGGAATTTACTTACAATATTACGTGCCCTTAATAATATTAATTGTTCGCTTTACATTTTAGATATTAAACTGGTAAATGAGGTCGGGTCTAGCTTCCTGTTTCATCTCGTCAGACTTCGTGTCGGTATGTGCCGACATACCAAATATTAGGAATGTTTATCACAACAATACATACTCTAGGATCAAATTATGACATTTCATTTACCCATGGGAAACATACCAAGCAGTTTGTTAATTGTTAATATGTTTTTTAATTGGTCAAAAATAATAAAATTATTATTATTTTGAATTTTCAATAAGCTACAATAATACGCCATGTATATAATTGAAGGGTAATGGTATAACAGCGCTATAAAAATCTAAGAGCTTTGTGTAGATTATGAAAGAGAAAACGGGGGCAAAGTTTAAACACCAATATTTCCTATTCAATAAAACCCATTGAAAAAATAACAGCTATTTCACTTAGATATATTGAATAAGTAACTATATGCTAAGTGACAGTGACACAGGTGGATTATTTACAGAGAAATTGGGAATAGTTTATCCCAGAAACATGATGGATATAGGAGCCTTAACAAACCATTACAAACAGCAAGTGTTTACATATTAACAAGTAGTTTACCACTCGCTCACTGAGTATCTGTGTGTAACATTCCAGGACTCAGAGGACCCGGAGAGTAGCTCACGAGCTCGCACACGCGGCCGACTGCTGTTCCCTCAGCTGTCCATGTTGGATGTGTCCTACAACCTGCTGCGGAGTGTGCCGCGCGGGATACATGCCCTGACAGCACTCAGCGTGTTTAATATCAGCGGGAATAAGGGTGTGTACTGTGTATATTATCACTATCAGAACAGATGTCACTTCTTATACGATGTGAGCCCTATTGTTTTTATGTAAAACACATTTATTGGCGCGTTTTTGGGTAAAGACCGACTCGTATGACGTGACGAAAAACGGCGTCATGCCCCACTGACCTGGAATAAAGTAATATATTACCACTGGAGTGGTGCGCTTCCAATTGGTACACATAATTAGCTGTCATTTGTATGGAAAAACCCTCTCTTATGTGAGTATCAATGTCGATGTGTCACATCTACCGGGCGTCTCGTGACGGCCACATTTTTTTCAAGACTAGCAAATAACTACCACTTGGTCTAAAAACCAACACACTAACCGTTTCGTTTAACCTCCGCAGATATAACAGATCTGCCTCCTCAGATGGGTCTACTATCAAGACTGTGGAATTTCTCAGCAACCGATTGTGAACTACGTGAGCCACTCCGATCTATGACTAGAGGTCGTTACAGGAGTGCTGAGCTGGTGGGGTACTTGCGGGGGGTGCTGCAGCAGGCGGGCCGGTACAGGAAGGTCAAGTTGATGCTGGTGGGGGAAGCTAATGTCGGGAAGACGAGTCTTCTGCACTGTCTGAGGGGCGAGGGGAGGAGGGGAACAGAGGTACGTCCAAGTAACTGATGGCTAGAAGGGAGGACTACTCTAGTAAGTAAACATTTATTTTGTTGTTCAGCACTGGTCCCGTCGCATGGGAAACAAGAGTGCTCGTCGGGGGGAGAACGTGTCTACTGTGGGGGTCGACATCGGGAGTTGGAGCTACGAGGGGGGGCACCGAGGGGCCGTCACCTTCAGGACCTGGGACTTTGGGGGACAGCACGAGTGAGTACTTGTGCATAACAATCGTGCTATCACTTTGTAAACAATTATTAACACCTTCTTTGATACATGTATGATGGTAACTAGACTCGACCAGTTTGTCTTTCACTGTTATAAAGTCTGTTTTGGTTAAAAGTAATGGATTCCGTAAGATATAGCCATAATATGCCATCGACTAGAGTGACCATGAGTTGTTACTTGTAACTTTATAATGAATAACGAAGAACAATATAGATATTAGTGGGGTTTTAAATATGTCCCACGAATTCTGTTACACCTTGTTACTATATTTTTGTTCCCGGCAGGTACTACGCGACGCACCAATACTTCTTGTCCGGCCGAGCTCTATACGTGGTCGTATGGAGGTCCCACGATGGTCGTCGCGGGCTTAGAGTAGCCACCAGTTGGTTGCGGTCAGTGCAGTCTCGTGCACCGGGGGCGCTAGTTGTAATGGTCGCTACACACGCCGACCTCCCGCCCGCGGTCAGTATTACTTAAGTAAGGAGACGCTTCATACAGTTGGTTGGTTGCGGTCAGTGCAGTCTCGTGCACCGGGGGCGCTAGTTGTAATGGTCGCTACACACGCCGACCTCCCGCCCGCGGTCAGTATTACTTAAGTAAGGAGACGCTTCATACAGTTGGTTGGTTGCGGTCAGTGCAGTCTCGTGCACCGGGGGCGCTAGTTGTAATGGTCGCTACACACGCCGACCTCCCGCCTGCGGTCAGTATTACTTAAGTAAGGAGACGCTTCATACAGTTGGTTGGTTGCGGTCAGTGCAGTCTCGTGCACCGGGGGCGCTAGTTGTAATGGTCGCTACACACGCCGACCTCCCGCCTGCGGTCAGTATTACTTAAGTAAGGAGACGCTTCATACAGTTGGTTGGTTGCGGTCAGTGCAGTCTCGTGCACCGGGGGCGCTAGTTGTAATGGTCGCTACACACGCTGACCTCCCGCCCGCGGTCAGTATTACTTAAGTAAGGAGACGCTTCATACAGTTGGTTGGTTGCGGTCAGTGCAGTCTCGTGCACCGGGGGCGCTAGTTGTAATGGTCGCTACACACGCTGACCTCCCGCCCGCGGTCAGTATTACTTAAGTAAGGAGACGCTTCATACAGTTGGTTGGTTGCGGTCAGTGCAGTCTCGTGCACCGGGGGCGCTAGTTGTAATGGTCGCTACACACGCCGACCTCCCGCCTGCGGTCAGTATTACTTAAGTAAGGAGACGCTTCATACAGTTGGTTGGTTGCGGTCAGTGCAGTCTCGTGCACCGGGGGCGCTAGTTGTAATGGTCGCTACACACGCTGACCTCCCGCCCGCGGTCAGTATTACTTAAGTAAGGAGACGCTTCATACAGTTGGTTGGTTGCGGTCAGTGCAGTCTCGTGCACCGGGGGCGCTAGTTGTAATGGTCGCTACACACGCCGACCTCCCGCCTGCGGTCAGTATTACTTAAGTAAGGAGACGCTTCATACAGTTGGTTGGTTGCGGTCAGTGCAGTCTCGTGCACCGGGGGCGCTAGTTGTAATGGTCGCTACACACGCTGACCTCCCGCCCGCGGTCAGTATTACTTAAGTAAGGAGACGCTTCATACAGTTGGTTGGTTGCGGTCAGTGCAGTCTCGTGCACCGGGGGCGCTAGTTGTAATGGTCGCTACACACGCCGACCTCCCGCCTGCGGTCAGTATTACTTAAGTAAGGAGACGCTTCATACAGTTGGTTGGTTGCGGTCAGTGCAGTCTCGTGCACCGGGGGCGCTAGTTGTAATGGTCGCTACACACGCTGACCTCCCGCCCGCGGTCAGTATTACTTAAGTAAGGAGACGCTTCATACAGTTGGTTGGTTGCGGTCAGTGCAGTCTCGTGCACCGGGGGCGCTAGTTGTAATGGTCGCTACACACGCTGACCTCCCGCCCGCGGTCAGTATTACTTAAGTAAGGAGACGCTTCATACAGTTGGTTGGTTGCGGTCAGTGCAGTCTCGTGCACCGGGGGCGCTAGTTGTAATGGTCGCTACACACGCTGACCTCCCGCCCGCGGTCAGTATTACTTAAGTAAGGAGACGCTTCATACAGTTGGTTGGTTGCGGTCAGTGCAGTCTCGTGCACCGGGGGCGCTAGTTGTAATGGTCGCTACACACGCCGACCTCCCGCCTGCGGTCAGTATTACTTAAGTAAGGGGACGCTTCATACAGTTGGTTGGTTGCGGTCAGTGCAGTCTCGTGCACCGGGGGCGCTAGTTGTAATGGTCGCTACACACGCCGACCTCCCGCCTGCGGTCAGTATTACTTAAGTAAGGGGACGCTTCATACAGTTGGTTGGTTGCGGTCAGTGCAGTCTCGTGCACCGGGGGCGCTAGTTGTAATGGTCGCTACACACGCCGACCTCCCGCCTGCGGTCAGTATTACTTAAGTAAGGGGACGCTTCGTACAGTTGGTTGGTTGCGGTCAGTGCAGTCTCGTGCACCGGGGGCGCTAGTTGTAATGGTCGCTACACACGCCGACCTACCGCCTGCGGACAGTATTACTTAAGTAAGGGGACGCTTCATACAGTTGGTTGGTTGGTTGGTTGCGGTCAGTGCAGATCCGTGCACCGGGGGCGCTAGTTGTAATGGTCGCTACACACGCCGACCTCCCGCCTGCGGTCAGTATTACTTAAGTAAGGGGACGCTTCGTACAGTTGGTTGGTTGCGGTCAGTGCAGTCTCGTGCACCGGGGGCGCTAGTTGTAATGGTCGCTATAGACGCCGACCTCCCGCCTGCGGTCAGTATTACTTAAGTAAGGGGACGCTTCATACAGTTGGTTGGTTGCGGTCAGTGCAGTCTCGTGCACCGGGGGCGCTAGTTGTAATGGTCGCTACACACGCTGACCTCCCGCCCGCGGTCAGTATTACTTAAGTAAGGAGACGCTTCATACAGTTGGTTGGTTGCGGTCAGTGCAGTCTCGTGCACCGGGGGCGCTAGTTGTAATGGTCGCTACACACGCCGACCTCCCGCCTGCGGTCAGTATTACTTAAGTAAGGGGACGCTTCATACAGTTGGTTGGTTGCGGTCAGTGCAGTCTCGTGCACCGGGGGCGCTAGTTGTAATGGTCGCTACACACGCCGACCTCCCGCCTGCGGTCAGTATTACTTAAGTAAGGGGACGCTTCATACAGTTGGTTGGTTGCGGTCAGTGCAGTCTCGTGCACCGGGGGCGCTAGTTGTAATGGTCGCTACACACGCCGACCTCCCGCCTGCGGTCAGTATTACTTAAGTAAGGAGACGCTTCATACAGTTGGTTGGTTGCGGTCAGTGCAGTCTCGTGCACCGGGGGCGCTAGTTGTAATGGTCGCTACACACGCCGACCTCCCGCCTGCGGTCAGTATTACTTAAGTAAGGAGACGCTTCATACAGTTGGTTGGTTGCGGTCAGTGCAGTCTCGTGCACCGGGGGCGCTAGTTGTAATGGTCGCTACACACGCCGACCTCCCGCCTGCGGTCAGTATTACTTAAGTAAGGGGACGCTTCATACAGTTGGTTGGTTGCGGTCAGTGCAGTCTCGTGCACCGGGGGCGCTAGTTGTAATGGTCGCTACACACGCCGACCTCCCGCCTGCGGTCAGTATTACTTAAGTAAGGAGACGCTTCATACAGTTGGTTGGTTGCGGTCAGTGCAGTCTCGTGCACCGGGGGCGCTAGTTGTAATGGTCGCTACACACGCCGACCTCCCGCCTGCGGTCAGTATTACTTAAGTAAGGAGACGCTTCATACAGTTGGTTGGTTGCGGTCAGTGCAGTCTCGTGCACCGGGGGCGCTAGTTGTAATGGTCGCTACACACGCCGACCTCCCGCCTGCGGTCAGTATTACTTAAGTAAGGAGACGCTTCATACAGTTGGTTGGTTGCGGTCAGTGCAGTCTCGTGCACCGGGGGCGCTAGTTGTAATGGTCGCTACACACGCTGACCTCCCGCCTGCGGTCAGTATTACTTAAGTAAGGAGACGCTTCATACAGTTGGTTGGTTGCGGTCAGTGCAGTCTCGTGCACCGGGGGCGCTAGTTGTAATGGTCGCTACACACGCCGACCTCCCGCCTGCGGTCAGTATTACTTAAGTAAGGAGACGCTTCATACAGTTGGTTGGTTGCGGTCAGTGCAGTCTCGTGCACCGGGGGCGCTAGTTGTAATGGTCGCTACACACGCTGACCTCCCGCCTGCGGTCAGTATTACTTAAGTAAGGAGACGCTTCATACAGTTGGTTGGTTGCGGTCAGTGCAGTCTCGTGCACCGGGGGCGCTAGTTGTAATGGTCGCTACACACGCCGACCTCCCGCCTGCGGTCAGTATTACTTAAGTAAGGAGACGCTTCATACAGTTGGTTGGTTGCGGTCAGTGCAGTCTCGTGCACCGGGGGCGCTAGTTGTAATGGTCGCTACACACGCCGACTTCCCGCCTGCGGTCAGTATTACTTAAGTAAGGAGACGCTTCATACAGTTGGTTGGTTGCGGTCAGTGCAGTCTCGTGCACCGGGGGCGCTAGTTGTAATGGTCGCTACACACGCCGACCTCCCGCCTGCGGTCAGTATTACTTAAGTAAGGAGACGCTTCATACAGTTGGTTGGTTGCGGTCAGTGCAGTCTCGTGCACCGGGGGCGCTAGTTGTAATGGTCGCTACACACGCCGACCTCCCGCCTGCGGTCAGTATTACTTAAGTAAGGAGACGCTTCATACAGTTGGTTGGTTGCGGTCAGTGCAGTCTCGTGCACCGGGGGCGCTAGTTGTAATGGTCGCTACACACGCCGACCTCCCGCCTGCGGTCAGTGTTACTTAAGTAAGGAGACGCTTCATACAGTTGGTTGGTTGCGGTCAGTGCAGTCTCGTGCACCGGGGGCGCTAGTTGTAATGGTCGCTACACACGCCGACCTCCCGCCTGCGGTCAGTATTACTTAAGTAAGGAGACGCTTCATACAGTTGGTTGGTTGCGGTCAGTGCAGTCTCGTGCACCGGGGGCGCTAGTTGTAATGGTCGCTACACACGCCGACCTCCCGCCTGCGGTCAGTATTACTTAAGTAAGGGGACGCTTCATACAGTTGGTTGGTTGCGGTCAGTGCAGTCTCGTGCACCGGGGGCGCTAGTTGTAATGGTCGCTACACACGCTGACCTCCCGCCTGCGGTCAGTATTACTTAAGTAAGGGGACGCTTCATACAGTTGGTTGGTTGCGGTCAGTGCAGTCCCGTGCACCGGGGGCGCTAGTTGTAATGGTCGCTACACACGCCGACCTCCCGCCTGCGGTCAGTATTACTTAAGTAAGGGGACGCTTCATACAGTTGGTTGGTTGCGGTCAGTGCAGTCTCGTGCACCGGGGGCGCTAGTTGTAATGGTCGCTACACACGCCGACCTCCCGCCTGCGGTCAGTATTACTTAAGTAAGGGGACGCTTCATACAGTTGGTTGGTTGCGGTCAGTGCAGTCTCGTGCACCGGGGGCGCTAGTTGTAATGGTCGCTACACACGCCGACCTCCCGCCTGCGGTCAGTATTACTTAGGTAAGGGGACGCTTCATACAGTTGGTTGGTTGGTTGGTTGCGGTCAGTGCAGTCTCGTGCACCGGGGGCGCTAGTTGTAATGGTCGCTACACACGCCGACCTCCCGCCTGCGGTCAGTATTACTTAAGTAAGGGGACGCTTCATACAGTTGGTTGGTTGCGGTCAGTGCAGTCTCGTGCACCGGGGGCGCTAGTTGTAATGGTCGCTACACACGCCGACCTCCCGCCTGCGGTCAGTATTACTTAGGTAAGGGGACGCTTCATACAGTTGGTTGGTTGGTTGGTTGCGGTCAGTGCAGTCTCGTGCACCGGGGGCGCTAGTTGTAATGGTCGCTACACACGCCGACCTCCCGCCTGCGGTCAGTATTACTTAAGTAAGGGGACGCTTCATACAGTTGGTTGGTTGCGGTCAGTGCAGTCTCGTGCACCGGGGGCGCTAGTTGTAATGGTCGCTACACACGCCGACCTCCCGCCTGCGGTCAGTATTACTTAAGTAAGGGGACGCTTAATACAGTTGTTTAGTTGCGGTCAGTGCAGTCTCGTGCACCGGGGGCGCTAGTTGTAATGGTCGCTACACACGCCGACCTCCCGCCTGCGGTCAGTATTACTTAAGTAAGGGGACGCTTCATACAGTTGGTTGGTTGCGGTCAGTGCAGTCTCGTGCACCGGGGGCGCTAGTTGTAATGGTCGCTACACACGCCGACCTCCCGCCTGCGGTCAGTATTACTTAAGTAAGGGGACGCTTCATACAGTTGGTTGGTTGCGGTCAGTGCAGTCTCGTGCACCGGGGGCGCTAGTTGTAATGGTCGCTACACACGCCGACCTCCCGCCTGCGGTCAGTATTACTTAAGTAAGGGGACGCTTTATACATTTGGTTGGTTGGTTGGTTGCGGTCAGTGCAGTCTCGTGCACCGGGGGCGCTAGTTGTAATGGTCGCTACACACGCCGACCTCCCGCCTGCGGTCAGTATTACTTAAGTAAGGGGACGCTTCATACAGTTGGTTGGTTGCGGTCAGTGCAGTCTCGTGCACCGGGGGCGCTAGTTGTAATGGTCGCTGCACACGCCGACCTCCCGCCTGCGGTCAGTATTACTTAAGTAAGGGGACGCTTCATACAGTTGGTTGGTTGGTTGGTTGCGGTCAGTGCAGTCCCGTGCACCGGGGGCGCTAGTTGTAATGGTCGCTACACACGCCGACCTCCCGCCTGCGGTCAGTATTACTTAAGTAAGGGGACGCTTCGTACAGTTGGTTGGTTGCGGTCAGTGCAGTCTCGTGCACCGGGGGCGCTAGTTGTAATGGTCGCTACACACGCCGACCTACCGCCTGCGGACAGTATTACTTAAGTAAGGGGACGCTTCATACAGTTGGTTGGTTGGTTGGTTGCGGTCAGTGCAGTCCCGTGCACCGGGGGCGCTAGTTGTAATGGTCGCTACACACGCCGACCTCCCGCCTGCGGTCAGTATTACTTAAGTAAGGGGACGCTTCGTACAGTTGGTTGGTTGCGGTCAGTGCAGTCTCGTGCACCGGGGGCGCTAGTTGTAATGGTCGCTATAGACGCCGACCTCCCGCCTGCGGTCAGTATTACTTAAGTAAGGGGACGCTTCATACAGTTGGTTGGTTGCGGTCAGTGCAGTCTCGTGCACCGGGGGCGCTAGTTGTAATGGTCGCTACACACGCCGACCTCCCGCCTGCGGTCAGTATTACTTAAGTAAGGGGACGCTTCATACAGTTGGTTGGTTGCGGTCAGTGCAGTCTCGTGCACCGGGGGCGCTAGTTGTAATGGTCGCTACACACGCCGACCTCCCGCCTGCGGTCAGTATTACTTAAGTAAGGGGACGCTTCATACAGTTGGTTGGTTGCGGTCAGTGCAGTCTCGTGCACCGGGGGCGCTAGTTGTAATGGTCGCTACACACGCCGACCTCCCGCCTGCGGTCAGTATTACTTAAGTAAGGAGACGCTTCATACAGTTGGTTGGTTGCGGTCAGTGCAGTCTCGTGCACCGGGGGCGCTAGTTGTAATGGTCGCTACACACGCTGACCTCCCGCCCGCGGTCAGTATTACTTAAGTAAGGAGACGCTTCATACAGTTGGTTGGTTGCGGTCAGTGCAGTCTCGTGCACCGGGGGCGCTAGTTGTAATGGTCGCTACACACGCCGACCTCCCGCCTGCGGTCAGTATTACTTAAGTAAGGGGACGCTTCATACAGTTGGTTGGTTGCGGTCAGTGCAGTCTCGTGCACCGGGGGCGCTAGTTGTAATGGTCGCTACACACGCCGACCTCCCGCCTGCGGTCAGTATTACTTAAGTAAGGGGACGCTTCATACAGTTGGTTGGTTGCGGTCAGTGCAGTCTCGTGCACCGGGGGCGCTAGTTGTAATGGTCGCTACACACGCCGACCTCCCGCCTGCGGTCAGTATTACTTAAGTAAGGAGACGCTTCATACAGTTGGTTGGTTGCGGTCAGTGCAGTCTCGTGCACCGGGGGCGCTAGTTGTAATGGTCGCTACACACGCCGACCTCCCGCCTGCGGTCAGTATTACTTAAGTAAGGAGACGCTTCATACAGTTGGTTGGTTGCGGTCAGTGCAGTCTCGTGCACCGGGGGCGCTAGTTGTAATGGTCGCTACACACGCCGACCTCCCGCCTGCGGTCAGTATTACTTAAGTAAGGGGACGCTTCATACAGTTGGTTGGTTGCGGTCAGTGCAGTCTCGTGCACCGGGGGCGCTAGTTGTAATGGTCGCTACACACGCCGACCTCCCGCCTGCAGTCAGTATTACTTAAGTAAGGAGACGCTTCATACAGTTGGTTGGTTGCGGTCAGTGCAGTCTCGTGCACCGGGGGCGCTAGTTGTAATGGTCGCTACACACGCCGACCTCCCGCCTGCGGTCAGTATTACTTAAGTAAGGAGACGCTTCATACAGTTGGTTGGTTGCGGTCAGTGCAGTCTCGTGCACCGGGGGCGCTAGTTGTAATGGTCGCTACACAAGCTGACCTCCCGCCTGCGGTCAGTATTACTTAAGTAAGGGGACGCTTCATACAGTTGGTTGGTTGCGGTCAGTGCAGTCCCGTGCACCGGGGGCGCTAGTTGTAATGGTCGCTACACACGCCGACCTCCCGCCTGCGGTCAGTATTACTTAAGTAAGGGGACGCTTCATACAGTTGGTTGGTTGCGGTCAGTGCAGTCTCGTGCACCGGGGGCGCTAGTTGTAATGGTCGCTACACACGCCGACCTCCCGCCTGCGGTCAGTATTACTTAAGTAAGGGGACGCTTCATACAGTTGGTTGGTTGCGGTCAGTGCAGTCTCGTGCACCGGGGGCGCTAGTTGTAATGGTCGCTACACACGCCGACCTCCCGCCTGCGGTCAGTATTACTTAGGTAAGGGGACGCTTCATACAGTTGGTTGGTTGGTTGGTTGCGGTCAGTGCAGTCTCGTGCACCGGGGGCGCTAGTTGTAATGGTCGCTACACACGCCGACCTCCCGCCTGCGGTCAGTATTACTTAAGTAAGGGGACGCTTCATACAGTTGGTTGGTTGCGGTCAGTGCAGTCTCGTGCACCGGGGGCGCTAGTTGTAATGGTCGCTACACACGCCGACCTCCCGCCTGCGGTCAGTATTACTTAAGTAAGGGGACGCTTAATACAGTTGTTTAGTTGCGGTCAGTGCAGTCTCGTGCACCGGGGGCGCTAGTTGTAATGGTCGCTACACACGCCGACCTCCCGCCTGCGGTCAGTATTACTTAAGTAAGGGGACGCTTCATACAGTTGGTTGGTTGCGGTCAGTGCAGTCTCGTGCACCGGGGGCGCTAGTTGTAATGGTCGCTACACACGCCGACCTCCCGCCTGCGGTCAGTATTACTTAAGTAAGGGGACGCTTCATACAGTTGGTTGGTTGCGGTCAGTGCAGTCTCGTGCACCGGGGGCGCTAGTTGTAATGGTCGCTACACACGCCGACCTCCCGCCTGCGGTCAGTATTACTTAAGTAAGGGGACGCTTTATACATTTGGTTGGTTGGTTGGTTGCGGTCAGTGCAGTCTCGTGCACCGGGGGCGCTAGTTGTAATGGTCGCTACACACGCCGACCTCCCGCCTGCGGTCAGTATTACTTAAGTAAGGGGACGCTTCATACAGTTGGTTGGTTGCGGTCAGTGCAGTCTCGTGCACCGGGGGCGCTAGTTGTAATGGTCGCTGCACACGCCGACCTCCCGCCTGCGGTCAGTATTACTTAAGTAAGGGGACGCTTCATACAGTTGGTTGGTTGGTTGGTTGCGGTCAGTGCAGTCCCGTGCACCGGGGGCGCTAGTTGTAATGGTCGCTACACACGCCGACCTCCCGCCTGCGGTCAGTATTACTTAGGTAAGGGGACGCTTCATACAGTTGGTTGGTTGGTTGGTTGCGGTCAGTGCAGTCTCGTGCACCGGGGGCGCTAGTTGTAATGGTCGCTACACACGCCGACCTACCGCCTGCGGACAGTATTACTTAAGTAAGGGGACGCTTCATACAGTTGGTTGGTTGGTTGGTTGCGGTCAGTGCAGATCCGTGCACCGGGGGCGCTAGTTGTAATGGTCGCTACACACGCCGACCTCCCGCCTGCGGTCAGTATTACTTAAGTAAGGGGACGCTTCGTACAGTTGGTTGGTTGCGGTCAGTGCAGTCTCGTGCACCGGGGGCGCTAGTTGTAATGGTCGCTATAGACGCCGACCTCCCGCCTGCGGTCAGTATTACTTAAGTAAGGGGACGCTTCATACAGTTGGTTGGTTGCGGTCAGTGCAGTCTCGTGCACCGGGGGCGCTAGTTGTAATGGTCGCTACACACGCTGACCTCCCGCCCGCGGTCAGTATTACTTAAGTAAGGAGACGCTTCATACAGTTGGTTGGTTGCGGTCAGTGCAGTCTCGTGCACCGGGGGCGCTAGTTGTAATGGTCGCTACACACGCCGACCTCCCGCCTGCGGTCAGTATTACTTAAGTAAGGGGACGCTTCATACAGTTGGTTGGTTGCGGTCAGTGCAGTCTCGTGCACCGGGGGCGCTAGTTGTAATGGTCGCTACACACGCCGACCTCCCGCCTGCGGTCAGTATTACTTAAGTAAGGGGACGCTTCATACAGTTGGTTGGTTGCGGTCAGTGCAGTCTCGTGCACCGGGGGCGCTAGTTGTAATGGTCGCTACACACGCCGACCTCCCGCCTGCGGTCAGTATTACTTAAGTAAGGAGACGCTTCATGCAGTTGGTTGGTTGCGGTCAGTGCAGTCTCGTGCACCGGGGGCGCTAGTTGTAATGGTCGCTACACACGCCGACCTCCCGCCTGCGGTCAGTATTACTTAAGTAAGGAGACGCTTCATACAGTTGGTTGGTTGCGGTCAGTGCAGTCTCGTGCACCGGGGGCGCTAGTTGTAATGGTCGCTACACACGCCGACCTCCCGCCTGCGGTCAGTATTACTTAAGTAAGGGGACGCTTCATACAGTTGGTTGGTTGCGGTCAGTGCAGTCTCGTGCACCGGGGGCGCTAGTTGTAATGGTCGCTACACACGCCGACCTCCCGCCTGCGGTCAGTATTACTTAAGTAAGGAGACGCTTCATACAGTTGGTTGGTTGCGGTCAGTGCAGTCTCGTGCACCGGGGGCGCTAGTTGTAATGGTCGCTACACACGCCGACCTCCCGCCTGCGGTCAGTATTACTTAAGTAAGGAGACGCTTCATACAGTTGGTTGGTTGCGGTCAGTGCAGTCTCGTGCACCGGGGGCGCTAGTTGTAATGGTCGCTACACACGCCGACCTCCCGCCTGCGGTCAGTATTACTTAAGTAAGGGGACGCTTCATACAGTTGGTTGGTTGCGGTCAGTGCAGTCTCGTGCACCGGGGGCGCTAGTTGTAATGGTCGCTACACAAGCTGACCTCCCGCCTGCGGTCAGTATTACTTAAGTAAGGGGACGCTTCATACAGTTGGTTGGTTGCGGTCAGTGCAGTCCCGTGCACCGGGGGCGCTAGTTGTAATGGTCGCTACACACGCCGACCTCCCGCCTGCGGTCAGTATTACTTAAGTAAGGGGACGCTTCATACAGTTGGTTGGTTGCGGTCAGTGCAGTCTCGTGCACCGGGGGCGCTAGTTGTAATGGTCGCTACACACGCCGACCTCCCGCCTGCGGTCAGTATTACTTAAGTAAGGGGACGCTTCATACAGTTGGTTGGTTGCGGTCAGTGCAGTCTCGTGCACCGGGGGCGCTAGTTGTAATGGTCGCTACACACGCCGACCTCCCGCCTGCGGTCAGTATTACTTAGGTAAGGGGACGCTTCATACAGTTGGTTGGTTGGTTGGTTGCGGTCAGTGCAGTCTCGTGCACCGGGGGCGCTAGTTGTAATGGTCGCTACACACGCCGACCTCCCGCCTGCGGTCAGTATTACTTAAGTAAGGGGACGCTTCATACAGTTGGTTGGTTGCGGTCAGTGCAGTCTCGTGCACCGGGGGCGCTAGTTGTAATGGTCGCTACACACGCCGACCTCCCGCCTGCGGTCAGTATTACTTAGGTAAGGGGACGCTTCATACAGTTGGTTGGTTGGTTGGTTGCGGTCAGTGCAGTCTCGTGCACCGGGGGCGCTAGTTGTAATGGTCGCTACACACGCCGACCTCCCGCCTGCGGTCAGTATTACTTAAGTAAGGGGACGCTTCATACAGTTGGTTGGTTGCGGTCAGTGCAGTCTCGTGCACCGGGGGCGCTAGTTGTAATGGTCGCTACACACGCCGACCTCCCGCCTGCGGTCAGTATTACTTAAGTAAGGGGACGCTTCATACAGTTGGTTGGTTGCGGTCAGTGCAGTCTCGTGCACCGGGGGCGCTAGTTGTAATGGTCGCTGCACACGCCGACCTCCCGCCTGCGGTCAGTATTACTTAAGTAAGGGGACGCTTCATACAGTTGGTTGGTTGGTTGGTTGCGGTCAGTGCAGTCCCGTGCACCGGGGGCGCTAGTTGTAATGGTCGCTACACACGCCGACCTCCCGCCTGCGGTCAGTATTACTTAAGTAAGGGGACGCTTCGTACAGTTGGTTGGTTGCGGTCAGTGCAGTCTCGTGCACCGGGGGCGCTAGTTGTAATGGTCGCTACACACGCCGACCTACCGCCTGCGGACAGTATTACTTAAGTAAGGGGACGCTTCATACAGTTGGTTGGTTGGTTGGTTGCGGTCAGTGCAGTCCCGTGCACCGGGGGCGCTAGTTGTAATGGTCGCTACACACGCCGACCTCCCGCCTGCGGTCAGTATTACTTAAGTAAGGGGACGCTTCGTACAGTTGGTTGGTTGCGGTCAGTGCAGTCTCGTGCACCGGGGGCGCTAGTTGTAATGGTCGCTATAGACGCCGACCTCCCGCCTGCGGTCAGTATTACTTAAGTAAGGGGACGCTTCATGCAGTTGGTTGGTTGCGGTCAGTGCAGTCTCGTGCACCGGGGGCGCTAGTTGTAATGGTCGCTACACACGCTGACCTCCCGCCCGCGGTCAGTATTACTTAAGTAAGGAGACGCTTCATACAGTTGGTTGGTTGCGGTCAGTGCAGTCCCGTGCACCGGGGGCGCTAGTTGTAATGGTCGCTACACACGCCGACCTCCCGCCTGCGGTCAGTATTACTTAAGTAAGGAGACGCTTCATACAGTTGGTTGGTTGCGGTCAGTGCAGTCTCGTGCACCGGGGGCGCTAGTTGTAATGGTCGCTACACACGCCGACCTCCCGCCTGCGGTCAGTATTACTTAAGTAAGGAGACGCTTCATACAGTTGGTTGGTTGCGGTCAGTGCAGTCTCGTGCACCGGGGGCGCTAGTTGTAATGGTCGCTACACACGCCGACCTCCCGCCTGCGGTCAGTATTACTTAAGTAAGGGGACGCTTCATACAGTTGGTTGGTTGCGGTCAGTGCAGTCTCGTGCACCGGGGGCGCTAGTTGTAATGGTCGCTACACACGCTGACCTCCCGCCCGCGGTCAGTATTACTTAAGTAAGGAGACGCTTCATACAGTTGGTTGGTTGCGGTCAGTGCAGTCTCGTGCACCGGGGGCGCTAGTTGTAATGGTCGCTACACACGCCGACCTCCCGCCTGCGGTCAGTATTACTTAAGTAAGGGGACGCTTCATACAGTTGGTTGGTTGCGGTCAGTGCAGTCTCGTGCACCGGGGGCGCTAGTTGTAATGGTCGCTACACACGCCGACCTCCCGCCTGCGGTCAGTATTACTTAAGTAAGGGGACGCTTCATACAGTTGGTTGGTTGCGGTCAGTGCAGTCTCGTGCACCGGGGGCGCTAGTTGTAATGGTCGCTACACACGCCGACCTCCCGCCTGCGGTCAGTATTACTTAAGTAAGGGGACGCTTCATACAGTTGGTTGGTTGCGGTCAGTGCAGTCTCGTGCACCGGGGGCGCTAGTTGTAATGGTCGCTACACACGCCGACCTCCCGCCTGCGGTCAGTATTACTTAAGTAAGGAGACGCTTCATACAGTTGGTTGGTTGCGGTCAGTGCAGTCTCGTGCACCGGGGGCGCTAGTTGTAATGGTCGCTACACACGCCGACCTCCCGCCTGCGGTCAGTATTACTTAAGTAAGGAGACGCTTCATACAGTTGGTTGGTTGCGGTCAGTGCAGTCTCGTGCACCGGGGGCGCTAGTTGTAATGGTCGCTACACACGCCGACCTCCCGCCTGCGGTCAGTATTACTTAAGTAAGGAGACGCTTCATACAGTTGGTTGGTTTCGGTCAGTGCAGTCTCGTGCACCGGGGGCGCTAGTTGTAATGGTCGCTACACACGCCGACCTCCCGCCTGCGGTCAGTATTACTTAAGTAAGGAGACGCTTCATACAGTTGGTTGGTTGCGGTCAGTGCAGTCTCGTGCACCGGGGGCGCTAGTTGTAATGGTCGCTACACACGCCGACCTCCCGCCTGCGGTCAGTATTACTTAAGTAAGGAGACGCTTCATACAGTTGGTTGGTTGCGGTCAGTGCAGTCTCGTGCACCGGGGGCGCTAGTTGTAATGGTCGCTACACACGCCGACCTCCCGCCTGCGGTCAGTATTACTTAAGTAAGGAGACGCTTCATACAGTTGGTTGGTTGCGGTCAGTGCAGTCTCGTGCACCGGGGGCGCTAGTTGTAATGGTCGCTACACACGCCGACCTCCCGCCTGCGGTCAGTATTACTTAAGTAAGGAGACGCTTCATACAGTTGGTTGGTTGCGGTCAGTGCAGTCTCGTGCACCGGGGGCGCTAGTTGTAATGGTCGCTACACACGCCGACCTCCCGCCTGCGGTCAGTATTACTTAAGTAAGGAGACGCTTCATACAGTTGGTTGGTTGCGGTCAGTGCAGTCTCGTGCACCGGGGGCGCTAGTTGTAATGGTCGCTACACACGCCGACCTCCCGCCTGCGGTCAGTATTACTTAAGTAAGGGGACGCTTCATACAGTTGGTTGGTTGCGGTCAGTGCAGTCTCGTGCACCGGGGGCGCTAGTTGTAATGGTCGCTACACACGCCGACCTCCCGCCTGCGGTCAGTATTACTTAAGTAAGGAGACGCTTCATACAGTTGGTTGGTTGCGGTCAGTGCAGTCTCGTGCACCGGGGGCGCTAGTTGTAATGGTCGCTACACACGCCGACCTCCCGCCTGCGGTCAGTATTACTTAAGTAAGGGGACGCTTCATACAGTTGGTTGGTTGCGGTCAGTGCAGTCTCGTGCACCGGGGGCGCTAGTTGTAATGGTCGCTACACACGCCGACCTCCCGCCTGCGGTCAGTATTACTTAAGTAAGGAGACGCTTCATACAGTTGGTTGGTTGCGGTCAGTGCAGTCTCGTGCACCGGGGGCGCTAGTTGTAATGGTCGCTACACACGCCGACCTCCCGCCTGCGGTCAGTATTACTTAGGTAAGGGGACGCTTCATACAGTTGGTTGGTTGGTTGGTTGCGGTCAGTGCAGTCTCGTGCACCGGGGGCGCTAGTTGTAATGGTCGCTACACACGCCGACCTCCCGCCTGCGGTCAGTATTACTTAAGTAAGGGGACGCTTCATACAGTTGGTTGGTTGCGGTCAGTGCAGTCTCGTGCACCGGGGGCGCTAGTTGTAATGGTCGCTAGACACGCCGACCTCCCGCCTGCGGTCAGTATTACTTAGGTAAGGGGACGCTTCATACAGTTGGTTGGTTGGTTGGTTGCGGTCAGTGCAGTCTCGTGCACCGGGGGCGCTAGTTGTAATGGTCGCTACACACGCCGACCTCCCGCCTGCGGTCAGTATTACTTAAGTAAGGGGACGCTTCATACAGTTGGTTGGTTGCGGTCAGTGCAGTCTCGTGCACCGGGGGCGCTAGTTGTAATGGTCGCTACACACGCCGACCTCCCGCCTGCGGTCAGTATTACTTAAGTAAGGGGACGCTTAATACAGTTGTTTAGTTGCGGTCAGTGCAGTCTCGTGCACCGGGGGCGCTAGTTGTAATGGTCGCTACACACGCCGACCTCCCGCCTGCGGTCAGTATTACTTAAGTAAGGGGACGCTTCATACAGTTGGTTGGTTGCGGTCAGTGCAGTCTCGTGCACCGGGGGCGCTAGTTGTAATGGTCGCTACACACGCCGACCTCCCGCCTGCGGTCAGTATTACTTAAGTAAGGGGACGCTTCATACAGTTGGTTGGTTGCGGTCAGTGCAGTCTCGTGCACCGGGGGCGCTAGTTGTAATGGTCGCTACACACGCCGACCTCCCGCCTGCGGTCAGTATTACTTAAGTAAGGGGACGCTTTATACATTTGGTTGGTTGGTTGGTTGCGGTCAGTGCAGTCTCGTGCACCGGGGGCGCTAGTTGTAATGGTCGCTACACACGCCGACCTCCCGCCTGCGGTCAGTATTACTTAAGTAAGGGGACGCTTCATACAGTTGGTTGGTTGCGGTCAGTGCAGTCTCGTGCACCGGGGGCGCTAGTTGTAATGGTCGCTGCACACGCCGACCTCCCGCCTGCGGTCAGTATTACTTAAGTAAGGGGACGCTTCATACAGTTGGTTGGTTGGTTGGTTGCGGTCAGTGCAGTCCCGTGCACCGGGGGCGCTAGTTGTAATGGTCGCTACACACGCCGACCTCCCGCCTGCGGTCAGTATTACTTAAGTAAGGGGACGCTTCGTACAGTTGGTTGGTTGCGGTCAGTGCAGTCTCGTGCACCGGGGGCGCTAGTTGTAATGGTCGCTACACACGCCGACCTACCGCCTGCGGACAGTATTACTTAAGTAAGGGGACGCTTCATACAGTTGGTTGGTTGGTTGGTTGCGGTCAGTGCAGTCCCGTGCACCGGGGGCGCTAGTTGTAATGGTCGCTACACACGCTGACCTCCCGCCTGCGGTCAGTATTACTTAAGTAAGGGGACGCTTCGTACAGTTGGTTGGTTGCGGTCAGTGCAGTCTCGTGCACCGGGGGCGCTAGTTGTAATGGTCGCTATAGACGCCGACCTCCCGCCTGCGGTCAGTATTACTTAAGTAAGGGGACGCTTCATACAGTTGGTTGGTTGCGGTCAGTGCAGTCTCGTGCACCGGGGGCGCTAGTTGTAATGGTCGCTACACACGCCGACCTCCCGCCTGCGGTCAGTATTACTTAAGTAAGGGGACGCTTCATACAATTGGTTGGTTGCGGTCAGTGCAGTCTCGTGCACCGGGGGCGCTAGTTGTAATGGTCGCTACACACGCCGACCTCCCGCCTGCGGTCAGTATTACTTAAGTAAGGGGACGCTTTATACATTTGGTTGGTTGGTTGGTTGCGGTCAGTGCAGTCTCGTGCACCGGGGGCGTTAGTTGTAATGGTCGCTACACACGCCGACCTCCCGCCTGCGGTCAGTATTACTTAAGTAAGGGGACGCTTCATACAGTTGGTTGGTTGCGGTCAGTGCAGTCTCGTGCACCGGGGGCGCTAGTTGTAATGGTCGCTGCACACGCCGACCTCCCGCCTGCGGTCAGTATTACTTAAGTAAGGGGACGCTTCATACAGTTGGTTGGTTGGTTGGTTGCGGTCAGTGCAGTCCCGTGCACCGGGGGCGCTAGTTGTAATGGTCGCTACACACGCCGACCTCCCGCCTGCGGTCAGTATTACTTAAGTAAGGGGACGCTTCGTACAGTTGGTTGGTTGCGGTCAGTGCAGTCCCGTGCACCGGGGGCGCTAGTTGTAATGGTCGCTACACACGCCGACCTCCCGCCTGCGGTCAGTATTACTTAAGTAAGGGGACGCTTCGTACAGTTGGTTGGTTGCGGTCAGTGCAGTCTCGTGCACCGGGGGCGCTAGTTGTAATGGTCGCTACACACGCCGACCTACCGCCTGCGGACAGTATTACTTAAGTAAGGGGACGCTTCATACAGTTGGTTGGTTGGTTGGTTGCGGTCAGTGCAGTCCCGTGCACCGGGGGCGCTAGTTGTAATGGTCGCTACACACGCCGACCTCCCGCCTGCGGTCAGTATTACTTAAGTAAGGGGACGCTTCGTACAGTTGGTTGGTTGCGGTCAGTGCAGTCTCGTGCACCGGGGGCGCTAGTTGTAATGGTCGCTATAGACGCCGACCTCCCGCCTGCGGTCAGTATTACTTAAGTAAGGGGACGCTTCATACAGTTGGTTGGTTGCGGTCAGTGCAGTCTCGTGCACCGGGGGCGCTAGTTGTAATGGTCGCTACACACGCCGACCTCCCGCCTGCGGTCAGTATTACTTAAGTAAGGGGACGCTTCATACAATTGGTTGGTTGCGGTCAGTGCAGTCTCGTGCACCGGGGGCGCTAGTTGTAATGGTCGCTATAGACGCCGACCTCCCGCCTGCGGTCAGTATTACTTAAGTAAGGGGACGCTTCATACAGTTGGTTGGTTGCGGTCAGTGCAGTCTCGTGCACCGGGGGCGCTAGTTGTAATGGTCGCTATAGACGCCGACCTCCCGCCTGCGGTCAGTATTACTTAAGTAAGGGGACGCTTCATACAGTTGGTTGGTTGCGGTCAGTGCAGTCCCGTGCACCGGGGGCGCTAGTTGTAATGGTCGCTACACACGCCGACCTCCCGCCTGCGGTCAGTATTACTTAAGTAAGGGGACGCTTCATACAGTTGGTTGGTTGCGGTCAGTGCAGTCTCGTGCACCGGGGGCGCTAGTTGTAATGGTCGCTACACACGCCGACCTCCCGCCTGCGGTCAGTATTACTTAAGTAAGGGGACGCTTTATACATTTGGTTGGTTGGTTGGTTGCGGTCAGTGCAGTCTCGTGCACCGGGGGCGTTAGTTGTAATGGTCGCTACACACGCCGACCTCCCGCCTGCGGTCAGTATTACTTAAGTAAGGGGACGCTTCATACAGTTGGTTGGTTGCGGTCAGTGCAGTCTCGTGCACCGGGGGCGCTAGTTGTAATGGTCGCTGCACACGCCGACCTCCCGCCTGCGGTCAGTATTACTTAAGTAAGGGGACGCTTCATACAGTTGGTTGGTTGGTTGGTTGCGGTCAGTGCAGTCCCGTGCACCGGGGGCGCTAGTTGTAATGGTCGCTACACACGCCGACCTCCCGCCTGCGGTCAGTATTACTTAAGTAAGGGGACGCTTCGTACAGTTGGTTGGTTGCGGTCAGTGCAGTCTCGTGCACCGGGGGCGCTAGTTGTAATGGTCGCTACACACGCCGACCTACCGCCTGCGGACAGTATTACTTAAGTAAGGGGACGCTTCATACAGTTGGTTGGTTGGTTGGTTGCGGTCAGTGCAGTCCCGTGCACCGGGGGCGCTAGTTGTAATGGTCGCTACACACGCCGACCTCCCGCCTGCGGTCAGTATTACTTAAGTAAGGGGACGCTTCGTACAGTTGGTTGGTTGCGGTCAGTGCAGTCTCGTGCACCGGGGGCGCTAGTTGTAATGGTCGCTATAGACGCCGACCTCCCGCCTGCGGTCAGTATTACTTAAGTAAGGGGACGCTTCATACAGTTGGTTGGTTGCGGTCAGTGCAGTCTCGTGCACCGGGGGCGCTAGTTGTAATGGTCGCTACACACGCCGACCTCCCGCCTGCGGTCAGTATTACTTAAGTAAGGGGACGCTTCATACAATTGGTTGGTTGCGGTCAGTGCAGTCTCGTGCACCGGGGGCGCTAGTTGTAATGGTCGCTATAGACGCCGACCTCCCGCCTGCGGTCAGTATTACTTAAGTAAGGGGACGCTTCATACAGTTGGTTGGTTGCGGTCAGTGCAGTCTCGTGCACCGGGGGCGCTAGTTGTAATGGTCGCTATAGACGCCGACCTCCCGCCTGCGGTCAGTATTACTTAAGTAAGGGGACGCTTCATACAGTTGGTTGGTTGCGGTCAGTGCAGTCCCGTGCACCGGGGGCGCTAGTTGTAATGGTCGCTACACACGCCGACCTCCCGCCTGCGGTCAGTATTACTTAAGTAAGGGGACGCTTCATACAGTTGGTTGGTTGCGGTCAGTGCAGTCTCGTGCACCGGGGGCGCTAGTTGTAATGGTCGCTACACACGCCGACCTCCCGCCTGCGGTCAGTATTACTTAAGTAAGGGGACGCTTCATACAGTTGGTTGCTTGCGGTCAGTGCAGTCTCGTGCACCGGGGGCGCTAGTTGTAATGGTCGCTACACACGCCGACCTCCCGCCTGCGGTCAGTATTACTTAAGTAAGGGGACGCTTCATACAGTTGGTTGCTTGCGGTCAGTGCAGTCTCGTGTACCGGGGGCGCTAGTTGTAATGGTCGCTACACACGCTGACCTCCCGCCTGCGGTCAGTATTACTTAAGTAAGGGGACGCTTCATACAGTTGGTTGCTTGCGGTCAGTGCAGTCTCGTGCACCGGGGGCGCTAGTTGTAATGGTCGCTACACACGCTGACCTCCCGCCTGCGGTCAGTATTACTTAAGTAAGGGGACGCTTCATACAGTTGGTTGCTTGCGGTCAGTGCAGTCTCGTGCACCGGGGGCGCTAGTTGTAATGGTCGCTACACACGCCGACCTCCCGCCTGCGGTCAGTATTACTTAAGTAAGGGGACGCTTCATACAGTTGGTTGCTTGCGGTCAGTGCAGTCTCGTGCACCGGGGGCGCTAGTTGTAATGGTCGCTACACACGCTGACCTCCCGCCTGCGGTCAGTATTACTTAAGTAAGGGGACGCTTCATACAGTTGGTTGCTTGCGGTCAGTGCAGTCTCGTGCACCGGGGGCGCTAGTTGTAATGGTCGCTACACACGCCGACCTCCCGCCTGCGGTCAGTATTACTTAAGTAAGGGGACGCTTCATACAGTTGGTTGCTTGCGGTCAGTGCAGTCTCGTGCACCGGGGGCGCTAGTTGTAATGGTCGCTACACACGCTGACCTCCCGCCTGCGGTCAGTATTACTTAAGTAAGGGGACGCTTCATACAGTTGGTTGCTTGCGGTCAGTGCAGTCTCGTGCACCGGGGGCGCTAGTTGTAATGGTCGCTACACACGCTGACCTCCCGCCTGCGGTCAGTATTACTTAAGTAAGGGGACGCTTCATACAGTTGGTTGCTTGCGGTCAGTGCAGTCTCGTGCACCGGGGGCGCTAGTTGTAATGGTCGCTACACACGCCGACCTCCCGCCTGCGGTCAGTATTACTTAAGTAAGGGGACGCTTCATACAGTTGGTTGCTTGCGGTCAGTGCAGTCTCGTGCACCGGGGGCGCTAGTTGTAATGGTCGCTACACACGCTGACCTCCCGCCTGCGGTCAGTATTACTTAAGTAAGGGGACGCTTCATACAGTTGGTTGCTTGCGGTCAGTGCAGTCTCGTGCACCGGGGGCGCTAGTTGTAATGGTCGCTACACACGCCGACCTCCCGCCTGCGGTCAGTATTACTTAAGTAAGGGGACGCTTCATACAGTTGGTTGCTTGCGGTCAGTGCAGTCTCGTGCACCGGGGGCGCTAGTTGTAATGGTCGCTACACACGCCGACCTCCCGCCTGCGGTCAGTATTACTTAAGTAAGGGGACGCTTCATACAGTTGGTTGCTTGCGGTCAGTGCAGTCTCGTGCACCGGGGGCGCTAGTTGTAATGGTCGCTACACACGCCGACCTCCCGCCTGCGGTCAGTATTACGGACCTTGGGACAGTTGGTTTTTCTGAAATCCACAAAATACAGAGAAAATAACATAACATATTCTTTTGAATATACACTTGGCCGTAGGCTTTGTGATTACATTATTAAAGTTTGTTCAACAGGAGGACATCCCAGAAGATGAGACTCCAGAGAGTTTGCAGCGCCTCATCAGAACTCACATCATCGGCCTACCTGACGCTGACAAGCGAGGTCTGCCCAAAGTTATAGACTCTATTGAGGTAAACACAGCTTCACTTCGATTTAGAAACGTATGTCTTGGACGTCCTTCTTTGATCATTTCACGTTAGTCTATTCAACCCATACAATAAATAACATTATAAAGTTATCTCCTATTACCACACACCAAAGATTCAGTAATAATATGTGACATACAATTATCTAAATGAGGAATGGTCTTGGCTAAACTTGTTTGCAGGTATCATGCAGTACTCGTGTGAACATCCGCGTGCTAGCTGACGTGCTGTACAACGCGGCCTTCACCATCAAACCTCCAGGCAAGTCTATACTGCTATACAGGATGTATCAGAATATTAAACCTCCGCATAGTAACCATACTTTACTCTTGAGAATCCCATGTACCTACATTTAAGTGTATAAGTTTTATTTGACACCACATCGGATGGACACCCTAATCATTGAGCGACGACATTAACTTCCCTACTCATGCCCGTCGGGTTTTAAAAACCCTCATGCTCATTTGATGATTCTTATAAAGCCGATTCCAGAGTAATTTTGATATCTATGGTCATGGGTGCTGGAGCCCCCGAGCACCCACGGAGTCGGTGCCCTTGCTACCGATCTTTAGTCTTCATGTTCTGTATGAGAGAAGCAGTTCAATACTATTATACTCACCACTTGTATTTCAAATTGACTTTTTGACTTGTTCAAACCTAACTAATATTATAAAGGCGGAAGTGTGTTTGTTTGTCCTTTATTCATGTCGAAACAGAGCAACGGATTGAAGTGAATATGTATTAACGATCATGTCTGGGCATAGAGTACTGAGACTAAGGAGGGCCCATAGACGAGCTCCCCCTTTTCGCCAATTTTCTGACCATTAGGATAGTAGTAAGTTAACTTACGTTACGTTGGTATCTTATCGAAAAATAGTTAATTGTGTTGTTGTTAAATGTGGAAAGCTATCTAGGACGTCTCATTTGTGGAAACATAGTGTTTATTATAATTAATATGTTTTTAGCATCTCCATATTAAAGTAAAAGCCGTTGCGACAATAAAATTACAGAAAAATACAGTAGTACAGGGGTTAGTACTAGGCGATTACCCTCCCTCCCGCTAAAAGTGACCGCTTCACACCGCTTTGGTATATACTTAAAGAAAAGAAAAGCACTATCGTGTTAGTTAGGTCTGTATTCTGCATTCATACGTGACAGGGAGAGTATTAGGTACAATTAATGTGAATAAAGAACATTTACCCACAGGTAGCAAGGAGCCACTACTCTCGCAACTAGTACCAGCTTCGTACCTGAGTGTAGAGGAGTGTGTATATCATCTGTCCACTGAGTTACCGGAGCCCGTTCTGAGACGGGAGGAGTTCAGGAGACATGTGACGTTGTACTTCAGTAAGAGAGGATGGCGGGGACTGCCTGATGACGAGCTGCAGAGAGCTGTTGTGTTCCTACATGAGAATGGTAGGTACTATTGACTATATGAAAGCAGTTCTCTTGCTCAGGATTGTGTATGAGTGTAGAGGAGTGTGTATATCATCTGTCCACTGAGTTACCGGAGCCCGTACTGAGACGGGAGGAGTTCAGGAGACATGTGACGTTGTACTTCAGTAAGAGAGGATGGCGAGGACTGCCTGATGACGAGCTGCAGAGAGCTGTTGTGTTCCTACATGAGAATGGTAGGTACTATTGACTATATGAAAGCAGTTCTCTTGCTCAGTATTGTGTATGAGTGTAGAGGAGTGTGTATATCATCTGTCCACTGAGTTACCGGAGCCCGTACTGAGACGGGAGGAGTTCAGGAGACATGTGACGTTGTACTTCAGTAAGAGAGGATGGCGAGGACTGCCTGATGACGAGCTGCAGAGAGCTGTTGTGTTCCTACATGAGAATGGTAGGTACTATTGACTATATGAAAGCAGTTCTCTTGCTCAGTATTGTGTATGAGTGTAGAGGAGTGTGTATATCATCTGTCCACTGAGTTACCGGAGCCCGTACTGAGACGGGAGGAGTTCAGGAGACATGTGACGTTGTACTTCAGCAAGAGATGACGAGCTGATTATATATATTTAGACGCCAACCCAACATGATATATTCCAGGTGTATTACTACACTACGAAGACGCTGCATTAAAAGAGCTCTACTTCCTGAGTCCACAGTGGTTGTGTGACTTGTTAGCTCACGTGGTCACTGTGAGAGAAGTAAATCCGTTCGCTGTGGGAGGTCTCATGAAGTTGGAGGACTTGCCACACGTGTTGAAGGCCAGTCCAGCGTTGGGAGACATTAGAGACGCGGGCTCGCTGGCTGTGTCGTTACTCAATAAGTTTGAGCTGGCTCTGACTTGGGACTCAAGGTATCATGTTGGGATTTCTTCCATGTAGAGATTACTTAAATATCACTTGTTTATTCCATGTATGAACGCAACTCACTATACATTACCACTCTTATTAATAAACTCGAAGTAGCGACGTAGTAACTAAACTGTGTTTCTGGCTCTGACTTGGGACTCAAGGTATCATGTTGGGATTTCTTCCATGTAGAGATTACTTAAATATCACTTGTTTATTCCATGTATGAACGCAACTCACTATACATTACCACTCTTATTAATAAACTCGAAGTAGCGACGTAGTAACTAAACTGTGTTTCTGGCTCTGACTTGGGACTCAAGGTATCATGTTGGGATTTCTTCCATGTAGAGATTACTTAAATATCACTTGTTTATTCCATGTATGAACGCAACTCACTATACATTACCACTCTTATTAATAAACTCGAAGTAGCGACGTAGTAACTAAACTGTGTTTCTGGCTCTGACTTGGGACTCAAGGTATCATGTTGGGATTTCTTCCATGTAGAGATTACTTAAATATCACTTGTTTATTCCATGTATGAACGCAACTCACTATACATTACCACTCTTATTAATAAACTCGAAGTAGCGACGTAGTAACTAAACTGTGTTTCTGGCTCTGACTTGGGACTCAAGGTATCATGTTGGGATTTCTTCCATGTAGAGATTACTTAAATATCACTTGTTTATTCCATGTATGAACGCAACTCACTATACATTACCACTCTTATTAATAAACTCGAAGTAGCGACGTAGTAACTAAACTGTGTTTCTGGCTCTGACTTGGGACTCAAGGTATCATGTTGGGATTTCTTCCATGTAGAGATTACTTAAATATCACTTGTTTATTCCATGTATGAACGCAACTCACTATACATTACCACTCTTATTAATAAACTCGAAGTAGCGACGTAGTAACTAAACTGTGTTTCTGGCTCTGACTTGGGACTCAAGGTATCATGTTGGGATTTCTTCCATGTAGAGATTACTTAAATATCACTTGTTTATTCCATGTATGAACGCAACTCACTATACATTACCACTCTTATTAATAAACTCGAAGTAGCGACGTAGTAACTAAACTGTGTTTCTGGCTCTGACTTGGGACTCAAGGTATCATGTTGGGATTTCTTCCATGTAGAGATTACTTAAATATCACTTGTTTATTCCATGTATGAACGCAACTCACTATACATTACCACTCTTATTAATAAACTCGAAGTAGCGACGTAGTAACTAAACTGTGTTTCTGGCTCTGACTTGGGACTCAAGGTATCATGTTGGGATTTCTTCCATGTAGAGATTACTTAAATATCACTTGTTTATTCCATGTATGAACGCAACTCACTATACATTACCACTCTTATTAATAAACTCGAAGTAGCGACGTAGTAACTAAACTGTGTTTCTGGCTCTGACTTGGGACTCAAGGTATCATGTTGGGATTTCTTCCATGTAGAGATTACTTAAATATCACTTGTTTATTCCATGTATGAACGCAACTCACTATACATTACCACTCTTATTAATAAACTCGAAGTAGCGACGTAGTAACTAAACTGTGTTTCTGGCTCTGACTTGGGACTCAAGGTATCATGTTGGGATTTCTTCCATGTAGAGATTACTTAAATATCACTTGTTTATTCCATGTATGAACGCAACTCACTATACATTACCACTCTTATTAATAAACTCGAAGTAGCGACGTAGTAACTAAACTGTGTTTCTGGCTCTGACTTGGGACTCAAGGTATCATGTTGGGATTTCTTCCATGTAGAGATTACTTAAATATCACTTGTTTATTCCATGTATGAACGCAACTCACTATACATTACCACTCTTATTAATAAACTCGAAGTAGCGACGTAGTAACTAAACTGTGTTTCTGGCTCTGACTTGGGACTCAAGGTATCATGTTGGGATTTCTTCCATGTAGAGATTACTTAAATATCACTTGTTTATTCCATGTATGAACGCAACTCACTATACATTACCACTCTTATTAATAAACTCGAAGTAGCGACGTAGTAACTAAACTGTGTTTCTGGCTCTGACTTGGGACTCAAGGTATCATGTTGGGATTTCTTCCATGTAGAGATTACTTAAATATCACTTGTTTATTCCATGTATGAACGCAACTCACTATACATTACCACTCTTATTAATAAACTCGAAGTAGCGACGTAGTAACTAAACTGTGTTTCTGGCTCTGACTTGGGACTCAAGGTATCATGTTGGGATTTCTTCCATGTAGAGATTACTTAAATATCACTTGTTTATTCCATGTATGAACGCAACTCACTATACATTACCACTCTTATTAATAAACTCGAAGTAGCGACGTAGTAACTAAACTGTGTTTCTGGCTCTGACTTGGGACTCAAGGTATCATGTTGGGATTTCTTCCATGTAGAGATTACTTAAATATCACTTGTTTATTCCATGTATGAACGCAACTCACTATACATTACCACTCTTATTAATAAACTCGAAGTAGCGACGTAGTAACTAAACTGTGTTTCTGGCTCTGACTTGGGACTCAAGGTATCATGTTGGGATTTCTTCCATGTAGAGATTACTTAAATATCACTTGTTTATTCCATGTATGAACGCAACTCACTATACATTACCACTCTTATTAATAAACTCGAAGTAGCGACGTAGTAACTAAACTGTGTTTCTGGCTCTGACTTGGGACTCAAGGTATCATGTTGGGATTTCTTCCATGTAGAGATTACTTAAATATCACTTGTTTATTCCATGTATGAACGCAACTCACTATACATTACCACTCTTATTAATAAACTCGAAGTAGCGACGTAGTAACTAAACTGTGTTTCTGGCTCTGACTTGGGACTCAAGGTATCATGTTGGGATTTCTTCCATGTAGAGATTACTTAAATATCACTTGTTTATTCCATGTATGAACGCAACTCACTATACATTACCACTCTTATTAATAAACTCGAAGTAGCGACGTAGTAACTAAACTGTGTTTCTGGCTCTGACTTGGGACTCAAGGTATCATGTTGGGATTTCTTCCATGTAGAGATTACTTAAATATCACTTGTTTATTCCATGTATGAACGCAACTCACTATACATTACCACTCTTATTAATAAACTCGAAGTAGCGACGTAGTAACTAAACTGTGTTTCTGGCTCTGACTTGGGACTCAAGGTATCATGTTGGGATTTCTTCCATGTAGAGATTACTTAAATATCACTTGTTTATTCCATGTATGAACGCAACTCACTATACATTACCACTCTTATTAATAAACTCGAAGTAGCGACGTAGTAACTAAACTGTGTTTCTGGCTCTGACTTGGGACTCAAGGTATCATGTTGGGATTTCTTCCATGTAGAGATTACTTAAATATCACTTGTTTATTCCATGTATGAACGCAACTCACTATACATTACCACTCTTATTAATAAACTCGAAGTAGCGACGTAGTAACTAAACTGTGTTTCTGGCTCTGACTTGGGACTCAAGGTATCATGTTGGGATTTCTTCCATGTAGAGATTACTTAAATATCACTTGTTTATTCCATGTATGAACGCAACTCACTATACATTACCACTCTTATTAATAAACTCGAAGTAGCGACGTAGTAACTAAACTGTGTTTCTGGCTCTGACTTGGGACTCAAGGTATCATGTTGGGATTTCTTCCATGTAGAGATTACTTAAATATCACTTGTTTATTCCATGTATGAACGCAACTCACTATACATTACCACTCTTATTAATAAACTCGAAGTAGCGACGTAGTAACTAAACTGTGTTTCTGGCTCTGACTTGGGACTCAAGGTATCATGTTGGGATTTCTTCCATGTAGAGATTACTTAAATATCACTTGTTTATTCCATGTATGAACGCAACTCACTATACATTACCACTCTTATTAATAAACTCGAAGTAGCGACGTAGTAACTAAACTGTGTTTCTGGCTCTGACTTGGGACTCAAGGTATCATGTTGGGATTTCTTCCATGTAGAGATTACTTAAATATCACTTGTTTATTCCATGTATGAACGCAACTCACTATACATTACCACTCTTATTAATAAACTCGAAGTAGCGACGTAGTAACTAAACTGTGTTTCTGGCTCTGACTTGGGACTCAAGGTATCATGTTGGGATTTCTTCCATGTAGAGATTACTTAAATATCACTTGTTTATTCCATGTATGAACGCAACTCACTATACATTACCACTCTTATTAATAAACTCGAAGTAGCGACGTAGTAACTAAACTGTGTTTCTGGCTCTGACTTGGGACTCAAGGTATCATGTTGGGATTTCTTCCATGTAGAGATTACTTAAATATCACTTGTTTATTCCATGTATGAACGCAACTCACTATACATTACCACTCTTATTAATAAACTCGAAGTAGCGACGTAGTAACTAAACTGTGTTTCTGGCTCTGACTTGGGACTCAAGGTATCATGTTGGGATTTCTTCCATGTAGAGATTACTTAAATATCACTTGTTTATTCCATGTATGAACGCAACTCACTATACATTACCACTCTTATTAATAAACTCGAAGTAGCGACGTAGTAACTAAACTGTGTTTCTGGCTCTGACTTGGGACTCAAGGTATCATGTTGGGATTTCTTCCATGTAGAGATTACTTAAATATCACTTGTTTATTCCATGTATGAACGCAACTCACTATACATTACCACTCTTATTAATAAACTCGAAGTAGCGACGTAGTAACTAAACTGTGTTTCTGGCTCTGACTTGGGACTCAAGGTATCATGTTGGGATTTCTTCCATGTAGAGATTACTTAAATATCACTTGTTTATTCCATGTATGAACGCAACTCACTATACATTACCACTCTTATTAATAAACTCGAAGTAGCGACGTAGTAACTAAACTGTGTTTCTGGCTCTGACTTGGGACTCAAGGTATCATGTTGGGATTTCTTCCATGTAGAGATTACTTAAATATCACTTGTTTATTCCATGTATGAACGCAACTCACTATACATTACCACTCTTATTAATAAACTCGAAGTAGCGACGTAGTAACTAAACTGTGTTTCTGGCTCTGACTTGGGACTCAAGGTATCATGTTGGGATTTCTTCCATGTAGAGATTACTTAAATATCACTTGTTTATTCCATGTATGAACGCAACTCACTATACATTACCACTCTTATTAATAAACTCGAAGTAGCGACGTAGTAACTAAACTGTGTTTCTGGCTCTGACTTGGGACTCAAGGTATCATGTTGGGATTTCTTCCATGTAGAGATTACTTAAATATCACTTGTTTATTCCATGTATGAACGCAACTCACTATACATTACCACTCTTATTAATAAACTCGAAGTAGCGACGTAGTAACTAAACTGTGTTTCTGGCTCTGACTTGGGACTCAAGGTATCATGTTGGGATTTCTTCCATGTAGAGATTACTTAAATATCACTTGTTTATTCCATGTATGAACGCAACTCACTATACATTACCACTCTTATTAATAAACTCGAAGTAGCGACGTAGTAACTAAACTGTGTTTCTGGCTCTGACTTGGGACTCAAGGTATCATGTTGGGATTTCTTCCATGTAGAGATTACTTAAATATCACTTGTTTATTCCATGTATGAACGCAACTCACTATACATTACCACTCTTATTAATAAACTCGAAGTAGCGACGTAGTAACTAAACTGTGTTTCTGGCTCTGACTTGGGACTCAAGGTATCATGTTGGGATTTCTTCCATGTAGAGATTACTTAAATATCACTTGTTTATTCCATGTATGAACGCAACTCACTATACATTACCACTCTTATTAATAAACTCGAAGTAGCGACGTAGTAACTAAACTGTGTTTCTGGCTCTGACTTGGGACTCAAGGTATCATGTTGGGATTTCTTCCATGTAGAGATTACTTAAATATCACTTGTTTATTCCATGTATGAACGCAACTCACTATACATTACCACTCTTATTAATAAACTCGAAGTAGCGACGTAGTAACTAAACTGTGTTTCTGGCTCTGACTTGGGACTCAAGGTATCATGTTGGGATTTCTTCCATGTAGAGATTACTTAAATATCACTTGTTTATTCCATGTATGAACGCAACTCACTATACATTACCACTCTTATTAATAAACTCGAAGTAGCGACGTAGTAACTAAACTGTGTTTCTGGCTCTGACTTGGGACTCAAGGTATCATGTTGGGATTTCTTCCATGTAGAGATTACTTAAATATCACTTGTTTATTCCATGTATGAACGCAACTCACTATACATTACCACTCTTATTAATAAACTCGAAGTAGCGACGTAGTAACTAAACTGTGTTTCTGGCTCTGACTTGGGACTCAAGGTATCATGTTGGGATTTCTTCCATGTAGAGATTACTTAAATATCACTTGTTTATTCCATGTATGAACGCAACTCACTATACATTACCACTCTTATTAATAAACTCGAAGTAGCGACGTAGTAACTAAACTGTGTTTCTGGCTCTGACTTGGGACTCAAGGTATCATGTTGGGATTTCTTCCATGTAGAGATTACTTAAATATCACTTGTTTATTCCATGTATGAACGCAACTCACTATACATTACCACTCTTATTAATAAACTCGAAGTAGCGACGTAGTAACTAAACTGTGTTTCTGGCTCTGACTTGGGACTCAAGGTATCATGTTGGGATTTCTTCCATGTAGAGATTACTTAAATATCACTTGTTTATTCCATGTATGAACGCAACTCACTATACATTACCACTCTTATTAATAAACTCGAAGTAGCGACGTAGTAACTAAACTGTGTTTCTGGCTCTGACTTGGGACTCAAGGTATCATGTTGGGATTTCTTCCATGTAGAGATTACTTAAATATCACTTGTTTATTCCATGTATGAACGCAACTCACTATACATTACCACTCTTATTAATAAACTCGAAGTAGCGACGTAGTAACTAAACTGTGTTTCTGGCTCTGACTTGGGACTCAAGGTATCATGTTGGGATTTCTTCCATGTAGAGATTACTTAAATATCACTTGTTTATTCCATGTATGAACGCAACTCACTATACATTACCACTCTTATTAATAAACTCGAAGTAGCGACGTAGTAACTAAACTGTGTTTCTGGCTCTGACTTGGGACTCAAGGTATCATGTTGGGATTTCTTCCATGTAGAGATTACTTAAATATCACTTGTTTATTCCATGTATGAACGCAACTCACTATACATTACCACTCTTATTAATAAACTCGAAGTAGCGACGTAGTAACTAAACTGTGTTTCTGGCTCTGACTTGGGACTCAAGGTATCATGTTGGGATTTCTTCCATGTAGAGATTACTTAAATATCACTTGTTTATTCCATGTATGAACGCAACTCACTATACATTACCACTCTTATTAATAAACTCGAAGTAGCGACGTAGTAACTAAACTGTGTTTCTGGCTCTGACTTGGGACTCAAGGTATCATGTTGGGATTTCTTCCATGTAGAGATTACTTAAATATCACTTGTTTATTCCATGTATGAACGCAACTCACTATACATTACCACTCTTATTAATAAACTCGAAGTAGCGACGTAGTAACTAAACTGTGTTTCTGGCTCTGACTTGGGACTCAAGGTATCATGTTGGGATTTCTTCCATGTAGAGATTACTTAAATATCACTTGTTTATTCCATGTATGAACGCAACTCACTATACATTACCACTCTTATTAATAAACTCGAAGTAGCGACGTAGTAACTAAACTGTGTTTCTGGCTCTGACTTGGGACTCAAGGTATCATGTTGGGATTTCTTCCATGTAGAGATTACTTAAATATCACTTGTTTATTCCATGTATGAACGCAACTCACTATACATTACCACTCTTATTAATAAACTCGAAGTAGCGACGTAGTAACTAAACTGTGTTTCTGGCTCTGACTTGGGACTCAAGGTATCATGTTGGGATTTCTTCCATGTAGAGATTACTTAAATATCACTTGTTTATTCCATGTATGAACGCAACTCACTATACATTACCACTCTTATTAATAAACTCGAAGTAGCGACGTAGTAACTAAACTGTGTTTCTGGCTCTGACTTGGGACTCAAGGTATCATGTTGGGATTTCTTCCATGTAGAGATTACTTAAATATCACTTGTTTATTCCATGTATGAACGCAACTCACTATACATTACCACTCTTATTAATAAACTCGAAGTAGCGACGTAGTAACTAAACTGTGTTTCTGGCTCTGACTTGGGACTCAAGGTATCATGTTGGGATTTCTTCCATGTAGAGATTACTTAAATATCACTTGTTTATTCCATGTATGAACGCAACTCACTATACATTACCACTCTTATTAATAAACTCGAAGTAGCGACGTAGTAACTAAACTGTGTTTCTGGCTCTGACTTGGGACTCAAGGTATCATGTTGGGATTTCTTCCATGTAGAGATTACTTAAATATCACTTGTTTATTCCATGTATGAACGCAACTCACTATACATTACCACTCTTATTAATAAACTCGAAGTAGCGACGTAGTAACTAAACTGTGTTTCTGGCTCTGACTTGGGACTCAAGGTATCATGTTGGGATTTCTTCCATGTAGAGATTACTTAAATATCACTTGTTTATTCCATGTATGAACGCAACTCACTATACATTACCACTCTTATTAATAAACTCGAAGTAGCGACGTAGTAACTAAACTGTGTTTCTGGCTCTGACTTGGGACTCAAGGTATCATGTTGGGATTTCTTCCATGTAGAGATTACTTAAATATCACTTGTTTATTCCATGTATGAACGCAACTCACTATACATTACCACTCTTATTAATAAACTCGAAGTAGCGACGTAGTAACTAAACTGTGTTTCTGGCTCTGACTTGGGACTCAAGGTATCATGTTGGGATTTCTTCCATGTAGAGATTACTTAAATATCACTTGTTTATTCCATGTATGAACGCAACTCACTATACATTACCACTCTTATTAATAAACTCGAAGTAGCGACGTAGTAACTAAACTGTGTTTCTGGCTCTGACTTGGGACTCAAGGTATCATGTTGGGATTTCTTCCATGTAGAGATTACTTAAATATCACTTGTTTATTCCATGTATGAACGCAACTCACTATACATTACCACTCTTATTAATAAACTCGAAGTAGCGACGTAGTAACTAAACTGTGTTTCTGGCTCTGACTTGGGACTCAAGGTATCATGTTGGGATTTCTTCCATGTAGAGATTACTTAAATATCACTTGTTTATTCCATGTATGAACGCAACTCACTATACATTACCACTCTTATTAATAAACTCGAAGTAGCGACGTAGTAACTAAACTGTGTTTCTGGCTCTGACTTGGGACTCAAGGTATCATGTTGGGATTTCTTCCATGTAGAGATTACTTAAATATCACTTGTTTATTCCATGTATGAACGCAACTCACTATACATTACCACTCTTATTAATAAACTCGAAGTAGCGACGTAGTAACTAAACTGTGTTTCTGGCTCTGACTTGGGACTCAAGGTATCATGTTGGGATTTCTTCCATGTAGAGATTACTTAAATATCACTTGTTTATTCCATGTATGAACGCAACTCACTATACATTACCACTCTTATTAATAAACTCGAAGTAGCGACGTAGTAACTAAACTGTGTTTCTGGCTCTGACTTGGGACTCAAGGTATCATGTTGGGATTTCTTCCATGTAGAGATTACTTAAATATCACTTGTTTATTCCATGTATGAACGCAACTCACTATACATTACCACTCTTATTAATAAACTCGAAGTAGCGACGTAGTAACTAAACTGTGTTTCTGGCTCTGACTTGGGACTCAAGGTATCATGTTGGGATTTCTTCCATGTAGAGATTACTTAAATATCACTTGTTTATTCCATGTATGAACGCAACTCACTATACATTACCACTCTTATTAATAAACTCGAAGTAGCGACGTAGTAACTAAACTGTGTTTCTGGCTCTGACTTGGGACTCAAGGTATCATGTTGGGATTTCTTCCATGTAGAGATTACTTAAATATCACTTGTTTATTCCATGTATGAACGCAACTCACTATACATTACCACTCTTATTAATAAACTCGAAGTAGCGACGTAGTAACTAAACTGTGTTTCTGGCTCTGACTTGGGACTCAAGGTATCATGTTGGGATTTCTTCCATGTAGAGATTACTTAAATATCACTTGTTTATTCCATGTATGAACGCAACTCACTATACATTACCACTCTTATTAATAAACTCGAAGTAGCGACGTAGTAACTAAACTGTGTTTCTGGCTCTGACTTGGGACTCAAGGTATCATGTTGGGATTTCTTCCATGTAGAGTATTACTTAAATATCACTTGTTTATTCCAATGTATGAACGCAACTCACTATACATTACACACTCTTAT